>OX411310.1:139088247-139660247 GCA_948150685.1 Rhaphigaster nebulosa
ATAAAAAAGATATTAGATTAGAATATTATTAGGGAAAGTAATTCACCATATAATTCACCGTCAATGATTGTTCCAAAAAAGTTAGATGCCAGCGGCAAAAAGAAATACAGGCTTGTCATTGATTACAGAAAATTGAATGAACAAACAGTTAAAGATAAATTTCCACTGCCTAATATTGAGGATCTACTTAATAAATTACAAGGTTCAAAAATATTTTCTACCATCGATTTGGACTCAGGGTTTCATCAAATTGAGATGTCGAAAGATTCAATCGAGAAGACTGCATTTTCAACAGAAGATGGGCATTATGAATATATTAGAATGCCGATGGGTCTTTCAAACTCTCCCCCCACCTTCCAGAGAGCTATGAATGCAATGATAGCTAACGTACCAAATGCTTTAGTTTATGTTGATGACATTATAATTTATTCTAAAACAATAGAAGAGCATTTAGACCATCTTTAAAATATATTCAAAACATTAGCTAAAAATAATCTTGTAGTTCAAATGGACAAAACTGAATTCTTTAAGCAGGAACTTCCATTCTTAGGATATATTTTAACTCCAGAAGGTATAAAAACAAACCCGTCTAAATTAGAAGCTATTTCGAAATTTCCATTACCAAAATCAGAAAAAGAAATCAAACAATTCTCAGGAATTACGGGGTACTATAGAAAATTTATCCATAATTATGCTAATATAGCAAAACCTTTAACTCAGCAATTAAGAGATAAAGATAATATTATACCAGGAAATTACAAAAAATCATTTGAAAAATTAAAGATTCATTTAATGAATGCTCCTATATTGACATACCCAAATTTTGACTTGCCGATGATAGTAACAACAGATGCAAGTAATGTCGCGATTGGAGCAGTCTTATCACAAGTTATAGAAGGAACAGAACATCCCATTGGAGCAGTCTTATCACAAGTTATAGAAGGAACAGAACATCCCATTGGAGCAGTCTTATCACAAGTTATAGAAGGAACAGAACATCCCATTGCATTTGCCTCAAGAACATTAAATAATACTGAGCTGTATAATAATTATGTGGGATGTATGGTTAGGATAGATGGTAAAAGATCCGAAGAACTTCGTGCAGAAAAAGGACTACGGCAAGAGGATGCACTGGCCTGTATATTGTTTAATCTGGCACTTGAGAAGGCTATAAGAGACGCGGGCTTATGTGGACGAGATATAGCACAAGGAAACATATTTACGAAGCTAATCCAATTGTTGGCCTATGCTGATGATGTAGACATTGTGGGACGCTCTCTTCAGGCCGTGACTGAGGCTTTTCTGGCACTGTGGGCCACAGCAAGCAGACTTGGACTGGAAGTTAATGAGTCCAAAGCCAAGTACATGGTAACAGAAGAAACTCCTAAGCCAGGTGAGATGGTTACCTTATTGGACCTCATAACTTTGAAAAAGTATCGAAGTTTACTTACCTGGGATTTGTGGTCACCCGGGATAATAACCCCGGTATTGAGATAAAGAGGATCACCGCGGCCAACAAATGCTACTTTGGGCTGGGCAAACCGCTGAGTAAACGTATCCTTTCAAGGAAGACCAAACTCAACCTCTATGAAACATTGGTGCGCTCTGTACTTCTTTAAGGAAAGTGTTGGACAACATCTAAGAATGACGAAAAGGAGCTCCTCATTTTTGAATAAAAAAAGAAGTACTCCACCGCATCTATGGTGGTGTAAAGATTGAAGAAAATTGGAGGCGACGCACGAACCAGGAGTTATATATCGCTTTTGGGGATGCAGATGTAGTCAGATCAATGAAGTTGAGGCTCTTAAGATATGCAGGGCATATCGCCAGGATGGCGGATGAAGAAATGTCCAAAATAATGCTGACGCAACCAACCCATGGGACAAGGAGATGCTTAAAGCATCCTTGGAGTCAGGAACTGTATGGCGCCGGCACAAGACCGTGATGATTGGGGGAGGCCAAGACCTGTAACCGGGTTGTAGCGCCGTGAAATAATAATAATACAGCAGGTTTTATAGTCTTCTTCTGTGCCCAGATCCAAAAGAATTGGGCAACTTCCATAAAAGATTTGATAAGGGCTAAGAGAAGAGCTAGCAAAGTATGGCAGACTGACCGACTTCCATTAGACAAACGAACTTTTAATAGATTTAACAATGAACTCAAAAGACAAATTTAAAGTTTCAAAAGCACAATTTACGACAATTACTTACGTCAGAAATCTTGCGACTGACGATGGGAGCTTATGGAGGCACACCAATAAACTTGTAATACACTATTCCCTAAACTGTCTAATATAATTCTCGAATAGGTATACCTTCATGAATTTCCAAAAAAGAAATACAATAATTTAGAAGTTTAACCAAATGAAAAGCCTTTCAGCACTATAATCAAAAGCAATAAATATAAACTTACTGTTTTGTTTTATAAGACGGGCCCCCCGGCTTTCTCCTTTTGAATGACAGGCGTAATCTGAATGAAGATTTGGTTGACAATTAATTATTTTCACTCATTTTTCTAACAAAATAAAAAACACACCGACACGAAATATGAACTGTTTGATTACAAAAATACTAATAGAAGAATTTAATATATGTGGCGACCAGAATTGAGAACGTACTTCAAACTGCGAATAAAAAGAAAAAATTTCCTCAAAGAGTTATTAGAAATTAAAACCAATGTAAATACATTTTTTTTAATGATTTAGGTGAAGAAATGTTTAATTCGATTAAGAACAATGAGCTGTATTTTATTTCACCAACTTTATTTTATTAAGTTTCAGCTGTATATGCCATCCTCAGGTACATGATATGTTGGAGCTGAAAGTGTTCTATTGGAAGGATTTATCCATACCTTTTATGCAAGATTGGAATTTTATCGAAACAATATTGTGTTAGAACAGAAAAAACTTATTTTGTCAAGCGTCAACATTCGCAATATTTACGTGAAAAGTTGGAATTCAAAAGAGTTGAGGAAAATTACAATAGTTAGGGAAATTAAAATATTTAATATAGTTGAAAAAACGGTGAACAAAACATGTTGGGGAATTTTAAATTTTAATTTAAACGATAGAAATCCTTTAAAAGCTCAATATAACCAAAAACTCACTAAACCATTTTAAATAGTGCATATGGATATTATTACATTAGAAAATAAAAAATATTTAACTTTAATTGATACGTTTTCCAAATTTACCGAAGTTCACAAACTAAAGATCCGCCAAGCTTCGTAAGTTGTTAATAAATCAATTTCATATTTTTCCCATCACGGTTTACCGAAACAAATCATAATTGATAACGGTTTAGAATTTAGAAATTCTTTAATTTAAGATTTATTAAAACTACATAATATTCAATTACATAATACCGCTAATCATTCACCTCAATCAAACGGAACTATCGAAAGATTTCATAGAACCTTAAAAGAACATTTAAATAATGAGAAAAAAATGAAATATGCCCATCTTGCTAATAACAATTCTATTCATTCCATTACTCAGCTTAAACCAATCGAAATAATTTCGGGACATTTAAATGTAGACACCACCACTTCAATAGACCTTAATAATCAAATTATAAATTATGCCCGAACAAATCAATCGCCCCAATCAAGAAACTTAAGATTGCAACCGAGAACAATTGCCGAAAGACATACCTGATTCGGTCTTTGTCGCAAATAAACAAAACAGTCAAAATTAAATATAAAAAGGAAAAAAAATTAAAGCCGCTATTATTGATAAAAAATATTATAATACTCGGAATAAAAAAATATCTCGTAAGGCCAAGAAGTAACGTACAAGTCGAGAGCTGCCGACATACTTCAAACAAGCAGTAGTAAGCATTCCTAGTAATAAGATTAGACGGCACGCGCATCACACTAGTTACCGTTTTAGCTTAAGCAGATTTAAGTTTTAAAACTGTATTTCATTTATTTAAAATTAAGTAGAAATAGGTAATTAGATCCTAGCTAGACAATTAATATATTTTTCTTTATGTATTTAATTTTTTTTTAATTACAAATAATCACGCATGGCAGGATCAGATAATATAAAAAATTAATATTAATCTACCAGAAAAGATGGCTTGCAAAGCCCAACAATAACTGATAATGGCTTTATTATATTATGATCAATAATAATAATAATAAAGAAAATTATTTAATTCTCCTTAGAGAATGGAGAATAAATAATAAGTAGGTTAAGAAACTGAAAAGCTCAGCCAATATAAGTTTTATTAGTTCAAAAGATGGCAGTAAGAGGCCAAAAATATTAAAATATAATAATAATAAATCTTATAAATAAAATATAAACAAAACTGAAGGATTCAGGAACTTTATCAGTTCAAAAAATGGCAAAATGACAAACCATAAAATATAAATAATATTAAATGAGTATTATAACTCTTATATACCAAATTAAAACAGTTTTAAATAATATCTTATCTTATTTTTTTCTATTTACATGATAAATAATATAATACTAAAATAAATACGTTGTAATTTTTAGGTTTATATCAGCATTCTCTGGGATGACTACAATAAAAAAGATTAAGTCTAATACAAGCATCATGCCTATCAATGAAGGGAAAGTTAACATACAATAATTAATTTTTTCTACCTAACACTACTGTTTATCTTTGTGAATTAGCAATTTGAAAGATACTTAAATGATTCTAATTTAATAACATAATTTTAAAAGAGCTAAGAGTAGATATAGACAATTTCTAGCACTAGGTTTACAATCAATGAAAAAAAATAGATAGTATTAAATTATATGATACCAATAATAATTGAGTTAAAAGAGGTTTAATAAATGGTTTGGGTACAATCATAAAAAGTATAACTGGTAACTTAGATGTTAATTATAAAAAGCAATTTTCTAAACTATTAAAAACTTTAAAACACAAGACCAAATGGTTGATCACTTTCATAATAAATAATCAATAAATAATGATATATTCTCTCAATTCAATAAAACTATTAAAAATATACGAGATAACACATTACATGTTGCAGAAAAAATTCATCATCCTACAACCTTCTATTATTAATACTAAAACTTTATTTTAAGAATTGGAAAAAATAGCTCCACATTATAAAAATACATGTCTATACCCATTTCAATTTAAATTAGGAACTGATAAATTATTTGCCACTTCTATAATTTTGTTTTTATAGAAAACTAGTTTCGAATGTTATACATTCATCTTCAGTTCTAAAAACATACAAAAATAAGCAATTCAGCCAAGAAATCAAATACATGTTAGTACTCACCAATGTTTAAATGGATTATATCAAACAGAAAAGTTTGTACTGGTTTGTTCTAGCAACTGAACTAACAATGAAAGAAAGATGGGGTGTTTATAGGTAAATGGTTTAAGGGTTGGGGTTTTTCCACTCAATTACAGTGAGTAATTGTTTTTTCTGTTATAGATGGGAATACATTTAAGATTGGACTATTTAAGACACACTAAATTATCATATGCAAAGAATTTACTTAATTAAAATAAACTTTTATTAGGGATTGATAAATTATTTGTCACTTCTATAATTGTTTTTATTGAAAACTAGTTTCGAATGTTATACATTCATCTTCAGTTCTAAAAACACACAAAAATAGATTAGATTTAAAAAAAAGCCTAATCTTATATATTGAAGATAACTAACTTATATATATATAATCTCTATAACTGAAACTATATTCAACTCCAGCTATGCAAAACTGGTAGTGATTTCTCATTCCCTTGAAATTTTTAAATTATATATATATATATATATATATATATATATATATATATATATATAACTTAGTTATCTTCAATATATAAGATTAGACTTTTTTAAACTCTAATCTATCTATCTATCTTACAAATGCAATAACTATAAATAGCCATGTCTTCGTCGTCACCAATATTTAAGATTACACCAGTTTTAGACACACAATAATTATAAGAATTATTTCTAATCTTAAATTATTGAGTAGGAGTCTTCGAGTAATGATGCAACTTTGTTAACAGAGTTCTGCACAAATTAAGGATAAAAATCCAGGTGGTCTTCAGTAGTAGATTCCTCTCTTAATACTTCATCAGAGAAGTATTTTCTGGTTAAATGGTGAAAGGTGCCTTAGCGCCCCTGTTCAGACTCTAGTTAAGGTTCTGGATTAACTGATTTACTTTTTAAAAGTAATTTATTGAATAATAGAAACATAAACTTTTAGATATAAGCAATAGCTAGCATAAACAATCAGACTACGACGAATGACAACCAAGATGGATGATGGCAGAATATGTCATCTAATAATCAGGACTTAAATAGTCTTTATGAAGTGTTGATGCTGCAGTCAGCAGAATCAGATGAGGTTGCGTGATCTAGGACTTTCTATTGATAGAGTTCTCATCTGAATGCCGGGCCTTTATATGTTTTTTCACATCTTGAAGATTAACAGATTTATAATCACACTGAGGACATATATGAGGCTTCTCACCTGTATGACGGGCCATTATATGTTTTTTCACATCTTGAAGATTAACAGATTTATAATCACACTGAGGACATATATGAGGCTTCTCACCTGTATTATGACGCGTCATTATATGGTATTTCATACTTCCAGATTTTACAGACTTATAATCACAATAAGGACATTGATTAGGCTTCTCGCCTGTATGCCGGGCCATTATATGGTTTTTCACATCTTGAAGATTAACAGATTTATAATCACACTGAGGACATATATGAAGCTTTTCACCTGTATGACGGGCCTTCATATGTCTTTTCAAATTTTGATGTTGTACAGATTTATAATCACATTGAGGACAATGATGAGGCATCTCACCTGTATGATGGGCCATTATATGTTTTTTAACATCTTGAAGATTAACAGATTTATAATCACATTGAGGACAGTGATAAGGCTTTTCACCTGTATGACAGGTCATTATATGGTATTTCATACTTCCAGATTGTACTGATTTATAATTACAGTGAGGACATTCATGAGGCTTCTCACTTGTATGATGGGCCATAATATGCTCCTTCAACTCTTGAGATGTAACAGATTTATAATCACATTGAGGACATTGATGAGGCTTCTCATCTGTATGATGAGTCATTATATTTCTTTCCAACTTTTGATGTGCTTCAGCTTTAATATCACAATGATGACTTTGAGCAGTCTGCTCATCTCTATGGCAACTATCCTTGGCACCTATAATCAGTAAATTATCATACAAAAAATAGAATTATTCGTTTGAGATTAATTAAATATATTTTAATATTTTTTGAAATTATTTTAAAAAAATTATGTTTCTGATTATTATGCAGCTAAAGCACTTTCAAATATAAATTAGTGTTTCATCTAATAAATACTAAAAAGTTCATAAGACAATGAAAATTATAGTAAGATCAGAATATTTTGCTTTCTTTCTGTATTTAAGGGATGATCATGATTTATAAGACCCAGTAAATTTATTTATGCATTAAAAAATGTATACCTGAAAACAAAAGCAGTAGGACACAAAAAGATATCTCCAGCGAATTTTTTATAGAAAAGGGGTGAGTCAGAGATGTTTTTTGAGTTCAACTCTTTTTTTGCTTTTTGCTAATAATATAAAATAAGAATTAGGGGAAGGAATTACAGTAGCGACAACTAAAATTAGCTCACTGCTCTTTGCTGATGATATTGTGGTGTTCATAGATTCACCATTAAAATTAAGAGAAATATTAGCTACCTTGAAGGAGTATTTAGACAAATGGAAATTAGCGATTATTGTATCAAAATATAAAATATAAGGTTCCTAATGGAGAAATCCCAAAATAAAATATAAATGATGGAATAAGGGGAAGGAGATAGAGGGGTAAGGAAGTATAAATATTTAGGAATAACAACTGTTAATAACTTACATAAACATTCTAAAGAAAAAATCCAGACAGCCAAGTTGGGTATAAATAGTATCTGGAATAATGTTTTTTGTAACAAGCATGTTATAATATCTGGTGAAGTAAAGAGTATTTCAGTAGGCAGTGAGATTCGTTATGTGTTATAGTGCGCAATTCGGGGGATACTGTAGTATTTTTTATTATTCCATTCCTTTAAATCTTCTTTTTCATTCCAATAATTTCTGTTTAATCAAAACAAAATTTTAATCATATAATTATTTTTTTAAATGAATAATTTTTTTTATTCAAATGATTATTTTTTAATCGAATATTTTTTTGTATTTAAATGAATAATTATTTTTATTTGAATACTGATTAAAAAATTATTAATACATTTATTCACTGAATATTAGAATAATAAATAAATGGGCTATTCACTTATCCTTGAGTAAAATAAAAAAATTATACATTATTTTCTGTATAAAATTTGTCCAACACTGCCATGGGTAAATTTAAAACCTAACATTAAAAGATTTTTTGCTTAATAATAAAGTTACAGGTTTAATATAAAAGTCAATCTTTTATTTATTTAAGTAATTAAAAAATGGTTTCATTAAATATTAAGAAAAAATTATATATTTAAAGAAGATAGATAGGAGCAAACAAAACAGAAGAATGTCCTGTTTATTTTTGTTAAATAAACAATTGTCTATTTCATAGAGTTGTATATATCAGCATTTTTCTATTTTAATCCTAATCATCTAAAGCAGAACAGGTATTGAAAACAGAATCTTACAAATGATTAATTTACTTAGCTTCCTACCTTGACAATAAAAATTAATGGGCAACCAATCAAATTAAATTTCTCATCACCTATGAGAAATAAACAGTAAATGGGCTCAGATTACAGGTAAAACTTCTCTTGAATGAATTACTATACCTTATTCTTAAATTCCTTTTGTTATTGATTAACTAAGAATACCCTTTACAATTACCATTTTATAGATTCACTTTTCGGTTAAATGAATTGTTTAAACAGGACTTATAATGAACCTTCTAGAAAAACTGTTACTAAAATGTTCAAATAAAAATTCCAGTCATATCAAAACAAATAAAAGTCAGCTCATAACTTCAAGCCTTGCTTTCAAGTTATAAACCAGTAGGGGTTGGGGATAGGCTACCTGCACCACAGTTAGCCCTATATTTTTACCTCACCCAAGACAATGGCAGAGGGGTGTCATCCCTCCATGCTATTATAACCTCCCTGGCACAAATGATGAAAACCCAATGACAAACAAGAAATATTATCCTATAAAGCGAAAATTGATTCAATTACATCTTAAAAAGTGACAAAGATAGCAACGGGAAAACGCAAGAGTCAAGTACGATAGTATATCCATGTAGTAAAGATGGTGAAAAATGAAACAAGCACAGATAGCATATCAACGTAAAGATAGTGAAAAATGAAACAAGCACTCACCTTCTTCCGGGATAAGCAATTCATGTTTCATGTGAGTAAGTCCATCTGCTGACATGAAAATAAAAATTAAAATAAGCCAGTAAAAGAAAGTATCTAATTGCATATGGTCTATTCTAAAAAAAAAGTTCAAATCTGGTTTCCAAGGATTTTTAAAACCTTTTTTTTGAAACTATTAATTCAGAAAAAATTCAGTTGTTAGATATAACTGTTTTCATCTCTTTTCATTTTTTTTTGGTAATGTTATTTTATATGAAAAAAATGTCTAAAGCATCAAAAAGTAATTCTCTCACAATGTCCAAAGCCAACTTTTGATGCCTTTTGTAACTTATCCCTCAAATAGTATCCTGATTGGGTAAGGATCCTATTATTTTGAAAATCATCATATTCTTTACTTTTAAAAACTATAATTAGAAGTGTTATTACTATTATTGTAATGAAAAGAGTGCCCAGAGGTTTTTTGTATTTCCCTCATATTCTTAAATTTTAGTATTTTTTTTTCAGTAGCAGAGATCGTGTGAGAAAGTAAAAAAAAATGTCATCTTTTCAACTTTTGTAACCTGCTTTTGTTCTGGAGAATTCAGTTGTCACAGGGCCATCACTGTGTAAATGAAGGACTGACCTGGCGGATGGTAGTTTTTTAGATATAGTTCCCTCATTCGTTTTTACCCGAAAAATTAAAATAAAAAAAAATCATTGATAATCTTATAAGTGTTCTGTTGATTCTTTCAAGCTATATTTTTGCTATAGTAAAATAGCCATTCTAGTTGGAAAAATGCTCAAATAAATATAAATTTGTAATTCCACCCTTTCTATGATAGTGAGGGAATTATAGCCTGCATGAGGGAATGTCACTAGACTTAATTTACTAATCATTTGCAAGTCAATAAATTTTTTCAGGTTACAGAAACAATAGTTATGTAGGGCATATGCGCTTATTATTCACATGACACTTATAACTTAACTTTGATAAAAAAAAAGTGTTTGGGATCATGTAGGATTCAAAACTTGGTACCGTTTCTAAACCAAATTAAGTCATCGATTCCAGTCAAGATGAAGTCTCCAATGGATGATAAAATACGTAAGAAATATATATTTCTTCTAACATTTACGGGGTTGTCCAGCAATAACCCATGAAAGAATTTAAGCATAATTCAAGGCTGAGAACAGTCAAATTCAAGGTGATTTTCATTAATTTATTTGATTAAATTTAAAACAAAATTGGAACCAGACAATTTTGTAATTAGTCCGCTTCTGATAAAATGAACAATGTCGGACTGAGAATGAATTCGAATAATTATAAAGGTTACATTTCTGTTTAATAATCAAAATTAGTTATCTAACTTCTTACACTGAGGGCTCAATGCATAAATATATATATATATATATATATATATATATATATATATATATATATATATATATATATATATATATATATATATATATATACAAAGAAAATATAGCACAGAAAAAATAATTTCAAAAGTAAATAAATAATATTCACTTATTGGAGTACATTTCACCATTTAAAAAAAAAAATTATAATTGAGCTGTCGGTGTTACTGTCTGGTGGGCTCTAAGTAAATGCCATATTTAAAAAAACAAAAAAAACAGAATGAGCAGAGAAGAGGGGATTTATATTAAAACCACCTAGAGGCGATGAGAATAAAATTTTAAAACTTCCTTGAAAATTACTTAACCCTTAACTATTTAAGTCAGGTTAATTTGATCAGATTCAATTTTACTGCTATAACTAAATAAATATTTTCTACAATCCTAATGTACTACAATAACAATTTTAAATAAACTGATTTATATTTTATGAGTTTATAATTTTATTGAGCCCAAGATTTTTTTAATAATTATTTTATTTTTATTATCTGATTATATAGGCCTGAGGTGATCGTAAGTGCACCAGAATATAGGTGAATACAATACAAAAACGCCATATCACTCATGAATAAATCCCTTATTACACCAGAAATAAGCATTGATTGATAATGCATGTGATATATACTTATAGTTCGTACATATATAATTAGTTAATGATGATATTACATTCAGGAATACTAATTTCAATAGCGGATGATATTTTCAGTTTCCAATCCACCTTCTCTAAAATTGTTATTTCAATATATCTTGATGTCTGTTGAGAGCAATATTTTATATGAATCATGTACAAAATTTAATCCTATACAAGATTGGTTATTATGCATTTTTCGCTAAACTGCACTGAAAAATAGTTATTAAGACGGATCCAAATTTTTTTTCATTTTTGAACATATTGGAAAATTCCCACGGCCCCTTCTCTCAGTAGTTATTTTGAATTTTAAAAAATATTACACACAAAGCATGCAAAAGATTTAACATTATTTAAAATTGGTAATGACACATTTTCATGCGAAATACACTGGAAGAAAGTTACAGAGGAATAATTGAAAAAATGCTGTATCTTAGCGGTTTTTCAAGATGACAGAAAACACACAAGATTGAAAACTTGGATTTTTCAAGAGAGGAGCAATACATAAAATATACATGAAAACCAAAATTATTCCACTTTTTACAATTCAAAATTATATTTCTAAAGGGCTAATATGCCAATCTTGGAGATCGGAAAATTGCCAATTTTGAGAGGCGTTTTTGACCAAATTTAAAAGTTTGATACTCAGTGGACGCAGAATTTGATGCCCTACTACTTTTAGTCCACGAGTTTTTCTTTTAGAGAACTCATTTCCAAGCTATAGACTCATATATTGTACTACTTGACGAAGTTGAAAAAAATTGCCGTTTTATGGCTGTGGTTTTTGACCACATCATTTAACCGAACTATTTCGTTGTGGTATTCATTTGACGCAAAATTTAATGTTCTTTATTTTATTATACCATAACTTGTTAGAGTGAATGCACCTTTTAGGAATTATAGGCCAAAAAATAAAAAAAAATTTGAGGTATTTTGGATGCTAAAAGTTCTCCCAAGATCACCCCTGTTCGCGTTTTTGTTAAAATTTACACGTTTGCACCCATATATAAAATTTTAAAAAAATAATTAAAAGATTCTACACCATCTTTTGCATTGTAGACCCCAGTTTTGCTCCTCTACAGACTGGTCTACTAACTTGTATTTGCATAATTTGTGAGAAAATTACGAAAAATATGAAAAGAAAAACCAATAACAAAATAAAAAAAAATTATTAGTTCACTTTTGAAGGATTGCATAGGAAAAAGGTTTTTGGAACGAGGTATTTTGGAAAAAACAGTCAATTTTTGTAATAAACTCATTATTTATTACTTTAAAACCTAGACTTAAACTTTCAAAAAGTTCATTTTTTTTTTAACTTACACATATTATTTATTATGCAATGTTAACCACTAATATTATTAACGTTTAGACAATGAAATTAAAAAAAAAAATTGTTTAGTACATTTCTGAAATTATCTTATTTCACTTAAACTTTCACAAATGGACCACGGTTTCCAGAATTAAATTATTGCTATTGTTGAAACCATGGCTCACTGAGAAAACATTTTGTTTAAATTTATTGTCTGAATATTATTATTTTTCACATCGCTGGAGAATTCATCAAAGTTAATAATTATGTTAGTGCAATAAGTAGGTGTAAGCTTCAAATTTTTAAGGAAACAAAGCAGTTCCAATGCTCCAGAAAAAGGTATTAAGAATACACTGCGAGGAAGGAGCTGCAAAAATATGAGACCGGGGAAAGCAGCTAGATGGTTTGCCTAACCTTAAACCACCTTGCCTGCCCTGGGTGCCGCTTCTAGTCTATTACATGTTCTGAGAATACATAGCAGAAATTTAAAAAGAAAATATGAATTCAATAATCAGACAAACTTCAGAAGAATCTGACAAATCCTTGCCCCATGACTCTCTAGCTCATATGCGGAATAAACTTAACGTATGTAAAGCTATTTCTAGAAAAAACCTGTGAAAACAGAAGCAAAATGCTGCTTCAAACGGACAAAGCTATGCTTGTAAAAGTTATAGGAATATACACGTAATGGCCACTATAAAGTAAAAAAACACATGTACAACCGCAAATATTATATAGATTTTGCAACACAGAGGACGAAACAGCTTATTACATCATTTTCCAGGGCAATAGGTTAACCTTCATGCTTTTTGGCATAGTTGAGCAGACCCTGAACTTTGTAAATTAGTCAATCCACTAAGCTTATGGAGATTTACAGAGTAAACTGAATTTTTTTAAAGATAGCTGATTTAATAATAAGCACACCAAAAAACAAAATTTACGTTAATTATTTTGAACACATTTTATATTAATTTAATATTTTTCTCACCACAATAAATCTGCTCCCCCTCCTCTTCCATGATACTATTTGCAGGAACTGTAACAAAATACAATAATTGTTAAATTTGAAACAATTTTCAAAGCTCCATCGATTCCTTAATTTAATTCTTTGCTAAATTAGTAATTGGTATTAGAAAGTAACTCGTATCTTGAGTTATGTACGTACAGACGCCACGACGAAACTAGTCAAAATGGATATTTCCGATGATATCTGAAAACCGAAAATTTTCGCGATTACAATACTTCTTTTACTTCGTACAAGGAAGTAAAAACCATTAAAATTATATATAACGAAAATAATACAGAATCTAACAAATAAATAAGCTAACTTAAAAAATAAAGCCAAGAAGAAATTACCTACGCTGCCCATCTTTGATCAGTGAGTCAAAGTCTTTTATTTTAATTAATTTAAGCAAGTCTATCTTGAATTTAGAAAGCAAATTTTGTTTTGTTTCAGGTCATTGTCCATTTTTGAGAATTATATTTATAATAAAATGAAATCGTTGCCTGTCAAATAATTTACAGTCATAAAGTATATGTCTAAAATTGTGGATTTGTCCTTCTTCTTCGCATAAGTCTGATTGTATAATGTTGAATCATTTGGGATATTCCTTCGTGTTACCATATTCTGTCAGTTGTTGCGTTAATTCGTAATCATTACTCTTTATAGTTTTATAATTGTGTAATGTAATGCAATCTATGTAACCTTGGTGACTTGGTAGAGGTCATCCTCATTTGGTCCCATCTTTTAACTAAATTGAATGTCAGATCTCTCTTTATATATTAGATAACGGTACTTAGTGGAATATACATTTATAAATATATAAAGACGGTATAAATATATATATTTATTTGCAATTGTATTTAAAGAAAAACGTATAGATACAAGAAGTAATAATGTAGAATCTGAGTTTAAAAAAAAAATTATATTCAGCTAACCGTCAAAAATGAATATTCATGCCACTCCAAAGAAGAGGGGCACGGACGGGGATTGAAGAATTTACTGTTCAATATTTTACTTTCCTTTAGCTATATATGAAACATATAGTAAGTATTGCGGTTATTATAAGTAGCGGGAAGTATTGCGATCTTGAAAATTTTTGAATTCGAGTTTTCAACTGAAATCCACGTTTTAATGTCCCTTGAGTCCAAATAACCAAGTCTCGCAAAATGATCTGTGTGTCCATGTGTCTGTGAACAGACTAGCTCAAAAATTAAAAGTTGTTAGATACTAATATTACGTATTTAAGGCAGGCACATGATTTTATAGCAACTTTTTAGTCAAAATCGACTTATCGGAAGTGCCACTTTATATAATCAATTTTACAATTTTATCGTAAATGACTCTAACGATTTTGATGTAACTTTCCTAAGCATTATTCTTAAACCCCTTTAATTTTTCATGCATGGAGTATATCAACGAAAAAACACAGGAAAAAGTTATGATAAAAAGAATATTTTATTTGCGCTAAACTTAATAAGGATGCATTTTATAGTAAATTATGTAAGGAATTGTATGAAAGGTAATTAAATTATCTAAATAACAAAAAAGTTGTTAGCAAAGATACAGCGTAACTTATGGGGACTACAAGATCCTAGATGGACAACTGAACGCATCCGAAAGGAGACGGATGCGTTCGAACCTTCTCCCAACAATCCGTCAATCTGTTGTCAACAATTCGCTCTGAAATAATGTAATGTGAGAATACAAGAGTAGAAATTAACTTAATAATTTCTACTTTCATACTATTAAATGGAAACAAACTGTTTTCATGGAAACAAAACTGAATTTTTAAAAATATATTTTCAACTTAATAAATTTAAAATATATAGATAGTGTACAGAATTGTTGTACTGAAATTGTTTAAATAGTGTTTAATTGTACTTATGTGAGAGAAGGTGTAAAGAAGTGAATGCTGCTGAGTTTATTTCAAGTATTGTTTATGTGAACTCTTTAAAATTATATTAAAAAGATAATTATTGAAGGACGGTAAGGGAA
Organism: Rhaphigaster nebulosa; assembly: GCA_948150685.1. Classification (NCBI taxonomy): domain Eukaryota; kingdom Metazoa; phylum Arthropoda; class Insecta; order Hemiptera; family Pentatomidae; genus Rhaphigaster; species Rhaphigaster nebulosa. Next base: position 139,103,927 of record OX411310.1, read on the forward strand.
AGTTGGCTGATGCGGGCACCGCTCCAGATTTTTTTTTTTTATATTGAATGAATTGATCAATCAGAAAAATAAAAAAAACTGTTCTTGAGTACGTAAGATACAATAATAGTAAAAAAACAATCTTAACTCGAAAAAGAATAATTTCGCATGGTAAACGCTCTGGACATCAAATCGTTAATTACTGGGAGAATATTCCATATCCTTGGAATTGGTGAAATTAAATCTGGATCATTCACACACTAGTTCTCAACTTTTCTCCGACTTTTGACCAAATCGGACGAGCCCTTTTTGAAATATAAGTGTGTCAAGGCAAAATTCATGAACCATTTTGGCATTTCTAAACGAATTACTGGATGAATTTTGATAAAATTGACATTGGTACCATCCAGGTACCAACCAGCACTATAATATTATGGAGAAATAGAAATTAGAATAGAAAGGAGAAAGAGAAAAGAAAAGACACTGGAGAAATAACTGATATTATCCCGTTTTTCATTATTAGGAAAAAAATTATGAAAATTTCAAGATTCAATTGTATTTTTCCTTCAGGAGTAATTCGAAATCCGTAAAAACCTATTCATCTATTTCTTTTCCAAACTCTTATCAATGAACAGAAAAAATTTCAAGTCAATAGTTTTTATAATATCTGCAAAATGTTGTCATTTGTATGAAGGTAAGCTGAAAAACTGATAATTTAGTTTATCCGAAATAATAAATAAAATAAAGACTCTATATTTCTGGCAAATATTAGAAAAAACAATATTATAATACGGTGTATTTCAAAAGTTTAATATCGATTTGAAAAATGATTATGGTGCCCAGAGTAGAGTTTTCTCGTTTATTTAAAATAACTTCAATATTTTCTTGTAAAATTCAGTAAAATCTTCATGAAAAATATATCAATAAATCTATGAAAGAGTAGGTTTATCAACAAATATTCTTTGAAAATATTAAATACTTATACAAGTATATTATATTTTATACTTTATATTTATATAAAATATAAATAGTTATTGAAAACGCACAAATATACAATCGAAAAAATTTTTTTTAAATCAGTATAACTGAAGAAGCTGATATTGTAACATATTTAAAAAAAATATATAATTAGAACAAACCAGGCAAAAAAAAAAAATGGTATAAATTTCAAGATTAAATCTTTTTCCTTTAGGTGTAACTTACAATCCGTAAATACCTCCCATCTGTTTATTTTACAAACTCTTGTTGATAAACCGAAATAGATTTATGTACAAAATTTCCCAAAATCAAAAATCATTACAAATCACTATAACGTAGTTACAGAACAAGACGTTCAAAACAATAAATTTTATATATGTTACTATAAATTTGTATCTTAAAATATTTATATTTATCGTATTTTGGGGATATGAAAAAAAGACCCATAGTTTTTATAGCTTCTGCAAAATGTGGTAATTTTGTATAAAAACTGTAATTAATTAATAGCGCTGTGAATCTGATTTTTTGTACAAAACCCTAAACTACGCATTTACGAAAAACCATTGGTTAGGCCGTATTCGAAGGAGTTTTTAACTTGTTTCTAGTCGTCATAAATGTATCAAAGACATATTGAAATGTTCAATAAGAGTTATATTTTCAGAAAAAAAATAAATTAATTTTTCATTATTTTTTAATACCTTAAGTTTCTATTGACCGCCAAAGATTGTTTAATATTTTTATTGGTAGGTTAATACCAATGAAGATTTTGAATCTATTAAGGATGTATGGATGTACATGTTCGAAGCGTTAATACTGTCGAAATCAGTATACCAATACAATTCTCTTTTATTTTATTTTTTTATATTAAGCCATAGAATAATTCATTACAAAGATGATACAGAAAAAAAGATTTAAGTCTGGTTGGTAAAATAACGATAACGGACAAGACGGAATAAATATATGGTTAGCAACAGAAATTCGTATAAATCATTATTATATATAATTATTTTATTCGCTATAATATAATAACAAATATATTACTTACATAAATCTCGGTAGAGCAATGTAAAGTCGAAATCTTCAAGCCTGACAAACTCCCGTTCGTCTAACCTGAGTAGATCTTGGAAAGTAGGGTACACAATATTCTCCATAGTTCGATAGTAGAAGGTACCTATCAGTTCACTGGCTAAAATGGAAATGACAATTTAAGGTATATCCGGGGTAATAAAAAAAAGTGATTGGGGAGGGGGTTAATAGTATGCGAACTGACTGTCAGGTAGCAGCATTGCCTGCCAAATGAAAGTGATGTGTTTAAAAATCATAAATATTTCTAAATGAATATTCTTTGCTCACGGGAAATTGTAGCCATTAATGACATATTTAATACACTTCATTATATAATAATAGTTATTAAATATGCTCACGTTTCTCTCTAATATAATTTAATATACCAACAACTGGGTTCACAACTCCCGGAAATCTGCAATGTTTCCTTCCCCACTGAGGAATACAAACAAATTAAATCTTTTTATGGCATAGGAAGCTTATAGGACATTGAAGAATATAAAACTGTTGAAAACATTTATAATTATTTGAAAATACTTATAAAAAAAAAATGTCAATTTGAAGAGTTTTCTATTTTTTTTTTGTTTTATGACAAAACTTGATTAATCTCATATATCTCGAGTGAAGGTTTTTTTTAACAAATTGTTCTTACTTTGCTTCGGAAATTAATTTTGAAAATTCAGATAATTTTTTAAAGACAAAACAGGAATTTTAATTTTTAAAACTATTTTAATGATACTTAAGGGTTTAGTTTGGTCACGATTTAGTTGATGGCCTCATATTTTGGATACTTGTTAGCTTATCCTTCAAATTGTCTAATTTTTCTTTAATTAAAAAAATAATAATAATAAAAATCCATAAATGTAACCATTATTACATGTTATTCTTGACCGCTACCAACCCGGACTATCTTCATCTGGATTTATCAAATGGTCAACCAGTAATACCTGAAATAAAAAGAAAAAAAATATTTTTTCATATTAATAGTTAAAAGAAAGAAAATAATTAATAGCAACGCTCTGCAGCAATGGATACCATGTTTTCTTTTTTTACCATAGTCCAAAAACCATTGAAGCCAAATAACTACTTCATCTATTTAATTAAATTCCATTATCACTTATTTTTTTTAAATAAATAAATAGTGTAAATTGTGATTAAATATAAATAGATGGAGCAGTTAAATAATTAGAAACAAGGTTATCATTGCATATTTCTTATTGAAAACTAATTAAAATATTAACCCTAATGTATTTGCTTATCACAGTTAATGTTATTGTCATAAGTTCCAACATAAATTTGTATTTAAATATTAAATATATTAGGCCAAGTACAGAAAACAAAAAAATAGAAAACAAATGATATTAGAATTCTGAAATCTAAATAATCACACTTCAGACTTACAATTAGTTCAACATTTATTAAACGTTTGACGTTTTTAACCATTTAAGGTACGTTTTCCTTAGTGATTTTTCTTTCTATTTAAAAGACTCCTACTTAAAAAACAAAACAATTATTGAATTTTTTTTAACTTATCTTTCAGATTTTTTTCTTTTTTTCTTTAAAGACATTTTTACCTATTTAATAATATTATATTTTAATAAATTAAAGGGTTATCCACCTTGGAGAGGTGAACGCTACAAGCGGAACCTGAGGTATTTTTCAAAGCAGGTAAACAACTCACCTGGTTTGAAGATATCCTAGGTTAATCCATGTCGACAGGTAGCAGAAAATCTTGTACTGCTATAAAACCTATTCATGTACTGCTATAAAACTAGCAGGTGCTACCATAAACCTAATAGATCTCCAGTCGGTAGCAAATACTGCCATAAACCAGACGAAAGGAAAATTTGACCCACTGTCATGGACAGTTATATTTCCTTCTATCCTCAACAAAAGAAATCCTTCAAATTTCTCTAAATTTAATTGTTTTAACAAAAATATATATTTGATATAATTATTGATTGTTATGTTAAATAATAATGTTATTATGAGACTGTCGTTATTATTAGTTAAGTTAAGATTAATTTAAAGATTTATTTAAGTTAACTTAAGATTTTCATTCAATGTCTGTAAAGTTGAGTTTACATCGAAACCAGTAAAATTGTTATTAGCAAAATTTTAATATAATTTTTTTATTAACATTTTGTTACCTACATTTTACACGAACCAATAGCAATATGTAATTAACATTGTTATTAATCAGATTTCTAACAAAAATGCTAAATAACATTTGATCGATTTGTCTGAACAGCAGATAAAGAAGAGTTAGCAAGTTTCTATAAACTTCAATACTTGTACAGAAAAAAAAAAATGATAGCACCGTGCTTTTAGCATTCTTTGATACGGACCGTTCAATTTATGTTATTGACAGTGATATTAATATGTTACTGAACAAAGTAACAATACTAATAGCAAATGTTATCGGCATATTAACAACATTTTTAACGAATTGGTATTAATTTAATATAATATTATTATCAAATCTTTAAAAATGTTAGTCACATTTTAATAACTCCTGTTATTGCAAAGGTCTCTCTGGGCCCTATTTCATAGTAAAGTACAAGTGCAAGTAGACCTATGATTTACTACGCGTGTGACTGACTGTGAACTGTTGAAATTTGATAAAATTCAAAATTTTTACTAAATACTGATGAAATAACTAATAACTAATATTGAAACACGACACAGTTTAAAATTATTAATAGCTATTGTTGAAATAACAATTTCACAGTGTGTTATATGCGTATATAATAGTATATAACACAATAGTATATATGCGTAGTTATAGGCCTGTTTGCACTTGTACATGTGAACTTTATTATAAAACAGGACGGAAGAGTAAATCTACCTTCACATGTTTTTGTTATTATGAATTGTTGATTATATTTAGACCATTTTAATTTTGATTATAAACATTCGGAAGGAGATTCCAATATTTTTGACACATCAACAATCAAAAATATACATATCAACTATAAAATCAGACAAATAGCGAAATTAGACAGATTAGCATTCACGGCAAAAAAAATTTATAACAAAAAAAAATTATCTTGGGGGGCAAAACTTAGGAACTAGGAGACCGTAAAACCGGTGATATTGTGGGGGCTCAAAAACAGGATTCACAAATGTGGAGGGGTTATTGAAAACAGAAAGGAAAATCTTGGTAAATATATTTGGGCCAATGAAAATTTTTCGAACATATGGTCAGGATGGACAAGAACAAATTAAATAAGCAAATCTTCTATTAAGTGCTTGGCCTCAAAAATATATAGGGTTACCCAGAGAAGATCAAGGTTGAAATGGCAAAACCGGAGATAACAAAGAATGACTGTTTGGATAGGGTTCGAATCCAGAAATAAGGCCAACAAAATGAGAGTCCCTGCAGTGAGGAAAGGATGGGAAAAAGTGGTAGGAGGAGAGGAAGGTCTTGCGCTCCGAGAGGATGAGGTCCTGAGTTGGCCTATTTCGAAAAAGAAAAATATGACACAGTACCAATAAGTTACATCGAAACACATAAGAACGAAAAGGGATCCGGTTCCTTCAGTATGTGTCTTGGAGTGGTGTGCTGTCTTAAGTTTATATGTTTTTTTTAGAATGTTAGTGAAGGATGTGCAATATTTTACTGGATATATGTGATCCTGTTTTTTCATGTACTCAGTGCCGGATTAACCATATTGGAAATATAGGCAACTGCCTGTGGGCCTCGTAGGGGCCTCTGAGAAAAATAAGTTTAAGAAGTTTTAATTTGCTTTAAAAAGATATTAAATTTATATTTAAGCACTTATGTTTTAAATTTATAATTAAGTTTAATTTTATTTGAGTAGAAAATCGATGAAACTGCATATGCAGTAATGAGATTCAAATAAATGTAGAAGCAAGAAGTGATATCTTAATTATTGCAAAGCCAATGTTTCGAAAACAGGTTTAATGCTTGAAATTTTATAAAGCGATATATAGATAGTATGTTTGTTGATTAAGGTGAATACTTTAATAAATAAAAATAAAGGCAGGCTGTTGCTATTTCACCAATTTATTTATTACGATGCAAATTTTCGGCCTCCAAACCATCCTCAGACATCTCTGTAAAAGGCCCTTATTTAATTCAATTTATAACATATCACAATTATACTTAAATATTCTAATAAATACCATATACATACTAAAATTATTTAAAATGCATATACTGCATACATTTTTTTTTTTAGTGCCGCTGTATATTTCGACTTGGTCCGGATTGGACTTAAATATGACAGTACAAATTAAATTAAAATATAAATTGAATTAAATAAGGGCCTTTTACAGAGATGCCTGAGGATGGCTTGGAGGCCGGAAATTTGCATCGTAATAAATAAATTGGTGAAATAGCAACAGCCTGCCTTTATTTTTATATATAAAGCGATATTTCGACTGATAATGTTGATGTTTATAGGTAACGTAATATATATATAAAGCGATATTTCGACTGATAATGTTGATGTTTATAGGTAACTTAATCGCGAAATAGATCATTGTTGTAATTTTAGTTTATTTTTTTTATTTGCTAGAATCGCATTATATTAAAATCACTATCATTACCTTCGAATAGATTTACTTTAATAAATGACTTACATTAGTGACGATATATTACAATTTGGTATTGTATAAAATTTAATTAACATGCATAACTACTAAATTTGATTTATAATTATAAAACCTGTATTGAACTGAACAGGATGAGTGTGATGCACTCTATAAAAAAGCTTGTTGGTTACCGGTAACAGTGTTCCAAATCTTACAATTAATACGTGTCTCTTCTTGAATTTTTGATCTACTGTATTACTAAGATCAACAATACATTCTACAAAGATAATATTGTATTTGTTACAATATTGTATTTGTGGAAATTGAGATACTTTAAAATTGATCATGCATTAGTAAGTCCTACAAATATATTTTCTCTATAGTGAAATTTCAGTGTGGTCTTATTTTTATTACTATTTTTTGTTGAAAATATTGTTTATATAAAACAGCTCTATTTATCTTTATTTTTATTCTGTTCGTTTCCTTATTTTCTTCTATTAATTTATTAAATTCAATTTTTCATTAATATATTAATTAATCAGAAAATAATTTTGATTATATAAGACTTTATAGTTATCATTTAATAATGATGAAAATTTGTAGGATCATCAACTATTTATGTTATGGTGATGAAATACACACATTTTGAAATTAAGTAATTTTAAATGGAATGACTTACTGGACCAAAAATGTATACATACTTACTGGACCAAAAATGTATACGTACTTACTGGACCAAAAATGTATACATACTTACTAGACCAAAAATGTATACATACTTACTGGACCAAAAATATATACATACTTACTGGACCAAAAATGTATACATACTTACTGGACCAAAAATGTATACATACTTACTGGACCAAAAATATATACATACTTACTGAACCAAAAATGTATACATACTTACTAGACCAAAAATATATACATACTTACTGGACCAAAAATGTATACATACTTACTGGAAAGTCTGTTTTAAAAATATTTAAGTGTTTAAATTCAGTTTACTTACATGTAATTATAATCCATAAACATAAAATAATGACAACATAATTTATTTTTTAACTAAAATGCTGGTATAATATTAAATATGGTATATATTTAGAACAGAAAAAAAAAAATATTTTGGGACAATGTCCCTTGAGAATAGCAAGGTAGACTTTCGCTGGTACTGCCCGCGGTTGCGACTGGCAGAGCTGACCAATCGTATTACTTCATATCTAGACTGCCGGCCAGTACGAGCGAAATATGTCCCTACCTATTCAGTCAAAGTAGTAGTAAACTGCTCGCAAACTTTTCCGACCGCAACCGCGGGCAGTACCAGCGAAAGTTGGAGCTGAATTTACTGAATTTACACTTATTTCCTGTTCACTATAACCGATAGCGAACAGCTCATAGGATCTTGCAACATCTGCTTTATAACCGATTTGTACGTTATAAACGGTTGCACGTTATATGCGGTTTCTTATATTCATTTTATCCATGATATTTCACGGGGCCGAATATTTTATTCGTTACAACCGGTTGTTCCTTATTCGTTACAACCGGTTGTTCCTTATATACTTATAAATAATTTCTGCTGTATTCACATAATCATGTAGAAAAAAATAAAATGAAAACAAAAAGAAATAGAAATCTATTTACAAATATGTGGTCGAGAAATAATAACAAAATAATAATAATAATAACAACATTGAACAAATGATAAAAATGGATCAAAAATTAATTCGTAGATAAAAAACATATAACAAGCAATTATTGTTCCTTATCAATATATATATATATGTATATACATTGTTACATGATCAAAAATAAAGGGGGAAGCTAAAAATCATATTAGATCTCAACAGTTTGTAAATTTAGATGAATTGTTAAATTTTATAGAAAATAATTATAGGGACCAAAAAACAATTTGCCAATTAGACCCCGAGCTCATGTCTATGCGTCCTTATAAATATGAAAATCCAATTGAATTTATAAATAGAGTAGAATCGGCTTTATCTGTTCTCATTGCCAGAATTAGAATAGACCATGATATATCCTATCCGGATAGTCAAATAAATTATATTAAAGAAAGAATCACTCACCATGTGATTTCATGTTTACCCATTGAATTAGGGAATTATATGAGGATTTTTGATCCAAAAGATTTAATAAAATTAAGAAATAAATTACAAAATGAGGGTTTACCCGTATTACAACAGCTTTTTCCGAAAAAACAATTTAATAAACATGAAAAAACATCTTATCAAAAACATGAATATAATAGATACGATACTCGTAAACCACCCCATCATCATAAAACGGAGTATAACAAAAACGAAGATAGGGGATATAATAAATATCAGCATGATGAAAGCCAGAAACGATCATATCAAAATGATGAGAGGAATTTCCATCAAAATAGGTACCGAGACAGTCATAGGCCACAGGCTTGGCATGAAAGGGATAATTGGAGAAATAATGATAAAACAAATGAGCCGTTTCCTTCAAAACCTTTTAAACCCGATTCTCAAAACACTGTGTCTATCAAATCGGTTGACAAAGTAAGATGTTTTGAAGAATCTAATAATCAAGAATTATTAGAAAAAAATGAAAGACTAGAAAGGGAAGTTCAGGAATTAAAACTTAAATTAGACCATTTTTTAGAACTTGGAGGGCCTTCCCAAAATACAAGTTAAATTTAGTTAATAATACAAAAGATGCTTATTTCACGGACAAATTTGGCAAGGAATGGTTAATAGATACTGGAGCAGAAATTAATTGTATTAATCCAAATTCCTTACCAGAGGGAATAAAAATACAATCGGAAGAATTTGTTATATCAACGCCAGCCGTTAATAAAAGAGGACATGGGAATGTAACCTTAGACATAGGACCGAGGCTTGGTTTGAAAGATGAATTATTAATAACATTTAAAATTCATAATTTCTGTGAAGGTTTTGATTTTTTGTTAGGAATGAAATTAATGAGAGATATAGGCGTTGAAATGAAAATTGGGAGTGAAAATGAATTTAAAATAAAAGGAAAATTAATTAAAAATGGAAAGATAATTGAAGAAAATAAATACGTGAATTTTATAAAAGATATAAGTGTGATTGATAATATTGTGCGAACGGATCATATCGAAAAAGAAACTAAAGAAAGTTTAATAAATTTAATCGGAAAATATCCTTCAATAATTAAAACTAGTGACCAAAGCTTACCATTTACAAACTCATTAAAATGTCACATTAAATTAAAAACGGAAAAACCCGTATATTCCAGAAGTTATAGAGTAGCACCTCAACTCAAAGAAGAAATGAATAATCAAATAAAAAAATATTAGATCAGAATATTATTAGGGAAAGTAATTCACCATATAATTCACCGTCAATGATTGTTCCAAAAAAGTTAGATGCCAGCGGCAAAAAGAAATACAGGCTTTTCATTGATTACAGAAATTTGAATGAACAAACAGTTAAAGATAAATTTCCACTGCCTAATATTGAGGATCTACTTAATAAATTACAAGGTTCAAAAATATTTTCTACCATCGATTTGGACTCAGGGTTTCATCAAATTGAGATGTCGAAAGATTCAATCGAGAAGACTGCATTTTCAACAGAAGATGGGCATTATGAATATATTAGAATGCCGATGGGCCTTTCAAACTCTCCCCCCACCTTCCAGAGAGCTATGAATGCAATGATAGCTAACGTACCAAATGCTTTATTTTATGTTGATGACATTACAATTTATTCTAAAACAATAGAAGAGCATTTAGAACATCTTGAAATTATATTCAAAACATTAGCTAAAAATAATCTGGTAGTTCAAATGGACAAAACTGAATTCTTTAAGCAGGAACTTCCATTCTTAGGATATATTTTAACTCCAGAAGGTATAAAAACAAACCCGTCTAAGCTATTTCGAAATTTCCATTACCAAAATCAGAAAAAGAAATCAGACAATTCTTAGGACTTACGGGGTACTATAGAAAGTTTATCCATAATTATGCTAATATAGCAAAACCTTTAACTCAGCAATTAAGAGATAAAGATAATATTATACCAGGAAATTACAAAAAATCATTTGAAAAATTAAAGATTCATTTAATGAATGCTCCTATATTGGCATACCCAAATTTTGACTTGCCGATGATAGTAACAACAGATGCAAGTAATGTCGCGATTGGAGCAGTCTTATCACAAGTTATAGAAGGAACAGAACATCCCATTGGAGCAGTCTTATCACAAGTTATAGAAGGAACAGAACATCCCATTGGAGCAGTCTTATCACAAGTTATAGAAGGAACAGAACATCCCATTGGAGCAGTCTTATCACAAGTTATAGAAGGAACAGAACATCCCATTGCATTTGCCTCAACAACATTAAATAATACTGAGCAAAATTACTCAACTATTGAAATAGAGCTTTTGGCTATAGTTTATGCTACCAAACATTTCAGGCCTTATTTATACGGAGCGATATTCACAATTCATACAGATCATAAACCTTTGCAATGGTTATTGACTATGAAAAATAACAATACAAGGATTATGAAGTGGATTTTCTATCTGCATGAATATGATTTCGAAATAAAATATATTGAAGGTAAAACCAACAATGTAGCAGATGCCTCAAGCAGAGTGCAAATGGATACAGTAAATGCAATGACAAACCATAATTTGAATGAAGATTCAGCCATGGAATTAGATAGAATACTTGGTGAAACATCTCAGATGCCGTTGAAATCTCCAGAAGGTTTTGATTTCGATGAAACACTTTTAGAAAACAATAGTATATCAACGGAAAATAATATTGAAGTAGAAGATGATAATCCCGAAATAGATAATAATAATAATGAAATAAATAATCCAAATTTTGATAACGAAAGTTTAAATACTGAGCATTCACAGAAAAGTAGTAATGAACAAATATTTATTGTAGAAGACCCGAAACCAGTTAATATAGAGAAAAATCAAATATTCGTCCAGAGAGGTGGAAAGCAAATTAGATTAGAGAAAACATTTGGCAAAAATATATATTTTATTCAAACAGCGTATCCCTGGAGTGATGATTTAGAGGAAACTTTATTAGAAATATTAAAACCTAATAAAGTTTATGGAATTTATTGTGAACCGAATGTGGAAACAGTTAGAGATGATTATGAGGGGATATTTAAAAAGATGTCTTCATTGATTATGGAAAAATTCCCTAATGTTAAATTTAACAGGTATAAAAATAAAGTATTGAATATTGAAAGTAAAGAAGAGCAATTAGAAATAATCAATAATTATCACATAGGCAAATCTTTTCACAGAGGAGTATTAGAGACTTACGAAAAGATGAAAAGAACCTATTATTTTCCACGGATGAAAGAAGAAATTAATCAGTTTATCAATCAATGCAAAGTCTACAGAGTGACTAAATATGACAGAAAATCAATAAAGTCACAGTTTCAAGTCACACCAACACTATTGAGACCATTTGAGGAATTGATGATTGATACATTACACTTTGAAAGGAAGTATATTGTAACTATCATTGATACATTTTCAAAGAAAATGTATGCAGAATTAACAACTGCCTGCAATGTAACTAACGTATTTAAAATAATAACAAAATATTTAAGTTTATATCCAAATCCAATAAGATTTAAAATGGATAACGGAAAGGAGTATAAAAATAATTTAATACAAAATTTATTAGAAAGTTTGGGAATTGAGGCGTATTACACTACTCCAAATCATCCTAATTCTTTAGGCCTCATGAATAGAGCTCACTCGACATTAATTGAAATTATTAGAACCTATAAAAACAGCGGTGAAGAACGAGATTTAAATACAAATTTAAATTTAGCTTTTATTACCTACAATAATTCACTAAACCAAAATTTAAAATTATCACCAAATGAAATTTGGTACCTTTGGTTGTATAAAAGACCCCGAAAAGAAATTATCAATTATATAAGAAGATTTAATTAATCTATATCATAAGGAGTTGAATTTAGTCCATGAACAAATAAAGAATCAAATTGAAAAAGAAAAGGAAACGAGAACTGAATCCTTAAATAAAAATAGAGTAAATGAAGAAGTTGAAAATGAACCTTATATAAAGGTAAGAACTAGAAATAAACATGAAAACCCATTTAGACAAGTTTATAAATTCAAAAATATAAACAAAATACTCAAAGTACACGCAGATAATATTCAAAGAAAGAGAAAATCTAAAAGCAATAATAATATTCCAGATGTTGAAGACCATATGGGTATTGATTCTGATGATGCAGATGTCACGACAATATGAAATAATGAATCCAGAACATTCTTCAGGATTAGTAACGTTCAAATTATCAGACACTAAGGTAATACAGAAATATAAAACTATAATACATTATTTAAATTTCTCGAACTTTATAAATGAAATAGATATATTAGAAAGGGATTTGAGCAATTTTTAACAGCACAGCCAATATGATATAATTTCGAAACAATTGAAATTTCTGCAAGACAAAATTAATAATATTATTGATGTTCCACACAGTAGAAGAAAACGAGAATTGATAAATGCCCTCGGCCAAGGTATCAAATTCATTACAGGAAACCTAGATTCTGATGACAAGGCACATTACGATAAGGCCATTACTACTCTGGAAGAGAACAACTACCCCATGGAGCATAACATAGCTCGTGAGATTAACATCAATAAAGAACTGGTAAAGTCATTTCAAAAAGATATTAGATTAATTAATAATAATAGTAATAAATTAGCCAACTTAATAAACGTTGTAGATAAAACCACGTTAACAAATCATTTAAATGAATTATATGACATATTAAATTACATTACTATCGTAATCATGGACATAGAAAATTCTTTGGAAATGTGTAAATTAGGAATAACACATTCTAGCCTTTTGAAAACGATAGATATCAACAGTAACACAGAATACATAAGTTCTGACTTAGAAACACTTTGGCTCACAAGTAAAATATCTTGTATAATAAAAAACAAAATTGTTCATTATATGATACAATTACCTGTTCAAGCTAACACCTTTAGTACCTTGTATTTATTATCTGTACCAATAAAGAAAAATAACCATATTATAACAACTATTGTAAATAATCAAATGGTATTGTATGATAATGATGAAATGTATAAAGGAGATTGTAATTTTATAAAAACTAATTATTATTGTAATAAAATTTATAAATTTAATGATACATGTATAGAAAAAGCTATCTATAATAATTTGAATAATTGTGTATCCACTACTATTAGCAATTTAGAACCTTATATATCTTATGTAGATTTAATTGATGTTTTTGTTAGTTTTAAGATTAAACATATTACAATTAGAAGTAATGCATCCTATCCTGTAATATTACCAGAAACAGCAATTATTAAATTAAAAGATAATGAAGAAATTATAAACCACACTAAAAATAATTATGTATATACGGAGATATTGTCTTCATTCCATGTAATTAATGATTATAAACATTTTAATGTCACTTTTAACCAATTAAAAATTCCTACTTTAAGTGATGATATATTTGAAAGTCTTAATACAGATTATCAAGAAAATTTTAATTTAGATTATTATTCATTAATATTAACAATTATTGTTTTATATCTTTTATGTATGAATATTTATTCATTGTACAAGCCCTCAAGTATTCTTAGCCAGCAAAATCAAGTAACTGATACACCAAAACCCCAAGAGGAACTTGTTTTTGAGGCCATAGCTTCAAAGACTGTTCATCCTCTTCTTCTCTCACGGAGCTCGAGAACTTCAGAAGGGAGGATTTATGGAAACCAACCACAGACTCAGCATATTTCTCCTGACTCTGTATAAATACCCCTCCCTTTCCCACCTAGCGAATAGTTAGTCTTAGATAGTCGATTAGACGTAATCTCTTAGTGTTATAGTTCAGTAGAATAGTACAGTTCATGTTACATTATAATCATTTTTTATAAATAAACTTTTTTTTTAAGTTCAAGTAAGTTCAAGTGATTTAATTGTCGAACAGAGGGAAAGAGATATCGCGATATGAAGGACCATTTAGGGTGATCGTTATCCGAGAGCATAACGTGGTTACGATTGAGAGTATTGCCAAACCTGAATCGCCGGTCGGGTAATTTACTGGAGTATCCTCCTTGGGAACATGCAATTTTGTTAATGATAGATGTAATAATTTTTTTTTTACATGTATTGTTACATTTATTTTCTAATTTATGTATAATTATGAGGACATTAGACCGGAGGTCGATTTTCTGTCTTCATTGTTTCATTAGTATTACTATTATTGTATATAAATCGTAGTGATGGATAAGATTCTTTTTTTTTTTTTGTACATAATCATTGGAATTTTCATAGTTGCGAGTATTTATTATCTGTTATTGTGGTAGCTTATAATATTTTTTTTATTTTTATTTTTAAGTTGTTACTGTTTATTTCTGTTATTATGTTAGTTTATAAGATTTTTCTTTTTCTTTCTTCTTTTCTTTTTCTTACTTCTAATACCATGAATACTAAACATAAACATTGTAGAGGATATATAAGGAGGATTATGAGAGAGAATAAATCAGTATGCTTTCAGAATGTAACAGTGAGTTTTATTAACTTATCATACATAAGATATCATAACTTATCATACATAAGATATATAAAATATATTGTTATATATATACATATATATATATATATATATATATATATATATATATATATATATATATATATAAATAGCTCATCACATCTTCATCATAGTGGCCCAACAATACGGCCACCTCTTGCGATGTTCCTTCAGCTTGGTGTAGTAGCGAAACCCGCGATTGCACCGTTCGCAGACATAGGGATAGACGCCGGTGTGCACGAAACTGTGGTTCGTCAGGCTCCGGGGGTTTGTGTAACATTTCCCGCAGGTCTGACATAGGTAAATTTTGTCATGTTCAGGATATGATGTAGACACCTTTACCTTCTTCCTATCTTGTTGAGGTATCTCCGCAAATTGTTCAGGTATCCGCTCAAATTGACACTGAATTTCGGTTACAGCTTCAACAGATTTTGTCGGCTTTTCTTCAACAGTCCCTGCAATCAAAGAGTTATATTAATTTAAAAGAAAATTGAACTATAAATATTAAAATTATACTATTTTTCAAGTCAATTTCACTAACAATTTCAGAAATTTCTGTGTCATCAAAAGAATTATATACAGTAAAAACTAGATAATTCGTACGGATTCTCCAGTCCCTTTGAAAATCTCCCATTGAATTGGTAGTACTGAAAAACATGTCTTTGGAATAGCCTTTGTAGTACCTTCAAGATTTAAATCAGCTGTAATGGATTTCCAGCCCATCAATGAGAGGCTTTGCTAATTAAGGATAAGAGGGAAGAAATGCCATGCGACTCTCATAAATGTATCAGCACCTACGGAGGAGAAGAGTGAGGAAGAAAAAGACATTTTCTATGATAAGCTGGACAGAGCACTGGCAGCCAGCTCTTCCTCTGGTATGAAAATAGTGCTGGGAGACTTCAATTGTCAGGTTGGGCTTAGAAATAATTTGTATACCTACCACAGGGGAATATAGTTTGCACGCTAAAACAAATGAAAATGGAGTGCGAATGATAAATTTTACTGCATACTGAAGCTTGGTAGTGATGAGTACAATTTTTTCACACAAAGGTAAGCATAAACAAACGTGGCACTCGCCAAACGGAATATTTACTCAAATCGACTATGTTTGTCTCTAGTAGGCATTTTAATGAGATCAATGAGGTTAGATCTTATCGAGGGGCAGATGTGAACTCTGATCATTTCCTTGTTGTAGCAAAGACGGTGAACAGAATAACATACACGCAACAGGGGCACCTCAATCAATAGAGCAAGTGGGGTAGAGATAAATTAAGGAATGAGGACATAAGGAGGCAATATAAAGAATAGTGGAAGAAAACATAAGGAACATCCCTGCTGTAAGTGGTGACAAAGAGGTAGAAACTCAGTGGAAGGAGTTGAAGGAGTCAATTACTGGAGCAGCAATTGCCGAATAGAGAGGAAGCCTCCAAATAGATCTTGGTTTGATACAGAGTGCGATGAAGCCATCAAGGCTCGCAATATACTAAGAACCAAGTGGCTGGGTAAGTACACACGGCAGAATAGAAAAGATTTTCATGACGCTAGGGCCCACGCTAAAAGAATCATCAGGTCAATGAAGAGAAACTGGATGAATGACAAGGCTAGAGAAATAGAAGAAGCCAGAAGCAACAATGTGACTAGAAAATTCTACAAGAAGGTCCAGCAGCTGAAAACAGGTACTAGAAATAACAAACTGGTTATAAGGGGTGAAAATGGACGCCTATTGGTGGCAGACGTAGAGCTACAAGAACATTGCTAGAAATACTTTCAAACACTCCTGAGGTCTGAGCATGATGTTGAAGCCACGAGAACAGCAAATTATGCGAGTGTTGGTCATGACGACAAAGATATCCCACCAGATAAAGAGATGTAACCTTAAGATCAGATGTTTGTTTATGTTTGTTACATATCTGTTAGTTTTTGTTTAAAAGTGTTAGTAAGGAGTACAGAGTTTGATTCAAGAGTGTATTATTAACTTTAAAAACCGATTTATTTTTAGATTAGTTGTTTGTTTTTTGTTTTGATGAACACATTGTAAACAATTGTTATTGTAAATAATGCTTAATAGAATTGTTATTTTTAGGATCAAATTGGTCTAAAGTTATTGAAGAATTCAACCCTATTTTACCACATTAGAAATCGGATTTTATGAAGTTAAAATATATTTGCATTTGCTTTGAAAGTGAAACACAGCAGCATGGTGACTTGGTAACTAGGGTGTTTTCCATAAGGTTACTGTCTTTAGACACAACATATGTGTTTCCTGAAGAATATCAACCATTAGAACTTCATTCCCAATTTCTTCAAGATTAGCATTATTAAGAATGCCTGCAAATCTTTTACAAAACCAGGTCAGTACCGTAATGGTAAGGTCAGCAATAGTTCCTGTGTATTTTGATGAATATTAACAATTGTGTATTCCAAAACCTCTATTTAGAAGAATTACAACAAAATGCACAATCTCTTTGAACCGAAGATAAAGCAATGGCAGACAATGGGAATGAATTAGAACTAATAAAGTTAATTGAGAAGCTTACTGAAAGGCTAGATACCAGGGACAATAAACCTGTAGATATTTCTAATATACAAAAAGAGTTTGTTTTAGAAAATTTTCAAGGTAAAGAGACTGCTCTCCAACGGATTGATAATTTTGAAAAAGAATGTGGTAGGTATAAAATAATTAATGATGAAAATAAGATACAAATACTAAGGTTATTTCTAGAACATGACGCTATAGATTGCTATAATTCAACTTTATGCAAGCTGACATTACAAGCCAAATGGAATGAATGGAGAACTTCATTTTTACAAACATTTTAGTGAAAATAGTTGGCGTAGAGTGTACCATGCGTACAATTTCAAATTCATTAATGGATCCTTGTTAGATTATGCAAGAGAGGTTATTATTAGAAAAAGAACCAACCATGTCTAATATCTCACGCGTCAACCACATTGTTTTTGGTCTCCCATTGTATGTTCAAGGCCATCTGGACTTAAAATCAAGCTCATCCGAAGTTAAAAAAAGGTGACACAAGAACATCTTATGGTGCAACTAATAATGATGTAGGTTCTTCTGATAGCAAGAAAACAATAGAAAAAAGACCTTGTGCTATCTGTGAGTCAAAGGTTTATCCAAGGCGTTATCATCCACTTGAACTTCGTAGGAATAAAGCTTACTTCAAAGAAAAACGGGTTAATTTAAATGAGTTTCAGGACGTCAACGTTCACGAAGCGGCAAAAAACTTAGTATACACCACTAATTCGACTAAATATTACAGTAAACAAAAATAAATTTACGGTAATCTATGAAAGCGGATCCAATATAACACTTGTTAATTACAAGATAATAGAGCATATAAAGGATGTTAACGATAATCAAAGTAAAGATGTTAGCAAATAATCAAATATTTAAAACAATTGATTTAAAACAACAGATGTTTTTTGTAAATTGAAACACTTAGATCAAGCTAAACAAATAAAAATTTGTCAATATTTGCAAAACATACCCATGATGTTAGCGAATCAAAAATCCACGAAGCTCATATTAAACTTTTGGAAAATAAATATATTTCAAAAAAACCTTACAGATGCTCAATACCTGATAACACTGAAATAGAAAGTCAAATAAGCAAATTACTGGAATCAGGATTGATAGAGGAGATTGATTGAGCGGCACCAGTAACATTAGCCTACAGGAAAGAAGATAATAGAAGATCAAGATTGTGCATTGATTTTTATATGTCAACTGTAATGTGAGAATACAAAAGTAGAAATTAACTTAATAATTTCTACTTTCATACTATTAAATGGAAACAAACTGTTTTCATGGAAACAAAACTGAATTTTTAAAAATATATTTTCAACTTAATAAACTTAAAATATATAGATAGTGTACAGATTTGTTGTACTGAAATTGTTTAAAAAAGTGTTTAATTGTACTTATGTGAGAGAAGGTGTAAAGAAGTGAATGCTGCTGAGTTTATTTCAAGTATTGTTTATGTGAACTCTTTAAAATTATATTAAAAAGATAATTATTTAAGGACGGTAAGGGAAAGTTGGCTGATGCGGGCACCGCTCCAGATTTTTTTCATATTGAATGAATTGATCAATCAGAAAAATAAAAAAAGCTGTTCTTGAGTACGTAAGATACAATAATAGTAAAAAAACAATCCTAACTCGAAAAGAATAATTTCGCCAACCAACCAGCACAATCAATGAAAAATTCATTGAAATGGAAATAACGGTACTACTTGTTATGTTCGCCATATCAATTTGAATGACAGACACGAGATCAAATTTGTTCTTTAATATCTAAAAGGTAGAACACAGGATTAAAAATTTTAATCCTGAGGCATAAAATTTTTATTTCCAGCATAAATAGAAACCTCCTCTACTTTCGGTAGTGAGGAAGCAAAAAATATTAAATACTTATTAGAAGATTTTATAGTTTGTTTTTTTTATCTGAGGTTCTAATGTATTGTATTTTTGTTTTGTTTTTTTTGGAAAATAAACAATAAAAGTTATAATATTATGACACTGGAGAAATAACTGATATTATCCCGTTTTTCATTATTAGGAAAAAAATTATGAAAATTTCAAGATTCAATTGTATTTTTCCTTCAGGTGTAATTCGAAATCCGTAAAAACCTATTCATCTGTTTCTTTTCCAAACTCTTATCAATGAACAGAAAAATTTTCAAGTCAATAGTTTTTATAATATCTGCAAAATGTTGTCATTTGTATGAAGGTAAGCTGAAAAACTGATAATTTAGTTTATCCGAAATAATAAATAAAATAAAGACTCTATATTTCTGGCAAATAATAGAAAAAAAAAATTATAATACGGTGTATTTCAAAAGTTTAATATCGATTTGAAAAATGATTATGGTGCCCAGAGTAGAGTTTTCTCGTTTATTTAAAATAACTTCAATATTTTCTTGTAAAATTCAGTAAAATCTTCATGAAAAATATATCAATAAATCTATGAAAGACTAGGTTTATCAACAAATATTCTTTGAAAATGTTAAATACTTATACAAGTATATTATGTTTTATACTTTATATTTATATAAAATATAAATACTTATTGAAAACGCACAAATATACAATCGAAAAAATGTTTTTTAAATCAGTATAACTGAAGAAACTGATATTGTAACATATTTAAAAAAAATATATAATTAGAACAAACCAGGCAACAAAAAAAATGGTATAAATTTCAAGATTAAATCTTTTTCCTTTAGGCGTAACTTAAAATCCGTAAATACCTCCTATCTGTTTATTTTACAAACTCTTGTTGATAAACCGAAATAGATTTATGTACAAAATTTCCCAAAATCAAAAATCATTACAAATCACTATAACGTAGTTACAGAACAAGACGTTCAAAACAATAAATTTTATATATGTTACTATAAATTTGTATCTTAAAATATTTATATTTATCGTATTTTGGGGATATGAAAAAAAGACCCATAGTTTTTATAGCTTCTGCAAAATGTGGTAATTTTGTATAAAAACTGTAATTAATTAATAGCGCTGTGAATCTGATTTTTTGTACAAAACCCTAAACTACGCATTTACGAAAAACCATCGGTTAGGCCGTATTCGAAGGAGTTTTTAACTTGTTTCTAGTCGTCATAAATGTATCAAAGACATATTGAAATGTTCAATAAGAGTTATATTTTCAGAAAAAAAAAATAAATTAATTTTTCATTATTTTTTAATACCTTAAGTTTCTATTGACCGCCAAAGATTGTTTAATATTTTCATTGGTAGGTTAATACCAATGAAGATTTTGAATCTATTAAGGATGTACGGATGTACATGTTCGAAGCGTTAATACTGTCGAAATCAGTATACCAATACAATTCTCTTTTATTTTATTTTTTATATTAAGCCATAGAATAATTCATTACAAAGATGATACAGAAAAAAAGATTTAAGTCTGGTTGGTAAAATACCGATTACGGACAAGACGGAATAAATATATGGTTAGCAACAGAAATTCGTATAAATCATTATTATATATAATTATTTTATTCGCTATAATATAATAACAAATATATTACTTACATAAATCTCGGTAGAGCAATGTGAATTCGAAATCTTCAAGCCTGACAAACTCTCGTTCGTCTAACCTGAGTAGATCTTGGAGAGTAGGGTACACAATATTCTCCATAGTTCGATAGTATAAGGTACCTATCAGTTCACTGGCTAAAATGGAAATGACAATTTAAGGTATATCCGGGGTAATAAAAAAAAGGGATTGGGGAGGGGGTTAATAGTATGCGAACTGACTGTCAGGTAGCAGCATTGCCTCTCAAATGGCGGGGATTTCAAATTTGCTAGTTTCTAAAAATAATATGTCATAATTGATATTCAAATTTAAATCGCCAATTGCCTGCCAAATAAAAGTGATGTGTTTAAAAATCATAAATATTTCTAAATGAATATTCTTTGCTCACGGGAAATTGTAGCCATTAATGGCATATTTAATACACTTCATTATATAATAATAGTTATTAAATATGCTCACGTTTCTCTCTAATATAATTTAATATACCAACAACTGGGTTCACAACTCCCGAAAATATGCAATGTTTCCTTCCCCACTGAGGAATACAAACCAATTAAATCTTTTTATGGCATATGAAGCTTATAGGACATTGAAGAATATAAAACTGTTGAAAACATTTATAATTATTTGAAAATACTTATAAAAAAAAAATGTCAATTTGAAGAGTTTTCAATTTTTTTTTGTTTTATGACAAAACTTGATTAATCTCATATATCTCGAGTGAAGGTTTTTTTTTTAACAAATTGTTCTTACTTTGATTCAGAAATTAATTTTGAAAATTCAGATAATTTTTTAAAGACAAAACAGGAATTTTAATTTTTAAAACTATTTTAATGATACTTAAGGGTTTAGTTTGGTCACGATTTAGTTGATGACCTCATATTTTGGATACTTGTTAGCTTATCCTTCAAATTGTCTAATTTTTCTTTAATTAAAAAAATAATAATAATAAAAATCCATAAATGTAACCATTATTACATGTTATTCTTGACCGCTACCAACCCGGACTATGTTCATCTGGATTTATCAAATGGTCAACCAGTAATACCTGAAATAAAAAGAAAAAAAATATTTTTTCATATTAATAGTTAAAAGAAAGAAAATAATTAATAGCAACGCTCTGCAGCAATGGATACCATGTTTTCTTTTTTTACCATAGTCCAAAAACCATTGAAGCCAAATAACTACTTCATCTATTTAATTAAATTCCATTATTACTTATTTTTTTTAAATAAATAAATAGTGTAAATTGTGATTAAATATAAATAGATGGAGCATTTAAATAATTAGAAACAAGGTTATCATTGCATATTTCTTATTGAAAACTAATTAAAATATTAACCCTAATGTATTTGCTTATCACAGTTAATGTTATTGTCATAAGTTCAAACATAAATTTGTATTTAAAAATTAAATATATTAGGCCAAGTACAGAAAACAAAAAAATAGAAAACAAATGAAATTAGAATTCTGAAATCTAAATAATCACACTTCAGACTTACAATTAGTTCAACATTTATTAAACGTTTAACGTTTTTAACCATTTAAGGTACGTTTTCCTTAGTGATTTTTCTTTCTATTTAAAAGACTCCTACTTAAAAAACAAAACAATTATTGAATTTTTTTTAACTTATCTTTCAGATTTTTTTCTTTTTTTCTTTAAAGACATTTTTACCTATTTAATAATATTATATTTTAATAAATTAAAGGGTTATCCACCTTGGAGCGGTGAACGCTACAAGCGGAACCTGAGGTATTTTTCAAAGCAGGTAAACAACTCATCTGGTTTGAAGATATCCTAGGTTAATCCATGTCGACAGGTAGCAGAAAATCTTGTACTGCTATAAAACCTATTCATGTACTGCTATAAAACTAGCAGGTGCTACCATAAACCTAATAGATCTCCAGTCGGTAGCAAATACTGCCATAAACCAGACGAAAGGAAAATTTGACCCACTGTCATGGACAGTTATATTTCCTTCTATCCTCAACAAAAGAAATCCTTCAAATTTCTCTAAATTTAATTGTTTTAACAAAAATATATATTTGACATAATTATTGATTGTTATGTTAAATAATAATGTTATTATGAGACTGTCGTTATTATTAGTTAAGTTAAGATTAATTTAAAGATTTAGTTAAGTTAACTTAAGATTTTCATTCAATGTCTGTAAAGTTGAGTTTACATCGAAACCAGTAAAATTGTTATTAGCAAAATTTTAATATAATTTTTTTATTAACATTTTGTTACCTACATTTTACACGAACCAATAGCAATATGTAATTAACATTGTTATTAATCAGATTTCTAACAAAAATGCTAAATAACATTTGATCGATTTGTCTGAACAGCAGATAAAGAAGAGTTAGCAAGTTGCTATAAACTTCAATACTTGTACAGAAAAAAAAAATGATAGCATCGTGCTTTTAGCATTCTTTGATACGGACCGTTCAATTTATGTTATTGACAGTGATATTAATATGTTACTGAACAAAGTAACAATATTAATAGCAAATGTTATCGGCATATTAACAACATTTTTAACGAATTGGTATTAATTTAATATAATATTATTATCAAATCTTTAAAAATGTTAGTCACATTTTAATAACTCCTGTTATTGCAAAGGTCTCTCTGGCCCTATTTCATAGTAAAGTACAAGTGCAAGTAGACCTATGATTTACTACGCGTGTGACTGACTGTGAACTATTGAAATTTGATAAAATTCATAATTGTTACTAAATACTGATGAAATAACTAATAACTAATATTGAAACACGATACAGTTTAAAATTATTAATAGCTATTGTTGAAATAACAATTTCACAGTGTGTTATATGCGTATATAATAGTATATAACACAATAGTATATATGCGTAGTTATAGGCCTATTTGCACTTGTACATGTGAACTTTATTATAAAACAGGACGGAAGAGTAAATCTACCTTCACATGTTTTTGTTATTATGAATTGTTGATTATATTTAGACCATTTTAATTTTGATTATAAACATTCGGAAGGAGATTCCAAGCACGATGAATTGAGTCCCTAAAATTTCGGCAGATATCGCTTCACTGATTCTGGACAGAAAAAAGAAAAAAGACCATCCATATATGCAGACCAAATTGAGCACAACACACATCAACAATCAAAAATATACATATCAACTATAAAATCAGACAAATAGCGAAATTAGACAGATTAGCATTCACGGCAAAAAAAATTTATAACAAAAAAAAATTATCTTGGGGGGCAAAACTTAGGAACTAGGAGACCGTAAAACCGGTGATATTGTGGGGGCTCAAAAACAGGATTCACAAATGTGGAGGGGTTATTGAAAACAGAAAGGAAAATCTTGGTAAATATATTTGGACCAATGAAAATTTTTCGAACATATGGTCAGGATGGACAAGAATAAATTGAATAAGCAAATCTTCTATAAAGTGCTTGGCCTCAAAAATATATAGGGTTACCCAGAGAAGATCAAGGTTGAAATGGCAAAACCGGAGATAACAAAGAATGACTGTTTGGATAGGGTTCGAATCCAGATATAAGGTCAACAAAATGAGAGTCCCTGCAGTGAGGAAAGGATGGGAAAAAGTGGTAGGAGGAGAGGAAGATCCTGCACTCCGAGAGGATGAGGTCCTGAGTTGGCCTATTTCGAAAAAAAAAAATATGACACAGTACCAATAAGTTACATCTAAACACATAAGAACGAAAAGGGATCCGGTTCCTTCAGTATGTGTCTTGGAATGGTTTGCTGTCTTAAGTTTATATGTTTTTTTTAGAATGTTAGTGAAGGATGTGCAATATTTTACTGGATATATGTGATCCTGTTTTTTCATGTACTCAGTGCCGGATTAACCATATTGGAAATATAGGCAACTGCCTGTGGGCCTCGTAGGGGCCTCTGAGAAAAATAAGTTTAAGAAGTTTTAATTTGCTTTAAAAAGATATTAAATTTATATTTAAGCACTTATGTTTTAAATTTATAATTAAGTTTAATTTTATTTGAGTAGAAAATCGATGAAACTGCATATGCAGTAATGACATTCAAATAAATATAGAAGCAAGAAGTGATATCTTAATTATTGCAAAGCCAATGTTTCGAAAACAGGTTTAATGCTTGAAATTTTATAAAGCGATATATAGATAGTATGTTTGTTGATTAAGGTGAATACTTTAATATATAAAAATAAAGGCAGGCTCTTGCTATTTCACCAATTTATTTATTACGATGCAAATTTTCGGCCTACAAGCCATCCTCAGGCATCTCTGTAAAAGGCCCTTATTTAATTCAATTTATAACATATCACAATTATACTTAAATATTCTAATAAATACCATATACATACTAAAATTATTAAAAAATGCATATACTGCATACATTTTTTTTTTTAGTGCCGCTGTATATTTCGACTTGGTCCGGATTGGACTTAAATATGACAGTACAAATTAAATTAAAATATAAATTGAATTAAATAAGGGCCTTTTACAGAGATGTCTGAGGATGGCTTGGAGGCCGGAAATTTGCATCGTAATAAATAAATTGGTGAAATAGCAACAGCCTGCCTTTATTTTTATATATAAAGCGATATTTCGTGTGATAATGTTGATGTTTATAGGTAACTTAATATATATATAAAGCGATATTTCGACTGATAATGTTGATGTTTATAGGTAACTTAATATATATATAACGCGATATTTCGACTGATAATGTTGATGTTTATAGGTAACTTAATCGCGAAATAGATCATTGCTGTAATTTTAGTTTATTTTCTTTATTTGCTAGAATCGCATTATATTAAAATCACTATCATTACCTTCGAATAGATTTACTTTAATAAATGACTTACATTAGTGACGATATGTTACAATTTGGTATTGTATAAAATTTAATTAACATGCATAACTACTAAATTTGATTTATAATTATAAAACCTGTATTGAACTGAACAGGATGAGTGTGATGCACTCTATAAAAAAGCTTGTTGGTTACCGGTATTAGTTTTCCAAATCTTACAATTAATACGTGTCTCTTCTTGAATTTTTGCTCTACTGTATTACTAAGATCAACAATACATTCTACAAAGATAATATTGTATTTGTTACAATATTGTATTTGTGGAAATTGAGATACTTTAAAATTGATCATGCATTAGTAAGTCCTACAAATATATTTTCTCTATAGTGAAATTTCAGTGTGGTATTATTTTCATTGATTTTATTACTATTTTTAATTAACTGTTGAAAATATTGTTTATATAAAACAGCTCTATTTATCTTTATTTTTATTCTGTTTGTTTCCTTATTTTCTTCAATTAATTTATTAAATTCAATTTTTCATTAATATATTAATTAATCAGAAAATAATTTTGATTATATAAGACTTTATAGTTATCATTTAATAATGATGAAAATTTGTAGGATCATCAACTATTTATGTTATGGTGATGAAATACACACATTTTGAAATTAAGTAATTTTAAATGGAATGACTTACTGGACCAAAAATGTATACATACTTACTGGACCAAAAATATATACATACTTACTGGACCAAAAATGTATACATACTTACTGGACCAAAAATGTATACATACTTACTGGACCAAAAATGTATACATACTTACTAGACCAAAAATATATACATACTTACTGGACCAAAAATATATACATACTTACTGGACCAAAAATGTATACATACTTACTAGACCAAAAATATATACATACTTACTGGACCAAAAATGTATACATACTTACTAGACCAAAAATATATACATACTTACTGGACCAAAAATGTATACATACTTACTAGACCAAAAATATATACATACTTACTGGACCAAAAATGTATACATACTTACTGGACCAAAAATGTATACATACTTACTAGACCAAAAATATATACATACTTACTGGACCAAAAATGTATACATACTTACTGGACCAAAAATGTATACATACTTACTAGACCAAAAATATATACATACTTACTGGACCAAAAATGTATACATACTTACTAGACCAAAAATATATACATACTTACTGGACCAAAAATGTATACATACTTACTAGACCAAAAATATATACATACTTACTGGACCAAAAATGTATACATACTTACTAGACCAAAAATATATACATACTTACTGGACCAAAAATGTATACATACTTACTGGACCAAAAATATATACATACTTACTGGACCAAAAATGTATACATACTTACTGGACCAAAAATGTATACATACTTACTAGACCAAAAATATATACATACTTACTGGACCAAAAATGTATACATACTTACTAGACCAAAAGTATATACATACTTACTGGACCAAAAATGTATACATACTTACTGGACCAAAAATGTATACATACTTACTAGACCAAAAATGTATACATACTTACTGGAAAGTCTGTTTTGAAAATATTTAAGTGTTTAAATTCAGTTTACTTACATGTAATTATAATCCATAAACATAAAATAATGACAACATAATTTATTTTTTAACTAAAATGCTGGTATAATATTAAATATGGTATATATTTAGAACAGAAAAAAAAAAATATTTTGGGACAATGTCCCTTGAGAATAGCAAGGTAGACTTTCGCTGGTACTGCCCGCGGTTGCGACTGGCAGAGCTGACCAATCGTATTTCGTCATATCTAGACTGCCGGCCAGTACGAGCGAAATATGTCCCTACCTATTCAGTCAAAGTAGTAGTAAACTGCTCGCAAACTTTTCCGACCGCAACCGCGGGCAGTACCAGCGAAAGTTGGAGCTGAATTTACTGAATTTACCCTTATTTCCTGTTCACTATAACCGATAGCGAACAGCTCATAGGATCTTGCAACATCTGCTTTATAACCGATTTGTACGTTATAAATGGTTGCACGTTATAAACGGTTGCACATTATGAACGGTTGCACGTTATAAGCGGTTGCACGTTATATGCGGTTTCTTATATTCATTTTATCCATGATATTTCACGGGACCGAATATTATATTCGTTACAACCGGTTGTTCCTTATTCGTTACAACCGGTTGTTCCTTATATACTTATAAATAATTTCTGCTGTATTCACATAATCATGTAGAAAAAAATAAAATGAAAACAAAAAGAAATAGAAATCTATTTACAAATATGTGGTCGAGAAATAATTACAATAATAACAAAATAATAATAATAATAATAACATTGAACAAATGATGAAAATGGATCAAAAATTAATTCGTAGATAAAAAACATATAACAAGCAATTATTGTTCCTTATCAATATATATATATATATATATATATATATATATATATATATATATATATATATATATATATATATATGTGTGTATATACATTGTTACATGTATGTAAAGCGGATAATACATTAGCGTTTGAAAACCATGCAGCATTATTAAATAAAATTAGATCAAAAATAAAGGGGGAAGCTAAAAATCATATTAGATCTCAACATTTTGTAAATTTAGATGAATTGTTAAATTTTATAGAAAATAATTATAGGGACCAAAAAACAATTTGCCAATTAGACCACGAGCTCATGTCTATGCGTCCTTATAAATATGAAAATCCAATTGAATTTATAAATAGAGTAGAATCGGCTTTATCTGTTCTCATTGCCAGAATTAGAATAGATCATGATATATCCTATCCGGATAGTCAAATAAATTATATTAAAGAAAGAATCACTCACCATGTGATTTCATGTTTACCCATTGAATTAGGGAATTATATGAGGATTTTTGATCCAAAAGATTTAATAAAATTAAGAATTAAATTACAAAATGAGGGTTTACCCGTATTACAACAGCTTTTTCCGAAAAAACAATTTAATAAACATGAAAAAACATCTTATCAAAAACATGAATATAATAGATACCATACTCGTAAACCACCCCATCATCATAAAACGGAGTATAACAAAAACGAAGATAGGGGATATAATAAATATCAGCATGATGATAGGCAAAGATATGAAAGCCAGAAACGATCATATCAAAATGATGAGAGGAATTTCCATCAAAATAGGTACCGAGACAGTCATAGGCCACAGGCTTGGCATGAAAGGGATAATTGGAGAAATAATGATATAACAAATGAGCCGTTTCCTTCAAAACCTTTTAAACCCGATTCTCAAAACACTGTGTCTATCAAATCGGTTGACAAAGTAAGATGTTTTGAAGAATCTAATAATCAAGAATTATTAGAAAAAAATGAAAGACTAGAAAGGGAAGTTCAGGAATTAAAACTTAAATTAGACCATTTTTTAGAACTTGGAGGGCCTTCCCAAAATACAAGTTAAATTTAGTTAATAATACAAAAGATGCTTATTTCACGGACAAATTTGGCAAGGAATGGTTAATAGATACTGGAGCAGAAATTAATTGTATTAATCCAAATTCCTTACCCGAGGGAATAAAAATACAATCGGAAGAATTTGTTATATCAACGCCAGCCGGTAATAAGAGAGGACATGGGAATGTAACCTTAGACATAGGACCGAGGCTTGGTTTGAAAGATGAATTATTAATAACATTTAAAATTTATAATTTCTGTGAAGGTTTTGATTTTTTGTTAGGAATGAAATTAATGAGAGATATAGGCGTTGAAATGAAAATTGGGAGTGAAAATGAATTTAAAATAAAAGGAAAATTAATTAAAAATGGAAAGATAATTGAAGAAAATTATAACGTGAATTTTATAAAAGATATAAGTATGATTGATAATATTGTACGAACGGATCATATGGAAAAAGAAACTAAAGAAAGTTTAATAAACTTAATCGGAAAATATCCTTCAATAATTAAAACTAGTGACCAAAGCTTACCATTTACAAACTTATTAAAATGTCACATTAAATTAAAAACGGAAAAACCCGTATATTCCAGAAGTTATAGAGTAGCACCTCAACTCAGAGAAGAAATTAATAATCAAATAAAAAAGATATTAGATCAGAATATTATTAGGGAAAGTAATTCACCATATAATTCACCGTCAATGATTGTTCCAAAAAAGTTAGATGCCAGCGGCAAAAAGAAATACAGGCTTTTCATTGATTACAGAAAATTGAATGAACAAACAGTTAAAGATAAATTTCCACTGCCTAATATTGAGGATCTACTTAATAAATTACAAGGTTCAAAAATATTTTCTACCATCGATTTGGACTCAGGGTTTCATCAAATTGAGATGTCGAAAGATTCAATCGAGAAGACTGCATTTTCAACAGAAGATGGGCATTATGAATATATTAGAATGCCGATGGGCCTTTCAAACTCTCCCCCCACCTTCCAGAGAGCTATGAATGCAATGATAGCTAACGTACCAAATGCTTTAGTTTATGTTGATGACATTATAATTTATTCTAAAGCAATAGAAGAGCATTTAGAACATCTTGAAAATATATTCAAAACATTAGCTAAAAATAATCTTGTAGTTCAAATGGACAAAACTGAATTCTTTAAGCAGGAACTTCCATTCTTAGTATATATTTTAACTCCAGAAGGTATAAAAACAAACCCGTCTAAATTAGAAGCTATTTCGAAATTTCCATTACCAAAATCAGAAAAAGAAATCAAACAATTCTTAGGAATTACGGGGTACTATAGAAAATTTATCCATAATTATGCTAATATAGCAAAACCTTTAACTCAGCAATTAAGAGATAAAGATAATATTATACCAGGAAATTACAAAAAATCATTTGAAAAATTAAAGATTCATTTAATGAATGCTCCTATATTGGCATACCCAAATTTTGACTTGCCGATGATAGTAACAACAGATGCAAGTAATGTCGCGATTGGAGCAGTCTTATCACAAGTTATAGAAGGAACAGAACATCCCATTGGAGCAGTCTTATCACAAGTTATAGAAGGAACAGAACATCCCATTGGAGCAGTCTTATCACAAGTTATAGAAGGAACAGAACATCCTATTGCATTTGCCTCAAGAACATTAAATAATACTGAGCTGTATAATAATAATGTTGGATGTATGGTTAGGATAGATGGTAAAAGATCCGAAGAACTTCGTGCAGAAAAAGGACTACGGCAAGAGGATGCACTGGCCTGTATATTGTTTAATCTGGCACTTGAGAAGGCTATAAGAGACGCGGGCTTATGTGGACGAGATATAGCACAAGGAAACATATTTACGAAGCTAATCCAATTGTTGGCCTATGCTGATGATGTAGACATTGTGGGACGCTCTCTTCAGGCCGTGACTGAGGCTTTTCTGGCACTGTGGGCCACAGCAAGCAGACTTGGACTGGAAGTTAATGAGTCCAAAGCCAAGTACATGGTAACAGAAGAAACTCCTAAGCCAGGTGAGATGGTTACCTTATTGGACCTCATAACTTTGAAAAAGTATCGAAGTTTACTTACCTGGGATTTGTGGTCACCCGGGATAATAACCCCGGTATTGAGATAAAGAGGATCACCGCGGCCAACAAATGCTACTTTGGGCTGGGCAAACCGCTGAGTAAACGTATCCTTTCAAGGAAGACCAAACTCAACCTCTATAAAACATTGGTGCGCTCTGTACTTCTTTATGGAAAGTGTTGGACAACATCTAAGAATGACGAAAAGGAGCTCCTCATTTTTGAATAAAAAAAAAGTACTCCACCGCATCTATGGTGGTGTAAAGATTGAAGAAAATTGGAGGCGACGCACGAACCAGGAGTTATATATCGCTTTTGGGGATGCAGATGTAGTCAGATCAATGAAGTTGAGGCTCTTAAGATATGCAGGGCATATCGCCAGGATGGCGGATGAAGAAATGTCCAAAATAATGCTGACGCAACCAACCCATGGGACAAGGAGATGCTTAAAGCATCCTTGGAGTCAGGAACTGTAAGGCGCCGGCACAAGACCGTGATGATTGGGGGAGGCCAAGACCTGTAACCGGGTTGTAGCGCCGTGAAATAATAATAATACAGCAGGTTTTATAGTCTTCTTCTGTGCCCAGATCCAGAAGAATTGGGCAACTTCCATAAAAGATTTGATAAGGGCTAAGAGAAGAGCTAGCAAAGTATGGCAGACTGACCGACTTCCATTAGACAAACGAACTTTTAATAGATTTAACAATGAACTCAAAAGACAAATTTAAAGTTTCAAAAGCACAATTTACGACAATTACTTACGTCAGAAATCTTGCGACTGACGATGGGAGCTTATGGAGGCACACCAATAAACTTGTAATACACTATTCCCTAAACTGTCTAATATAATTCTCGAATAGGTATACCTTCATGAATTTCCAAAAAAGAAATACAATAATTTAGAAGTTTAACCAAATGAAAAGCCTTTCAGCACTATAATCAAAAGCAATAAATATAAACTTACTGTTTTGTTTTATAAGACGGGCCCCCCGGCTTTCTCCTTTTGAATGACAGGCGTAATCTGAATGAAGATTTGGTTGACAATTAATTATTTTCACTCATTTTTCTAACAAAATAAAAAACACACCGACACGAAATATGAACTGTTTGATTACAAAAATACTATTAGAAGAATTTAATATATGTGGCGACCAGGAAGGGATAGATAATTGGAAATTCCAAAGAGTTGGAAAATTTCAGGATTGAGAACGTACTTCAAACTGCGAATAAAAAGAAAATTTCCTCAAAGAGTTATTAGAAATTAAAACCAATGTAAATACATTTTTTTTAATGATTTAGGTGAAGAAATTTTTAATTCGATTAAGAACAATGAGCTGTATTTTATTTCACCAACTTTATTTTATTAAGTTTCAGCTGTATATGCCATCCTCAGGTACATGATATGTTGGAGCTGAAAGTGTTCTATTGGAAGGATTTATCCATACCTTTTATGCAAGATTGGAATTTTATCGAAACAATATTGTGTTAGAACAGAAAAAACTTATTTTGTCAAGCGTCAACATTCGCAATATTTACGTGAAAAGTTCGAATTCAAAAGAGTTGAGGAAAATTACAATAGTTAGGGAAATTAAAATATTTAATATAGTTGAAAAAACGGTGAACAAAACATGTTGGGGAATTTTAAATTTTAATTTAAACGATAGAAATCCTTTAAAAGCTCAATATAACCAAAAACCCACTAAACCATTTTAAATAGTGCATATGGATAATATTACATTAGAAAATAAAAAATATTTAACTTTAATTGATACGTTTTCCAAATTTACCGAAGTTCACAAACTAAAGATCCGCCAAGCTTCGTAAGTTGTTAATAAATCAATTTCATATTTTTCCCATCACGGTTTACCGAGACAAATCATAATTGATAACGGTTTAGAATTTAGAAATTCTTTAATTTAAGATTTATTAAAACTACATAATATTCAATTACATAATACCGCTAATCATTCACCTCAATCAAACGGAACTATCGAAAGATTTCATAGAACCTTAAAAGAACATTTAAATAATGAGAAAAAAATGAAATATGCCCATCTTGCTAATAACAATTCTATTCATTCCATTACTCAGCTTAAACCAATCGAAATAATTTCGGGACATTTAAATGTAGACACCACCACTTCAATAGACCTTAATAATCAAATTATAAATTATGCACGAACAAATCAATCGCCCCAATCAAGAAACTTAAGATTGCAACCGAGAACAATTGCCGAAAGACATACCTGATTCGGTCTTTGTCGCAAATAAACAAAACAGTCAAAATTAAATATAAAAAGGAAAAAAAAATTAAAGCCGCTATTATTGATAAAAAATATTATAATACTCGGAATAAAAAAATATCTCGTAAGGCCAAGAAGTAACGTACAAGTCGAGAGCTGCCGACATACTTCAAACAAGCAGTAGTAAGCATTCCTAGTAATAACATTAGACGGCACGCGCATCACACTAGTTACCGTTTTAGCTTAAGTAGATTTAAGTTTTAAAACTGTATTTCATTTATTTAAAATTAAGTAGAAATAGGTAATTAGATCCTAGCTAGACAATTAATATATTTTTCTTTAAGTATTTAATTTTTTTTTAATTACAAATAATCACGCAGGGCAGGATCAGAGAATATAAAAAATTAATATTAATCTACGAGAAAAGATGGCTTGCAAAGCCCAACAATAACTGATAATGGCTTTATTATATTATGATCAATAATAATAATAATAAAGAAAATTATTTAATTCTCCTTAGAGAATGGAGAATAAATAATAAGTAGGTTAAGAAACTGAAAAGCTCAGCTAATATAAGTTTTATTAGTTCAAAAGATGGCAGTAAGAGGCCAAAAATATTAAAATATAATAATAATAAATCTTATAAATAAAATATAAACAAAACTGAAGGATTCAGGAACTTTATCAGTTCAAAAAATGGCAAAATGACAAACCATAAAATATAAATAATATTAAATGAGTATTATAACTCTTATATACCAAATTAAAACAGTTTTAAATAATATCTTATCTTATTTTTTTCTATTTACATGATAAATAATATAATACTAAAATAAATACGTTGTAATTTTTAGGTTTATATCAGCATTCTCTGGGATGACTACAATAAAAAAGATTAAGTCTAATACAAGCATCATGCCTATCAATGAAGGGAAAGTTAGCATACAATAATTAATTTTTTCTACCTAACACTACTGTTTGAAGAATATATCTTTGTGAATTAGCAATTTGAAAGATACTTAAATGATTCTAATTTAATAACATAATTTTAAAAGAGCTAAGAGTAGATATAGACAATTTCTAGCACTAGGTTTACAATCAATGAAAAAAAAATAGATAGTATTAAATTATATGATACCAATAATAATTGAGTTAAAAGAGGTTTAATAAATGGTTTGGGTACAATCATAAAAAGTATAACTGGTAACTTAGATGTTAATTATAAAAAGCAATTTTCTAAACTATTAAAAACTTTAAAACACAAGACCAAATGGTTGATCACTTTCATAATAAATAATCAATAAATAATGATATATTCTCTCAATTCAATAAAACTATTAAAAATATACGAGATAACACATTACATGTTGCAGAAAAAATTCATCATCCTACAACCTTCTATTATTAATACTAAAACTTTATTTTAAGAATTGGAAAAAATAGCTCCACATTATAAAAATACATGTCTATACCCATTTCAATTTAAATTAGGAACTGATAAATTATTTGCCACTTCTATAATTTTGTTTTTATAGAAAACTAGTTTCGAATGTTATACATTCATCTTCAGTTCTAAAAACATACAAAAATAAGCAATTCAGCCAAGAAATCAAATACATGTTAGTACTCACCAATGTTTAAATGGATTATATCAAACAGAAAAGTTTGTACTGGTTTGTTCTAGCAACTGAACTAACAATGAAAGAAAGATGGGGTGTTTATAGGTAAATGGTTTAAGGGTTGGGGTTTTTCCACTCAATTACAGTGAGTAATTGTTTTTTCTGTTATAGATGGGAATACATTTAAGATTGGACTATTTAAGACACACTAAATTATCATATGCAAAGAATTTACTTAATTAAAATAAACTTTTATTAGGGATTGATAAATTATTTGTCACTTCTATAATTGTTTTTATTGAAAACTAGTTTCGAATGTTATACATTCATCTTCAATTCTAAAAAAAACACACAAAAATAGATTAGATTTAAAAAAAAGTCTAATCTTATATATTGAAGATAACTAACTTATATATATAAAATCTCTATAACTGAAACTATATTCAACTCCAGCTATGCAAAACTGGTAGTGATTTCTCATTCCCTTGAAATTTTTAAATTATATATATATATATATATATATATATATATATATATATATATATATATATATATAACTTAGTTATCTTCAATATATAAGATTAGACTTTTTTAAACTCTAATCTATCCATCTATCTTACAAATGCAATAACTATAAATAGCCATGTCTTCGTCGTCACCAATATTTAAGATTACACCAGTTTTAGACACACAATAATTATAAGAATTATTTCTAATCTTAAATTATTGAGTAGGAGTCTTCGAGTAATGATGCAACTTTGTTAACAGAGTTCTGCACAAATTAAGGATAAAAATCCAGGTGGTCTTCAGTAGTAGATTCCTCTCTTAATACTTCATCAGAGAAGTATTTTCTGGTTAAATGGTGAAAGCTGCCTTAGCGCCCCTGTTCAGACTCTAGTTAAGGTTCTGGATTAACTGATTGACTTTTTAAAAGTAATTTATTGAATAATAGAAACATAAACTTTTAGATATAAGCAATAGCTAGCATAAACAATCAGACTACGACGAATGACAACCAAGATGGATGATGGCAGAATATGTCATCTAATAATCAGGACTTAAATAGTCTTTATGAAGTGTTGATGCTGCAGTCAGCAGAATCAGATGAGGTTGCGTGATCTAGGACTTTCTATTGATAGAGTTCTCATCTGAATGCCGGGCCTTTATATGTTTTTTCACATCTTGAAGATTAACAGATTTATAATCACACTGAGGACATATATGAGGCTTCTCACCTGTATTATGACGCGTCATTATATGGTATTTCATACTTCCAGATTTTACAGACTTATAATCACAATAAGGACATTGATGAGGCTTCTCACCTGTATGCCGGGCCATTATATGGTTTTTCACATCTTGAAGATTAACAGATTTATAATCACACTGAGGACATATATGAAGCTTTTCACCTGTATGACGGGCCTTCATATGTCTTTTCAAATTTTGATGTTGTACAGATTTATAATCACATTGAGGACAATGATGAGGCATCTCACCTGTATGATGGGCCATTATATGTTTTTTAACATCTTGAAGATTAACAGATTTATAATCACATTGAGGACAGTGATAACGCTTCTCACCTGTATGACGGGCCATTATATGTTTTTTAACATCTTGAAAATGAACAGATTTATAATCACACTGAGGACATATATGAGGCTTCTCACCTGTATGACGGGCCATTATATGTTTTTTCACATCTTGAAGATTAACAGATTTATAATCACATTGAGGACAGTGATAAGGCTTCTCACCTGTATGACGGGCCATTATATGTTTTTTCATTTTTTCAGATTGCACTGATTTATAATCACAGTGAGGACATTGATAAGGTTTCTCACCTGTATGACGGGCCATTATATGTGTTTTCAAATTGTGACTTGAATTAGATTTATATTCACAATAAGGACAATGATGTGGCTTTTCACCTGTATGACAGCTCATTATATGGTATTTCATACTTCCAGATTGTACTGATTTATAATTACAGTGAGGACATTCATGAGGCTTCTCACTTGTATGATGGGCCATAATATGCTCCTTCAACTCTTGAGATGTAACAGATTTATAATCACATTGAGGACATTGATGAGGCTTCTCATCTGTATGATGGGTCATTATATTTCTTTCCAACTTTTGATGTGCTTCAGCTTTAATATCACAATGATGACTTTGAGCAGTCTGCTCATCTCTATGGCAACTATCCTTGGCACCTATAATCAGTAAATTATCATACAAAAAATAGAATTATTCGTTTGAGATTAATTAAATATATTTTAATATTTTTTGAAATTATTTTAAAAAAATTATGTTTCTGATTACTATGCAGCTAAAGCACTTTCAAATATAAATTAGTGTTTCATCTAATAAATACTAAAAAGTTCATAAGACAATGAAAATTATAGTAAGATCAGAATATTTTGCTTTCTTTCTGTATTTAAGGGATGATCATGATTTATAAGACCCAGTAAATTTATTAATGCATTAAAAAATGTATACCTGAAAACAAAAGCAGTAGGACACAAAAAGATATCTCCAGCGAATTTTTTATAGAAAAGGGGTGAGTCAGAGATGTTTTTTGAGTTCAACTCTTTTTTTGCTTTTTGCTAATAATATAAAATAAGAATTAGGGGAAGGAATTACAGTAGCGACAACTAAAATTAGCTCACTGCTCTTTGCTGATGATATTGTGGTGTTCATAGATTCACCATTAAAATTAAGAGAAATATTAGCTACCTTGAAGGAGTATTTAGACAAATGGAAATTAGCGATTATTGTATCAAAATATAAAATATAAGGTTCCTAATGGAGAAATCCCAAAATAAAATATAAATGATGGAATAAGGGGAAGGAGATAGAGGTGTAAGGAAGTATAAATATTTAGGAATAACAACTGTTGATAACTTACATAAACATTCTAAAGAAAAAATCCAGACAGCCAAGTTGGGTATAAATAGTATCTGGAATAATGTTTTTTGTAACAAGCATGTTATAATATCTGGTGAAGTAAAGAGTATTTCAGTAGGCAGTGAGATTCGTTATGTGTTATAGTGCGCAATTCGGGGGATACTGTAGTATTTTTTATTATTCCATTCCTTTAAATCTTCTTTTTCATTCCAATAATTTCTGTTTAATCAAAACAAAATTTTAATCATATAATTATTTTTTTAAATGAATAATTTTTTTTTATTCAAATGATTATTTTTTAATCGAATATTTTTTTGTATTTAAATGAATAATTATTTTTATTTGAATACTGATTAAAAAATTATTAATACATTTATTCACTGAATATTAGAATAATAAATAAATGGGCTATTCATTTATCCTTGAGTAAAATAAAAAAATTATACATTATTTTCTGTATAAAATTTGTCCAACACTGCCATGGGTAAATTTAAAACCTAACATTAAAAGATTTTTTGCTTAATAATAAAGTTATAGGTTTAATATAAAAGTCAATCTTTTATTTATTTAAGTAATTAAAAAATGGTTTCATTAAATATTAAGAAAAAATTATATATTTAAAGAAGATAGATAGGAGCAAACAAAACAGAAGAATGTCCTGTTTATTTTTGTTAAATAAACAATTGTCTATTTCATAGAGTTGTATATATCAGCATTTTTCTATTTTAATCCTAATCATCTAAAGCAGAACAGGTATTGAAAACAGAATCTTACAAATGATTAATTTACTTAGCTTCCTACCTTGACAATAAAAATTAATGGGCAACCAATCAAATTAAATTTCTCATCACCTATGAGAAATAAACAGTAAATGGGCTCAGATTACAGGTAAAACTTCTCTTGAATGAATTACTATACCTTATTCTTAAATTCCTTTTGTTATTGATTAACTAAGAATACCCTTTACAATTACCATTTTATAGATTCACTTTTCGGTTAAATGAATTGTTTAAACAGGACTTATAATGAACCTTCTAGAAAAACTGTTACTAAAAAGTTCAAATAAAAATTCCAGTCATATCAAAACAAATAAAAGTCAGCTCATAACTTCAAGCCTTGCTTTCAAGTTATAAACCAGTAGGGGTTGGGGATAGGCTACCTGCACCACAGTTAGCCCTATATTTTTACCTCACCCAAGACAATGGCAGAGGGGTGTCATCCCTCCATGCTATTATAACCTCCCTGGCACAAATGATGAAAACCCAATGACAAACAAGAAATATTATCCTATAAAGCGAAAATTGATTCAATTACATCTTAAAAAGTGACAAAGATAGCAACGGGAAAACGCAAGAGTCAAGTACGATAGTATATCCATGTAGTAAAGATGGTGAAAAATGAAACAAGCACAGATAGCATATCAACGTAAAGATAGTGAAAAACGAAACAAGCACTCACCTTCTTCCGGGATAAGCAATTCATGTTTCATGTGAGTAAGTCCATCTGCTGACATGAAAATAAAAATTAAAATAAGCCAGTAAAAGAAAGTATCTAATTGCATATGGTCTATTCTAAAAAAAAAGTTCAAATCTGGTTTCCAAGGATTTTTAAAACCTTTTTTTTGAAACTATTAATTCAGAAAAAATTCAGTTGTTAGATATAACTTTTTTCATCTCTTTTCATTTTTTTTTGGTAATGTTATTTTATATGAAAAAAATGTCTAAAGCATCAAAAAGTAATTCTCTCACAATGTCCAAAGCCAACTTTTGATGCCTTTTGTAAGTTATCCCTCAAATAGTATCCTGATTGGGTAAGGATCCTATTATTTTGAAAATCATCATATTCTTTACTTTTAAAAACTATAATTAGAAGTGTTATTACTATTATTGTAATGAAAAGAGTGCCCAGAGGTTTTTTGTAATTCCCTCATATTCTTAAATTTTAGTATTTTTTTTTTCAGTAGCAGAGATCGTGTGAGAAAGTAAAAAAAAATGTCATCTTTTCAACTTTTGTAACCTGCTTTTGT
Source organism: Rhaphigaster nebulosa (assembly GCA_948150685.1). Classification (NCBI taxonomy): domain Eukaryota; kingdom Metazoa; phylum Arthropoda; class Insecta; order Hemiptera; family Pentatomidae; genus Rhaphigaster; species Rhaphigaster nebulosa. The sequence continues at coordinate 139,144,427 of OX411310.1, forward strand.
TCTGGAGAATTCAGTTGTCACAGGGCCATCACTGTGTAAATGAAGGACTGACCTGGCGGATGGTAGTTTTTTAGATATAGTTCCCTCATTCGTTTTTACCCGAAAAATTAAAATAAAAAAAAATCATTGATAATCTTATAAGTGTTCTGTTGATTCTTTCAAGCTATATTTTTGCTATAGTAAAATAGCCATTCTAGTTGGAAAAATGCTCAAATAAATATAAATTTGTAATTCCACCCTTTCTATGATAGTGAGGGAATTATAGCCTGCATGAGGGAATGTCACTAGACTTAATTTACTAATCATTTGCAAGTCAATAAATTTTTTCAGGTTACAGAAACAATAGTTATGTAGGGCATATGCGCTTATTATTCACATGACACTTATAACTTAACTTTGATAAAAAAAAAAGTGTTTGGGATCATGTAGGATTCAAAACTTGGTACCGTTTCTAAACCAAATTAATCAGTCATCGATTCCAGTCAAGATGAAGTCTCCAATGGATGATAAAATACGTAAGAAATATATATTTCTTCTAACATTTACGGGGTTGTCCAGCAATAACCCATGAAAGAATTTAAGCATAATTCAAGGCTGAGAACAGTCAAATTCAAGGTGATTTTCATTAATTTATTTGATTAAATTTAAAACAAAATTGGAACCAGACAATTTTGTAATTAGTCCGCTTCTGATAAAATGAACAATGTCGGACTGAGAATGAATTCGAATAATTATAAAGGTTACATTTCTGTTTAATAATCAAAATTAGTTATCTAACTTCTTACACTGAGGGCTCAATGCATAAATATATATATATATATATATATATATATATATATATATATATATATATATATATATATATATACATAGAAAATATAGCACAGAAACAATAATTTCAAAAGTAAATAAATAATATTCACTTATTGGAGTACATTTCACCATTTAAAAAAAAAATTATAATTGAGCTGTCGGTGTTACTGTCTGGTGGGCTCTAAGTAAATGCCATATTTAAAAAAACAAAAAAAACAGAATGAGCAGAGAAGAGGGGATTTATATTAAAACCACCTAGAGGCGATGAGAATAAAATTTTAAAACTTCCTTGAAAATTACTTAACCCTTAACTATTTAAGTCAGGTTAATTTGATCAGATTCAATTTTACTGCTATAACTAAATAAATATTTTCTACAATCCTAATGTACTACAATAACATTTTAAATGAACTGATTTATATTTTATGAGTTTATAATTTTATTGAGCCCAAGATTTTTTTAATAATTATTTTATTTTTATTATCTGATTATATAGGCCTGAGGTGATCGTAAGTGCATCAGAATATAGGTGAATACAATACAAAAACGCCATATCACTCATGAATAAATCCCTTATTACACCAGAAATAAGCATTGATTGATAATGCATGTGATATATACTTATAGTTCGTACATATATAATTAGTTAATGATGATATTACATTCAGGAATACTAATTTCAATAGCGGATGATATTTTCAGTTTCCAATCCACCTTCTCTAAAATTGTTATTTCAATATATCTTGATGTCTGTTGAGAGCAATATTTTATATGAATCATGTACAAAATTTAATCCTATACAAGATTGGTTATTATGCATTTTTCGCTAAACTGCACTGAAAAATAGTTATTAAGACGGATCCAAATTTTTTTTCATTTTTGAACATATTGGAAAATTCCCACGGCCCCTTCTCTCAGTAGTTATTTTGAATTTTAAAAAATATTACACACAAAGCATGCAAAAGATTTAACATTATTTAAAATTGGTAATGACACATTTTCATGTTAAATACACTGGAAGAAAGTTACAGAGGAATAATTGAAAAAATGCTGTATCTTAGCGGTTTTTCAAGATGACAGAAAACACACAAGATTGAAAACTTGGATTTTTCAAGAGAGGAGCAATACATAAAATATACATGAAAACCAAAATTATTCCACTTTTTACAATTCAAAATTATATTTCTAAAGGGCTAATATGCCAATCTTGGAGATCGGAAAATTGCCAATTTTGAGAGGCGTTTTTGACCAAATTTAAAAGTTTGATACTCAGTGGACGCAGAATTTGATGCTCTACTACTTTTAGTCCACGAGTTTTTCTTTTAGAGAACTCATTTCCAAGCTATAGACTCATATATTGTACTACTTGACGAAGTTGAAAAAAATTGCCGTTTTATGGCTGTGGTTTTTGACCGAACTATTTCGTTGTGGTATTCATTTGACGCAAAATTTAATGTTCTTTATTTTATTATACCATAACTTGTTAGAGTGAATGCACCTTTTAGGAATTATAGGCCAAAAAAAAACAAAAAATTTGAGGTATTTTGGATGCTAAAAGTTCTCCCAAGATCACCCCTGTTCGCGTTTTTGTTAAAATTTACACGTTTGCACCCATATATAAAATTTTAAAAAAATAATTAAAAGATTCTACACCATCTTTTGCATTGTAGACCCCAGTTTTGCTCCTCTACAGACTGGTCTACTAACTTGTATTTGCATAATTTGTGAGAAAATTACGAAAAATATGAAAAGAAAAACCAATAACAAAATAAAAAAAATTTATTAGTTCACTTTTGAAGGATTGCATAGGAAAAAGGTTTTTGGAACGAGGTATTTTGGAAAAAACAGTCAATTTTTGTAATAAACTCATTATTTATTACTTTAAAACCTAGACTTAAACTTTCAAAAAGTTCATTTTTTTTTTAACTTACACATATTATTTATTATGCAATGTTAACCACTAATATTATTAACGTTTAGACAATGAAATTTAAAAAAAAAATTGTTTAGTACATTTCTGAAATTATCTTATTTCACTTAAACTTTCACAAATGGACCACGGTTTCCAGAATTAAATTATTGCTATTGTTGAAACCATGGCTCACTGAGAAAACATTTTGTTTAAATTTATTGTCTGAATATTATTATTTTTCACATCGCTGGAGAATTCATCAAAATTAATAATTATGTTAGTGCAATAAGTAGGTGTAAGCTTCAAATTTTTAAGGAAACAAAGCAGTTCCAATGCTCCAGAAAAAGGTATTAAGAATACACTGCGAGGAAGGAGCTGCAAAAATATGAGAGCGGGGAAAGCAGCTAGATGGTTTGCCTAACCTTAAACCACCTTGCCTGCCCTGGGTGCCGCTTCTAGTCTATTACATGTTCTGAGAATACATAGCAGAAATTTAAAAAGAAAATATGAATTCAATAATCAGACAAACTTCAGAAGAATCTGACAAATCCTTGCCCCATGACTCTCTAGCTCATATGCGGAATAAACTTAACGTATGTAAAGCTATTTCTAGAAAAAACCTGTGAAAACAGAAGCAAAATGCTGCTTCAAACGGACAAAGCTATGCTTGTAAAAGTTATAGGAATATACACGTAATGGCCACTATAAAGTAAAAAAACACATGTACAACCGCAAATATTATATAGATTTTGCAACACAGAGGACGAAACAGCTTATTACATCATTTTCCAGGGCAATAGGTTAACCTTCATGCTTTTTGGCATAGTTGAGCAGACCCTGAACTTTGTAAATTAGTCAATCCACTAAGCTTATGGAGATTTACAGAGTAAACTGAATTTTTTTAAAGATAGCTGATTTAATAATAAGCACACCAAAAAACAAAATTTACGTTAATTATTTTGAACACATTTTATATTAATTTAATATTTTTCTCACCACAATAAATCTGCTCCCCCTCCTCTTCCACGATACTATTTGCAGGAACTGTAACAAAATACAATAATTGTTAAATTTGAAACAATTTTCAAAGCTCCATCGATTCCTTCTTCGCTTCTTTGCTAAATTAGTAATTGGTATTAGAAAGTAACTCGTATCTTGAGTTATGTACGTACAGACGCCACGACGAAACTAGTCAAAATGGATATTTCCGATGAAATCTGAAAACCGAAAATTTTCGCGATTACAATACTTCTTTTACTTCGTCCAAGGAAGTAAAAACCATTAAAATTATATATAACGAAAATAAAACAGAATCTAACAAATAAATAAGCTAACTTAAAAAATAAAGCCAAGAAGAAATTACCTACGCTGCCCATCTTTGATCAGTGAGTCAAAGTCTTTTATTTTAATTAATTTAAGCAAGTCTATCTTGAATTTAGAAAGCAAATTTTGTTTTGTTTCAGGTCATTGTCCATTTTTGAGAATTATACTTATAATAAAATGAAATCGTTGCCTGTCAAATAATTTACAGTCATAAAGTATATGTCTAAAATTGTGGATTTGTCCTTCTTCTTCGCATAAGTCTGATTGTATAATGTTGAATCATTTGGGATATTCCTTCGTGTTACCATATTCTGTCAGTTGTTGCGTTAATTTGTAATCATTACTCTTTATAGTTGTATAATTGTGTAATGTAATGCAATCTATGTAACCTTGGTGACTTGGTAGAGGTCATCCTCATTTGGTCCCATCTTCTAACTAAATTGAATGTCAGATCTCTCTTTATATATTAGATAACGGTACTTAGTGGAATATACATTTATAAATATATATAGACGGTATAAATATATATATTTATTTGCAATTGTATTTAAAGAAAAACGTATAGATACAAGAAGTAACAATGTAGAATCTGAGTTTAAAAAAATAATTATATTCAGCTAACCGTCAAAAATGAATATTCATGCCCCTCCAAAGAAGAGGGGCACGGACGGGGATTGAAGAATTTACTGTTCAATATTTTACTTTCCTTTAGCTATATGTGAAACATTATGAAAGTATTGCGGTTATTATAAGTTGCGGGAAGTATTGCGATCTTGAAAATTTTTGAATTCGAGTTTTCAACTGAAATCCACGTTTTAATGTCCCTTGAGTCCAAATAACCAAGTCTCGCAAAATGATCTGTGTGTCCATGTGTCTGTGAACAGACTAGCTCAAAAATTAAAAGTTGTTAGATACTAATATTACGTATTTAAGGCAGGCACATGATTTTATAGCAACTTTTTAGTCAAAATCGACTTATCGGAAGTGCCACTTTATATAATCAATTTTACAATTTTATCGTAAATGACTCTAACGATTTTGATGAAACTTTCCTAAGCATTATTCTTAAACCCCTTTAATTTTTCATGCATGGAGTATATCACGAAAAAACGCAGGAAAAAGTTATGATAAAAAGAATATTTTATTTGCGCTAAACTTAAAAAGGATGCATTTTATAGTAAATTATGTAAGGAATTGTATGAAAGGTAATTAAATTATCTAAATAACAAAAAAGTTGTTAGCAAAGATACAGCGTAACTTATGGGGACTACAAGATCCTAGATGGACAACTGAACGCATCCGAAAGGAGACGGATGCGTTCGAACCTTCTCCCAACAATCCGTCAATCTGTTGTCAACAATTCGCTCTGAAATAATGCAATGTGAGAATACAAGAGTAGAAATTAACTTAATAATTTCTACTTTCATACTATTAAATGGAAACAAACTGTTTTCATGGAAACAAAACTGAATTTTTAAAAATATATTTTCAAGTTAATAAATTTAAAATATATAGATAGTGTACAGAATTGTTGTACTGAAATTGTTTAAATAGTGTTTAATTGTACTTATGTGAGAGAAGGTGTAAAGAAGTGAATGCTGCCGAGTTTATTTCAAGTATTGTTTATGTGAACTCTTTAAAATTATATTAAAAAGATAATTATTGAAGGACGGTAAGGGAAAGTTGGCTGATGCGGGCACCGCTCCAGATTTTTTTTTTATATTGAATGAATTGATCAATCAGAAAAATAAAAAAAACTGTTCTTGAGTACGTAAGATACAATAATAGTAAAAAAACAATCCTAACTCGAAAAAGAATAATTTCGCATGGTAAACGCTCTGGACATCAAATCGTTAATTACTGGGAGAATATTCCATATCCTTGGAATTGGTGAAATTAAATCTGGATCATTCACACACTAGTTCTCAACTTTTCTCCGACTTTTGGCCAAATCGGACGAGCCCTTTTTGAAATATAAGTGTGTCAAGGCAAAATTCATGAACCATTTTGGCATTTCTAAACGAATTACTGGATGAATTTTGATAAAATTGACATTGGTACCATCCAGGTACCAACCAGCACTATAATATTATGACACTGGAGAAATAACTGATATTATCCCGTTTTTCATTATTAGGAAAAAAATTATGAAAATTTCAAGATTCAATTGTATTTTTCCTTCAGGAGTAATTCGAAATCCGTAAAAACCTATTCATCTATTTCTTTTCCAAACTCTTATCAATGAACAGAAAAAATTTCAAGTCAATAGTTTTTATAATATCTGCAAAATGTTGTCATTTGTATGAAGGTAAGCTGAAAAACTGATAATTTAGTTTATCCGAAATAATAAATAAAATAAAGACTCTATATTTCTGGCAAATATTAGAAAAAACAATATTATAATACGGTGTATTTCAAAAGTTTAATATCGATTTGAAAAATGATTATGGTGCCCAGAGTAGAGTTTTCTCGTTTATTTAAAATAACTTCAATATTTTCTTGTAAAATTCTGTAAAATCTTCATGAAAAATATATCAATAAATCTATGAAAGAGTAGGTTTATCAACAAATATTCTTTGAAAATATTAAATACTTATACAAGTATATTATATTTTATACTTTATATTTATATAAAATATAAATAGTTATTGAAAACGCACAAATATACAATCGAAAAAATGTTTTTTAAATCAGTATAACTGAAGAAGCTGATATTGTAACATATTTAAAAAAAATATATAATTAGAACAAACCAGGCAAAAAAAAAAAAAATGGTATAAATTTCAAGATTAAATCTTTTTCCTTTAGGCGTAACTTAAAATCCGTAAATACCTCCCATCTGTTTATTTTACATACTCTTGTTGATAAACCGAAATAGATTTATGTACAAAATTTACATGTACCCAAAATCAAAAATCATTACAAATCACTATAACGTAGTTACAGAACAAGACGTTCAAAACAATAAATTTTATATATGTTACTATAAATTTGTATCTTAAAATATTTATATTTATCGTATTTTGGGGATATGAAAAAAAGACCCATAGTTTTTATAGCTTCTGCAAAATGTGGTAATTTTGTATAAAAACTGTAATTAATTAATAGCGCTGTGAATCTGATTTTTTGTACAAAACCCTAAACTACGCATTTACGAAAAACCATTGGTTAGGCCGTATTCGAAGGAGTTTTTAACTTGTTTCTAGTCGTCATAAATGTATCAAAGACATATTGAAATGTTCAATAAGAGTTATATTTTCAGAAAAAAAATAAATTAATTTTTCATTATTTTTTAATACCTTAAGTTTCTATTGACCGCCAAAGATTGTTTAATATTTTTATTGGTAGGTTAATACCAATGAAGATTTTGAATCTATTAAGGATGTATGGATGTACATGTTCGAAGCGTTAATACTGTCGAAATCAGTATACCAATACAATTCTCTTTTATTTTATTTTTTTATATTAAGCCATAGAATAATTCATTACAAAGATGATACAGAAAAAAAGATTTAAGTCTGGTTGGTAAAATACCGATAACGGACAAGACGGAATAAATATATGGTTAGCAACAGAAATTCGTATAAATCATTATTATATATAATTATTTTATTCGCTATAATATAATAACAAATATATTACTTACATAAATCTCGGTAGAGCAATGTGAAGTCGAAATCTTCAAGCCTGACAAACTCCCGTTCGTCTAACCTGAGTAAATCTTGGAAAGTAGGGTACACAATATTCTCCATAGTTCGATAGTAGAAGGTACCTATCAGTTCACTGGCTAAAATGGAAATGACAATTTAAGGTATATCCGGGGTAATAAAAAAAAGTGATTGGGGAGGGGGTTAATAGTATGCGAACTGACTGTCAGGTAGCAGCATTGCCTGCCAAATGAAAGTGATGTGTTTAAAAATCATTAATATTTCTAAATGAATATTCTTTGCTCACGGGAAATTGTAGCCATTAATGACATATTTAATACATTTCATTATATAATAATAGTTATTAAATATGCTCACGTTTCTCTCTAATATAATTTAATATACCAACAACTGGGTTCACAACTCCCGGAAATCTGCAATGTTTCCTTCCCCACTGAGGAAGACAAACAAACTAAATCTTTTTATGGCATAGGAAGCTTATAGGACATTGAAGAATATAAAACTGTTGAAAACATTTATAATTATTTGAAAATACTTATAAAAAAAAAATGTCAATTTGAAGAGTTTTCTATTTTTTTTTGTTTTATGACAAAACTTGATTAATCTCAAATATCTCGAGTGAAGGTTTTTTTTAACAAATTGTTCTTACTTTGCTTCGGAAATTAATTTTGAAAATTCAGATAATTTTTTAAAGACAAAACAGGAATTTTAATTTTTAAAACTATTTTAATGATACTTAAGGGTTTAGTTTGGTCACGATTTAGTTGATGACCTCATATTTTGGATACTTGTTAGCTTATCCTTCAAATTGTCTAATTTTTCTTTAATTAAAAAAATAATAATAATAAAAATCCATAAATGTAACCATTATTACATGTTATTCTTGACTGCTACCAACCCGGACTATCTTCATCTGGATTTATCAAATGGTCAACCAGTAATACCTGAAATAAAAAGAAAAAAAATATTTTTTCATATTAATAGTTAAAAGAAAGAAAATAATTAATAGCAACGCTCTGCAGCAATGGATACCATGTTTTCTTTTTTCACCATAGTCCAAAAACCATTGAAGCCAAATAACTACTTCATCTATTTAATTAAATTCCATTATTACTTATTTTTTTTAAATAAATAAATAGTGTAAATTGTGATTAAATATAAATAGATGGAGCAGTTAAATAATTAGAAACAAGGTTATCATTGCATATTTCTTATTGAAAACTAATTAAAATATTAACCCTAATGTATTTGCTTATCACAGTTAATGTTATTGTCATAAGTTCCAACATAAATTTGTATTTAAAAATTAAATATATTAGGCCAAGTACAGAAAACAAAAAAATAGAAAACAAATGATATTAGAATTCTGAAATCTAAATAATCACACTTCAGACTTACAATTAGTTCAACATTTATTAAAAGTTTGACGTTTTAAACCATTTAAGGTACGTTTTCCTTAGTGATTTTTCTTTCTATTTAAAAGACTCCTACTTAAAAAACAAAACAATTATTGAATTTTTTTTAACTTATCTTTCAGATTTTTTTCTTTTTTTCTTTAAAGACATTTTTACCTATTTAATAATATTATATTTTAATAAATTAAAGGGTTATCCACCTTGGAGAGGTGAACGCTACAAGCGGAACCAGAGGTATTGTTCAAAGCAGGTAAACAACTCACCTGGTTTGAAGATATCCTAGGTTAATCCATGTCGCCAGGTAGCAGAAAATCTTGTACTGCTATAAAACCTATTCATGTACTGCTATAAAACTAGCAGGTGCTACCATAAACCTAATAGATCTCCAGTCGGTAGCAAATACTGCCATAAACCAGACGAAAGGAAAATTTGACCCACTGTCATGGACAGTTATATTTCCTTCTATCCTCAACAAAAGAAATCCTTCAAATTTCTCTAAATTTAATTGTTTTAACAAAAATATATATTTGGCATAATTATTGATTGTTATGTTAAATAATAATGTTATTATGAGACTGTCGTTATTATTAGTTTAGTTAAGATTAATTTAAAGATTTAGTTAAGTTAACTTAAGATTTTCATTCAATGTCTGTAAAGTTGAGTTTACATCGAAACCAGTAAAATTGTTATTAGCAAAATTTTAATATAATTTTTTTATTAACATTTTGTTACCCACATTTTACACGAACCAATAGCAATATGTAATTAACATTGTTATTAATCAGATTTCTAACAAAAATGCTAAATAACATTTGATCGATTTGTCTGAACAGCAGATAAAGAAGAGTTAGCAAGATGCTATAAACTTCAATACTTGTACAAAAAAAAAATGATAGCACCGTGCTTTTAGCATTCTTTGATACGGACCGTTCAATTTATGTTATTGACAGTGATATTAATATGTTACTGAACAAAGTAACAATACTAATAGCAAATGTTATCGGCATATTAACAACATTTTTAACGAATTGGTATTAATTTAATATAATATTATTATCAAATCTTTAAAAATGTTAGTCACATTTTAATAACTCCTGTTATTGCAAAGGTCTCTCTGGCCCTATTTCATAGTAAAGTACAAGTGCAAGTAGACCTATGATTTACTACGCGTGTGACTGACTGTGAAATGTTGAAATTTGATAAAATTCAAAATTGTTACTAAATACTGATGAAATAACTAATAACTAATATTGAAACACGATACAGTTTAAAATTATTAATAGCTATTGTTGAAATAACAATTTCACAGTGTGTTATATGCGTATATAATAGTATATAACACAATAGTATATATGCGTAGTTATAGGCCTATTTGCACTTGTACTTGTGAACTTTATTATAAAACAGGACGGAAGAGTAAATCTACCTTCACATGTTTTTGTTATTATGAATTGTTGATTATATTTAGACCATTTTAATTTTGATTATAAACATTCGGAAGGAGATTCCAAGCACGATGAATTGAGTCCCTAAAATTTCGGCAGATATCGCTTCACTGATTCTGGACAGAAAAAAGAAAAAAGATCATCCATATATGCAGACCAAATTCAGCACAACACACATCAACAATCAAAAATATACATATCAACTATAAAATCAGACAAATAGCGAAATTAGACAGATTAGCATTCACGGCAAAAAAAATTTATAACAAAAAAAATTATCTTGGGGGGCAAAACTTAGGAACTAGGAGACCGTAAAACCGGTGATATTGTGGGGGCTCAAAAACAGGATTCACAAATGTGGAGGGGTTATTGAAAACAGAAAGGAAAATCTTGGTAAATATATTTGGGCCAATGAAAATTTTTCGAACATATGGTCAGGATGGACAAGAACAAATTAAATAAGCAAATCTTCTATAAAGTGCTTGGCCTCAAAAATATATAGGGTTACCCAGAGAAGATCAAGGTTGAAATGGCAAAACCGGAGATAACAAAGAATGACTGTTTGGATAGGGTTCGAATCCAGAAATAAGGCCAACAAAATGAGAGTCCCTGCAGTGAGGAAAGGATGGGAAAAAGTGGTAGGAGGAGAGGAAGGTCTTGCGCTCCGAGAGGATGAGGTCCTGAGTTGGCCTATTTCGAAAAAGAAAAATATGACACAGTACCAATAAGTTACATCGAAACACATAAGAACGAAAAGGGATCCGGTTCCTTCAGTATGTGTCTTGGAGTGGTGTGCTGTCTTAAGTTTATATGTATTTTTTAGAATGTTAGTGAAGGATGTGCAATATTTTACTGGATATATGTGATCCTGTTTTTTCATGTACTCAATGCCGGATTAACCATATTGGAAATATAGGCAACTGCCTGTGGGCCTCGTAGGGGCCTCTGAGAAAAATAAGTTTAAGAAGTTTTAATTTGCTTTAAAAAGATATTAAATTTATATTTAAGCACTTATGTTTTAAATTTATAATTAAGTTTAATTTTATTTAAGTAGAAAATCGATGAAACTGCATATGCAGTAATGAGATTCAAATAAATGTAGAAGCAAGAAGAGATATCTTAATTACTGCAAAGCCAATGTTTCGAAAACAGGTTTAATGCTTGAAATTTTATAAAGCGATATATAGATAGTATGTTTGTTGATTAAGGTGAATACTTTAATAAATAAAAATAAAGGCAGGCTGTTGCTATTTCACCAATTTATTTATTACGATGCAAATTTTCGGCCTACAAGCCATCCTCAGGCATCTCTGTAATAGGCCCTTATTTAATTCAATTTATAACATATCACAATTATACTTAAATATTCTAATAAATACCATATACATACTAAAATTATTTAAAATGCATACACTGCATACATTTTTTTTTTTTTTAGTGTCGCTGTATATTTCGACTTGGTCCGGATTGGACTTAAATATGACAGTACAAATTAAATTAAAATATAAATTTAATTAAATAAGGGCCTTTTACAGAGATGCCTGAGGATGGCTTGGAGGCCGAAAATTTGCATCGTAATAAATAAATTGGTGAAATAGCAACAGCCTGCCTTTATTTTTATATATAAAGCGATATTTCGACTGATAATGTTGATGTTTATAGGTAACTTAATATATATATATATATATATATATATATATATATATATATATATATATATATATATATATATATATATATATATATATATAAGTTATATATATAAAGCGATATTTCGACTGATAATGTTGATATTTATAGGTAACTTAATCGCGAAATAGATCATTGCTGTAATTTTGGTTTATTTTCTTTATTTGCTAGAATCGCATTATATTAAAATCACTATCATTACCTTCGAATAGATTTACTTTAATAAATGACTTACATTAGTGAGGATATATTACAATTTGGTATTGTATAAAATTTAATTAACATGCATAACTACTAAATTTGATTTATAATTATAAAACCTGTATGGAACTGAACAGGATGAGTGTGATGCACTCTATAAAAAAATTTGATGGCTACCGGTATCAGTGTTCCAAATCTTACAATTAATACGTGTCTCTTCTTGAATTTTTGCTCTACTGTATTACTTAGATCAACAATACATTATACAAAGATAATATTGTATTTGTTACAATATTGTATTTGTGGAAATTGAGATATTTTAAAATTGATCATGCATTAGTAAGTCCTACAAATATATTTTCTCTATAGTGAAATTTCAGTGTGGTATTATTTTCATTGATTTTATTACTATTTTTAATTAACTGTTGAAAATATTGTTTATATAAAAGAGCTCTATTTATCTTTATTTTTATTCTGTTCGTTTCCTTATTTTCTTCTATTAATTTATTAAATTCAATTTTTCATTAATATATTAATTAATCAGAAAATAATTTTGATTATATAAGACTTTATAGTTATCATTTAATAATGATGAAAATTTGTAAGATCATCAACTATTTATGTTATGGTGATGAAATACACACATTTTGAAATTAAGTAATTTTAAATGGAATGACTTACTGGACCAAAAATGTATACATACTTACTGGACCAAAAATATATACATACTTACTGGACCAAAAATGTATACATACTTACTGGACCAAAAATGTATACATACTTACTAGACCAAAAATATATACATACTTACTGGACCAAAAATTTATACATACTTACTGGACCAAAAATGTATACATACTTACTAGACCAAAAATGTATACATACTTACTGGACCAAAAATGTATACATACTTACTGGACCAAAAATGTATACATACTTACTGGACCAAAAATGTATACATACTTACTGGACCAAAAATGTGTACATACTTACTGGACCAAAAATGTATACATACTTACTGGACCAAAAATGTATACATACTTACTGGACCAAAAATGTCTACATACTTACTAGACCAAAAATGTATACATACTTACTGGACCAAAAATGTATACATACTTACTGGACCAAAAATGTATACATACTTACTAGACCAAAAATGTATACATACTTACTGGACCAAAAATGTATACATACTTACTGGACCAAAAATGTATACATACTTACTGGACCAAAAATGTATACATACTTACTAGACCAAAAATGTATACATACTTACTGGACCAAAAATGTATACATACTTACTGGACCAAAAATGTATACATACTTACTGGACCAAAAATGTATACATACTTACTAGACCAAAAATGTATACATACTTACTGGACCAAAAATGTATACATACTTACTGGACCAAAAATGTATACATACTTACTAGACCAAAAATGTATACATACTTACTGGACCAAAAATGTATACATACTTACTGGACCAAAAATGTATACATACTTACTAGACCAAAAATGTATACATACTTACTAGACCAAAAATGTATACATACTTACTGGACCAAAAATGTATACATACTTACTGGACCAAAAATGTGTACATACTTACTGGACCAAAAATGTATACATACTTACTGGACCAAAAATGTATACATACTTACTGGACCAAAAATGTATACATACTTACTAGACCAAAAATGTATACATACTTACTGGACCAAAAATGTATACATACTTACTGGACCAAAAATGTATACATACTTACTGGACCAAAAATGTATACATACTTACTAGACCAAAAATGTATACATACTTACTGGACCAAAAATGTATACATACTTACTGGACCAAAAATGTGTACATACTTACTGGACCAAAAATGTATACATACTTACTAAACCAAAAATGTATACATACTTACTGGACCAAAAATGTGTACATACTTACTGGACCAAAAATGTATACATACTTACTGGACCAAAAATGTATACATACTTACTGGACCAAAAATGTATACATACTTACTGGACCAAAAAAGGATACATACTTACTAGACCAAAAATGTATACATACTTACTGGACCAAAAATGTATACATACTTACTGGACCAAAAAAGGATACATACTTACTAGACCAAAAATGTATACATACTTACTGGACCAAAAATGTATACATACTTACTGGACCAAAAATGTGTACATACTTACTGGACCAAAAATGTATACATACTAACTAAACCAAAAATGTATACATACTTACTGGACCAAAAATGTATACATACTTACTGGACCAAAAATGTATACATACTTACTGGACCAAAAATGTATACATACTTACTGGACCAAAAATGTGTACATACTTACTGGATAAAAATGTATACATACTTACTAAACCAAAAATGTATACATACTTACTGGACCAAAAATGTGTACATATTTACTGGACCAAAAATGTATACATACTTACTGGACCAAAAATGTATACATACTTACTGGACCAAAAATGTATACATACTTCCTAGACCAAAAATGTATACATACTTACTGGACCAAAAATGTATACATACTTACTGGACCAAAAATGTATACATACTTACTAGACCAAAAATGTATACATACTTACTGGACCAAAAATGTATACATACTTACTGGACCAAAAATGTGTACATACTTACTGGACCAAAAATGTATACATACTTACTGGACCATAAATGTATACATACTTACTGGACCAAAAATGTATACATACTTACTGGACCAAAAATGTATACATACTTACTAGACCAAAAATGTATACATACTTACTGGACCAAAAATGTATACATACTTACTGGACCAAAAATGTATACATACTTACTAGACCAAAAATGTATACATACTTACTGGACCAAAAATGTATACATACTTACTGGACCAAAAATGTATACATACTTACTAAACCAAAAATGTATACATACTTACTGGACCAAAAATGTATACATACTTACTGGACCAAAAATGTATACATACTTACTGAACCAAAAATGTTTACATACTTACTGGACCAAAAATGTATACATACTTACTGGACCAAAAATGTATACATACTTACTGGACCAAAAATGTGTACATACTTACTGGACCAAAAATGTATACATACTTACTGGACCAAAAATGTGTACATACTTACTGGACCAAAAATGTGTACATACTTACTAAACCAAAAATGTATACATACTTACTGGAAAGTCTGTTTTAAAAATATAAATGTTCAAATTCAGTTTACTTACATGTAATTATAATCCATAAACATAAAATAATGACAACATAATTTATTTTTTAACTAAAATGCTGGTATAATATTAAATATGGTATATATTTAGAACAGAAAAAAAAAAATATTTTGGGACAATGTCCCTTGAGAATAGCAAGGTAGACTTTCGCTGGTACTGCCCGCGGTTGCGACTGGCAGAGCTGACTAATCGTATTACGTCATATCTAGACTGCCGGCCAGTACGAGCGAAATATGCCCCTACCTATTCAGTCAAAGTAGTAGTAAACTGCTCGCAAACTATTCCGACCGCAACCGCGGGCAGTACCAGCGAAAGTTGGAGCTTAATTTACTGAATTTACACTTATTTCCTGTTCACTATAACCGATATCGAACAGCTCATAGGATCTTGCAACATCTGCTTTATAACCGATTCGTACGTTATAAACGGTTGTACGTTATATGCGGTTTCTTATATTCATTTTATCCATGATATTTCACGGGACCGAATATTTTATTCGTTACAACCGGTTGTTCCTTATATACTTATAAATAATTTCTGCTGTATTCACATAATCATGTAGAAAAAAATAAAAATAAATAGAAATCTATTTACAAATATGTGGTCGAGAAATAATTACAATAATAACAAAATAATAATAATAATAACATTGAACAAATGATGAAAATGGATCAAAAATTAATTCGTAGATAAAAAACATATAACAAGAAATTACCATTCCTTATCAATATATATATATGTATATATATATATATATATATATATATATATATATATATATATATATATATATATATATATATGTATATACATCGTTACATGTATGTAAAGCGGATAATACATTAGCGTTTGAAAACCATGCAGCATTATTAAATAAGATTAGATCAAAAATAAAGGGGGAAGCTAAAAATCATATTAGATCTCAACATTTTGTAAATTTAGATGAATTGTTAAATTTTATAGAAAACAATTATAGGGACCAAAAAACAATTTGCCAATTAGACCACGAGCTCATGTCTATGCGTCCTTATAAATATGAAAATCCAATTGAATTTATAAATAGAGTAGAATCGGCTTTATCTGTTCTCATTGCCAGAATTAGAATAGACCATGATATATCCTATCCGGATAGTCAAATAAACTATATTAAAGGAAGAATCACTCACCATGTGATTTCATGTTTACCCATTGAATTAGGGAATTATATGAGGATTTTTATCCAAAAGATTTAATAAAATTAAGAATTTAATTACAAAATGAGGGTTTACCCTTATTACAACAGCTTTTTCCGAAAAAACAATTTAATAAACATGAAAAAACATCTTATCAAAAACATGAATATAATAGATACGATACTCGTAAACCACTTCATCATCATAAAACGGAGTATAACAAAAACGAAGATAGGGGATATAATAAATATCAGCATGATGAAAGCCAGAAACGATCATATCAAAATGATGAGAGGAATTTCCATCAAAATAGGTACCGAGACAGTCATAGGCCACAGGCTTGGCATGAAAGGGATAATTGGAGAAATAATGATAAAACAAATGAGCCGTTTCCTTCAAAACCTTTTAAACCCGATTCTCAAAACACTGTGTCTATGAAATCGGTTGACAAAGTAAGATGTTTTGAATAATCTAATAATCAAGAATTATTAGAAAAAAATGAAAGACTTGAAAGGGAAGTTCAGGAATTAAAACTTAAATTAGACCATTTTTTAGAACTTGGAGGGCCTTTCCAAAATACAAGTTAAATTTAGTTAATAATACAAAAGATGCTTATTTCACGGACAAATTTGGCAAGGAATGGTTAATAGATACTGGAGCAGAAATTAATTGTATTAATCCAAATTCCTTACCCGAGGGAATAAAAATACAATCGGAAGAATTTGTTATATCAACGCCAGCCGGTAATAAAAGAGGACATGAGAATGTAACCTTAGATATAGGACCGAGGCTTGCTTTGAAAGATGAATTATTAATAACATTTAAAATTTATAATTTCTGTGAAGGTTTTGATTTTTTGTTAGGAATGAAATCAATGAGAGATATAGGCGTTGAAATGAAAATTGGGAGTGAAAATGAATTTAAAATAAAAGGAAAATTAATTAAAAATGGAAAGATAATTGAAGAAAATAATTATGAGGATCTACTTAATAAATTACAAGGTTCAAAAATATTTTCTACCATCGATTTGGACTCAGGGTTTCATCAAATTGAGATGTCGAAAGATTCAATCGAGAAGACTGCATTTTCAACAGAAGTTGGGCA
This sequence comes from Rhaphigaster nebulosa, assembly GCA_948150685.1. Taxonomy (NCBI): domain Eukaryota; kingdom Metazoa; phylum Arthropoda; class Insecta; order Hemiptera; family Pentatomidae; genus Rhaphigaster; species Rhaphigaster nebulosa. The sequence continues at coordinate 139,162,448 of OX411310.1, forward strand.
TTATGAATATATTAGAATGCCGATGGGTCTTTCAAACTCTCCCCCCACCTTCCAGAGAGCTATGAATGCAATGATAGCTAACGTACCAAATGCTTTAGTTTATGTTGATGACATTATAATTTATTCTAAAACAATAGAAGAGCATTTAGAACATCTTGAAAATATATTCAAAACATTAGCTAAAAATAATCTTGTAGTTCAAATGGACAAAACTCAGTTCTTTAAGCAGGAACTTCCATTCTTAGGATATATTTTAACTCCAGAAGGTATAAAAACAAACCCGTCTAAATTAGAAGCTATTTCGAAATTTCCATTACCAAAATCAGAAAAAGAAATCAGACAATTCTTAGGACTTACGGGGTACTATAGAAAGTTTATCCATAATTATGCTAATATAGCAAAACATTTAACTCAGCAATTAAGAGATAAAGATAATATTATACCAGGAAATTACAAAAAATCATTTGAAAAATTAAAGATTCATTTAATGAATGCTCCTATATTGGCATACCCAAATTTTGACTTGCCGATAATACTAACAACAGATGCAAGTAATGTCGCGATTGGAGCAGTCTTATCACAAGTTATAGAAGGAACAGAACATCCCATTGGAGCAGTCTTATCACAAGTTATAGAAGGAACAGAACATCCCATTGGAGCAGTCTTATCACAAGTTATAGAAGGAACAGAACATCCCATTGGAGCAGTCTTATCACAAGTTATAGAAGGAACAGAACATCCCATTGGAGCAGTCTTATCACAAGTTATAGAAGGAACAGAACATCCCATTGGAGCAGTCTTATCACAAGTTATAGAAGGAACAGAACATCCCATTGGAGCAGTCTTATCACAAGTTATAGAAGGAACAGAACATCCCATTGGAGCAGTCTTATCACAAGTTATAGAAGGAACAGAACATCCCATTGGAGCAGTCTTATCACAAGTTATAGAAGGAACAGAACATCCCATTGGAGCAGTCTTATCACAAGTTATAGAAGGAACAGAACATCCCATTGGAGCAGTCTTATCACAAGTTATAGAAGGAACAGAACATCTCATTGGAGCAGTCTTATCACAAGTTATAGAAGGAACAGAACATCCCATTGGAGCAGTCTTATCACAAGTTATAGAAGGAACAGAACATCCCATTGGAGCAGTCTTATCACAAGTTATAGAAGGAACAGAACATCCCATTGGAGCAGTCTTATCACAAGTTATAGAAGGAACACAACATCCCATTGGAGCAGTCTTATCACAAGTTATAGAAGGAACACAACATCCCATTGGAGCAGTCTTATCACAAGTTATAGAAGGAACAGAACATCCCATTGGAGCAGTCTTATCACAAGTTATAGAAGGAACAGAACATCCCATTGGAGCAGTCTTATCACAAGTTATAGAAGGAACAGAACATCCCATTGCATTTGCCTCAAGAACATTAAATAATACTGAGCAAAATTACTCAACTATTGAAAAAGAGCTTTTAGCTATAGTTTATGCTACCAAACATTTCAGGCTTAATATAATATAATATAATATAATATAATATAATATAATTTATGTATTTAATTTAAATATAATTTTTGATGTAAGCTTATTATGACCTTCAAGTAAAGTACCCTTTTCAGCTCACCAATTTTAACCAAAATATATTAAATACATTCATATCGATATAAAAGTCCTATTTACCAAATTTGAGATGTTTTACATTATGTTTTAATATAATTTTTGATGAAAGTCTGATATGACCTTCAAGTAAAGTACCGCTTCCGGTTTTTCAATTTAAACCAAAATCTAGTATGTTATTTAAATCAATATATATGTTATAAATACTAAATTTGAGAAGTTGTGCATAGTATTTTAATGCGATTTTTTATGGAAATAAATTATGACCTTCAAGTAAAGTACCACTTTCGGTGATCAAGCAGTGACCAAAAAAGGAGGTTCACAACTAGATTTTACAACAATCTTAAATAAAATATTTCAACTTTCTACGGCTAACCGTTTTTGAGTTATGCGAGATACGAACGTATGTACGTACAGACGCCAGGACGAAACTAGTCAAAATGGATATTTCCGTTGAAATCTGAAAACCGAAAATTTTCGCGATTACAATACTTCTTTTACTTCGTACAAGGAAGTAAAAACAATTAAAATTATATATAACGAAAATAAAACAGAATCTAACAAATAAATAAGCTAAATTAAAAAATAAAGCCAAGAAGAAATTACCTACGCTGCCCATCTTTGATCAGTGAGTCAAAGTCTTTTATTTTAATTAATTTAAGCAAGTCTATCTTGAATTTAGAAAGCAAATTTTGTTTTGTTTCAGGTCATTGTCCATTTTTGAGAATTATACTTTTAACTAAATTTTTACCCATCTTTTAACTAAATTGAATGTCAGATCTCTCTTTATATATTAGATAACGGTACTTAGTGGAATATATATTTATAAATATATAAAGACGGTATATATATATATATTTATTTGCAATTGTATTTAAAGAAAAACGTATAGATACAAGAAGTAACAATGTAGAATCTGAGTTTAAAAAAAATAATTATATTCAGCTAACCGTCAAAAATGAATATTCATGCCCCTCCAAATAAGAGGGGCACGAACGGGGATTGAAGAATTTACTGTTCTTATTGAAAACTAATTAAAATATTAACCTTAATTTATTTGCTTATCACAGTTAATGTTATTGTCATAAGTTCCAACATAAATTTGTATTTAAAAATTAAATATATTAGGCCAAGTACAGATAACCAAAAAATAGAAAACAAATGATATTAGAATTCTGAAAACTAAATAATCACACTTCAGACTTAAAATTAGTTCAACATTTATTAAACGTTTGACGTTTTTAACCATTTAAGGTACGTTTTCCTCGGTGCGACTATCACGATAATCGTTCAACGATTCAGTTATTAGAGTCGTTCAACGATAATCATAGATCATTATTAGACTGTATTTCATAGGAACTGTGTTGTAGGAACTCAGATCCAATGAAATGCAGTCTAATAATGCTCTATGACTGTTCGTCCATTATAAAAAACATTCCACCTACAACATAAATTGTATATCTTATATATAATTAGTCAACATCATTACTTTCAATGTAAACATGTTATACATGTATAATTAGTCCATTATCTTAAATAATACACTTATATTCTAACAATTAGCTATTTTTCTTAAATGTGAACGTCTTAGTTACTATACTGTTTCATTTTTAATCCAAAACAGTATTTTATTTTAACGAATCAATTAAAACAATGGTTCATTATATGAATATAATCTCCTGTTTCATTTATATTCAATTTATGTACATTTGTTTATGTTATCTTCTATTTCTCTATTTTATGTTTTATACTTACATTTATTTCATTATGTCATCTATATAGAATCTATTTCATGTCTTTTTTCATTCATTTCGCTTCCTTCCCTCCTCCACTTTTCTATTACTTTATATGTCATTATTCATGGATTCATTATTTTTATTTTTAAAAATATCAATGTAACCATAAATAATTATTTTCAAAAAGAATATAGGGGTTCAGCACTTGGCAAGGAACTACTATTTCTCGAACAACTGTTCCACCTACAACATAAATTGTAAACAAAGATGGTAGAAAAAAGAGATAATTATTTAAAAAAAGATACCAAAATCTAGGAACACAATATGCAGACATTCCGAATAATATTTATGGAACTATAATGATAAATATAAATTTAAAGAAACAGGTTATAATATTGATCATATAAATATAGATTAATCACTGGTTAGAAAGATTTCCGTATTTATTTTTTCATTGATGCATGGTTTGTTCTTGGACCAATAGTGTGGAGAATATACTAATTTATTTAACGAGTAAATATATGTTTTAAGAAAAAAACAAAATAAAAAATGATTATCGTATTCATTATTTCATGAATCTCCAATAAATTTTTCATTTTTGGTACTTACTCTCTTTCCTATGTCAACGTCTCAAATAGTCCTAATGTAGAATTCAATGGCACAACTCTACAAAAATTATGTTCTTTTCCTATCGAACGTCGTAGTTTTCTGCTAAAGTAATAGACTGTTGATATAATTGGGTGAGCCAGTTGGATAAATGGCTTTCAGAAATGGACGAAATACAAATTTTAACTGAACTTTATCCTAGATTGATTACAAGTTTAATTCCCAAAGTATTATTAGCTACTTAAAAGCAATATTTTATCACCGAAATCTGCAAATCTTTGCAGTATCAAAGTTTAATCCAACTTAAGATAAAATATTTACTGTTAATTCCGATACCCATCCATATTTAACAACATAGATTATTGCTGCAACTAAGACTCTATAGTAAATATTTATGTCACTAAAATCACATTCTATTATTAATCTTACACAATCAAACCATATAATGATTGTATCATATGTCCGAAGATTTATTTAATTAATATTAATTAATTAGCTAGCTACTCGATGTACAAAGATTAGAGGCAGTAATATCTATCGAATATTTTCAATTACAATAGATCCCAGCTGACTGAACTATTAGCATCTAAAAATATTTCGACACTATGAAACAAAGTTTTATCCATATTAGATTCTTCGCATTAGAACCTTTACTGTAAATATTTAATCAACTATAAAATCGTATAAATATAATAAATCGTATAAATATTTAATCGTATAAATATAATATTAAAACAATAACAAAATTACTAATTAAGTAGCAAATACTTCACCGAAATTACTAATTAAGTAGCAAATACTTCACCGAAATTACTAATTAAGAAGCAAATACTTCACCGAAATTATTAAAAGTGTATAATTCTTTCTCTTTTGATATATTTTGTCATTATTTTTTATCGAATTAATAAATAAATAGAGTGTTAAAGGCTACTGTAATTCTGTTTGTTTTTTTCTGTTTTACTCATTTTTTTATTTTTATTTTTTAATAATGATGTAATGTTAACTAAAAACACAAGTTTATTTTTATATATAGTAAAATTCGGATTTTAAAGATATCATTTATAAATACTTTTGTAAAAAAAAAAAAAAAATCTAACTATATGAAGTTCAATATAGTTCAGTGACGAACAATTTTAACTATTAGCACATTTTTTTTTTACTATTTGAACCATTGAGAACAAGGTGGTGTAAATCACATTTTCAACAATTTTGACTCAAGTCCTGAAATAACTGAACTCAATAGTTTACCGATTTCTGGCTGTTTTTTTAATTTTTCAACCTCGAAAACTGTCTTTATTGTTTTCACAAGTAATTTTCAAATGAATCGTAGACAATTTTATTTCTCTATTATCTTTAATCAAACCTCATATCAAAATTCAATTGGTTACCAACACTAAATCAGGACTTAGGACTTTATCGCAATAATTTTGGTAAAATCATCTGTTTCTCAAGATTTATTGGCTTATACCAGTTTTGTTCTCAACTACTCATTTAGTGATTTTTTTTTCTATTTAAAAGACTCCTACTTAAAAAACAAAACAATGATTGAATTTTTTTTAACTTATCTTTGAAGTCAGATTTTTTTTATTTTTTTCTTTAAAGACATTTTTACCTATTTAATAATATTATATTTTAATAAATTAAAGGATTATCCACCTTGGAGAGGTGAACGCTACAAGCGGAACCAGAGATATTGTTCAAAGCAGGTAAACAACTCACCTGCTTTGAAGATATCCTAGGTTAATCCACGTCGACAGGTAGCAGAAAATCTATTCATGTACTGCTATAAAACCTATTCATGTACTGCTATAAAACTAGCAGGTGCTACCATAAACCTACTAGATCTCCAGTCGGTAGCAAACACTGCCATAAACCAGTCGAAAGGAAAATTTTACCCACTGTCATGGACAGTTATATTTCCTTCTATCAAAAGAAATCCTTGGAATATCTCTAACTTTAATTGTTTTAATAAAAATATATATTTGACATAATTATTGATTGCTATGTTAAATAGTAATGTTATTATGAGACTGTCGTTATTATTAGTTAAGTTAAGATTAATTTAAAGATTTAGTTAAGTTAACTTAAGATTTTCATTCAATGTCTGTAAAGTTGAGTTTACATCGAAACCAATAAAATTGTTATTAGTAAAATTTTAATATAATTTTTTTATTAACATTTTGATACCAACATTTTACACGAACTAATAGCAATATCTAATTAACATTGTTATTAATCAGATTTCTAACAAAAATGCTAAATAACATTTGATCGATTTGTCTGAACAGCAGATAAAGAAGAGTTAGCAAGATGCTATAAACTTTAATACTTGTACAAAAAAAAAAAATGATAGCACCGTGCTTTTAGCATTCTTTGATACGGACCGTTCAATTTATGTTATTGACAGTGATATTAATATGTTACTGAACAAAGTAACAATATTAATAGCAAATGTTATCGGCATATTAACAACATTTTTAACGAATTGGTATTAATTTAATATAATATTATTATCAAATCTTTAAAAATGTTAGTCACATTTTAATAACTCCTGTTATTGCAAAGGTCTCTCTGGTCCTATTTCATAGTAAAGTACAAGTGCAAGTAGACCTATGATTTACTACGCGTGTGACTGACTGTGAACTGTTGAAATTTGATAAAATTCAAAATTGTTACTAAATACTGATGAAATAACTAATAACTAATATTGAAACACGATACAGTTTAAAATTATTAATAGCTATTGTTGAAATAACAATTTCACAGTTTGTTATATGCGTATACAATACTATATATAATGGGACCTAGTCCCAGAATAAAGTTCTTTTATCTATCTATCTATCTATCTATATAACACAATAGAATATATGCGTAGTTATAGGCCTTTTTGCACTTGTACATGTGAACTTTATTATAAAACAGGACGGAAGAGTAAATCTACCTTCACATGTTTTTGTTATTATGAATTGTTGATTATATTTAGACCATTTTAATTTTGATTATAAACATTCGGAAGGAGATTCCAATATTTTTGACACATCAACAATCAAAAATATACATATCAAATATAAAATCAGACAAATAGCGAAATTAGACAGATTAGCATTCACGGCAAAAAAAATTTATAACAAAAAAAAATTATCTTGGGGGGCAAAACTTAGGAACTAGGAGACCGTAAAACCGGTGATATTGTGGGGGCTCAAAAACAGGATTCACAAATGTGGAGGGGTTATTGAAAACAGAAAGGAAAATCTTGGTAAATATATTTGGACCAATGAAAATTTTTCGAACATATGGTCAGGATGGACAAGAACAAATTAAATAAGCAAATCTTCTATAAAGTGCTTGGCCTCAAAAATATATAGGGTTACCCAGAGAAGATCAAGGTTGAAATGGCAAAACCGGAGATAACAAAGAATGACTGTTTGGATAGGGTTCGAATCCAGAAATAAGGCCAACAAAATGAGAGTCCCTGCAGTGAGGAAAGGATGGGAAAAAGTGGTAGGAGGAGAGGAAGGTCTTGCGCTCCGAGAGGATGAGGTCCTGAGTTGGCCTTTTTCGAAAAAAAAAATATGACACAGTACCAATGAGTTACATCGAAACACATAAGAACGAAAAGGGATCCGGTTCCTTCAGTATGTGTCTTGGAGTGGTGTGCTGTCTTTAGTTTATATGTGTTTTTTAGAATGTTAGTGAAGGATGTGCAATATTTTACTGGATATATGTGATCCTGTTTTTTCATGTACTAAGTCCGGATTAACCATATTGGAAATATAGGCAACTGCCTATGGGCCTCGTAGGGGCCTCTGAGAAAAATAAGTTTAAGAAGTTTTAATTTGCTTTAAAAAGATATTAAATTTATATTTAAGCACTTATGTTTTAAATTTATAATTAAGTTTAATTTTATTTGAGTAGAAAATCGATGATACTGCATATGCAGTAATGACATTGAAATAAATGTAGAAGCAAGAAGTGATATCTTATTTATTGCAAAGCCAATGTTTCGAAAACAGGTTTAATGCTTGAAATTTTATAAAGCGATATATAGATAGTATGTTTGTTGATTAAGGTGAATACTTTAATATATAAAAATAAAGGCAGGCTCTTGCTATTTCACCAATTTATTTATTACGATGCAAATTTTCGGCCTACAAGCCATCCTCAGGCATCTCTGTAAAAGGTTCTTATTTAATTCAATTTATAACATATCACAATTATACTTAAATATTCTAATAAATACCATATACATACTAAAATTATTTAAAATGCATACACTGCATACATTTTTTTTTTTTAGTGCCGCTGTATATTTCGACTTGGTCCGGATTGGACTTAAATATGACAGTACAAATTAAATTAAAATATAAATTTAATTAAATAAGGGCCTTTTACAGAGATGCCTGAGGATGGCTTGTAGGCCGAAAATTTGCATCGTAATAAATAAATTGGTGAAATAGCAACAGCCTGCCTTTATTTTTATATATAAAGCGATATTTCGACTGATAATGTTGATGTTTATAGGTAACTTAATATATATATATATATAAAGCGATATTTCGACTGATAATGTTGATGTTTATAGGTAACTTAATATATATATAAAGCGATATTTCGACTGATAATGTTGATGTTTATAGGTAACTTAATATATATATATATATAAAGCGATATTTCTACTGATAATGTTGATGTTTATAGGTAACTTAATATATATATATATATATATATATATATATATATATATATATATATAAAGCGATATTTCGACTGATAATGTTGATGTTTATAGGTAACTTAATATATATATAAAGTGATATTTCGACTGATAATGTTGATGTTTATAGGTAACTTAATCGCGAAATAGATCATTGTTGTAATTTTGGTTTATTTTCTTTATTTGCTAGAATCGCATTATATTAAAATCACTATCATTACCTTCGAATAGATTTACTTTAATAAATGACTTACATTAGTGACGATATATTACAATTTGGTATTGTATAAAATTTAATTAACATGCACAACTACTAAATTTGATTTATAATTATAAAACCTGTATGGAACTGAACAGGATGAGTGTGATGCACTCTATAAAAAAATTTGTTGGCTACCGGTATCAGTGTTCCAAATCTTACAATTAATACGTGTCTCTTCTTGAATTTTTGCTCTACTGTATTACTAAGATCAACAATACATTATACAAAGATAATATTGTATTTGTTACAATATTGTATTTGTGGAAATTGAGATATTTTAAAATTGATCATGCATTAGTAAGTCCTACAAATATATTTTCTCTATAGTGAAATTTCAGTGTGGTCTTATTTTCATTGATTTTATTACTATTTTTAATTAACTGTTGAAAATTATGTTTATATAAAACAGTTCTATTTATCTTTATTTTTATTCTGTTCGTTTCCTTATTTTCTTCTATTAATTTATTAAATTCAATTTTTCATTAATATACTAATTAATCAGAAAATAATTTTGATTATATAAGACTTTATGGTTATCATTTAAAAATGGTGAAAATTTGTAGGATCATCAACTATTTATGTTATGGTGATGAAATACACACATTTTGAAATTAAGTAATTTTAAATGGAATGACTTACTGGACCAAAAATGTATACATACTTACTGGACCAAATATGTATACGTACTTACTGGACCAAAAATGTATAAATACTTACTGGAAAGTCTGTTTTAAAAAATATTTAAGTGTTTAAATTCAGTTTACTTACATGTAATTATAATCCATAAACATGAAATAATGACAACATAATTTATTTTTTAACTAAAATGCTGGTATAATATTAAATATGGTATATATTTAGAACAGAAAAAAAAAATATTTTGGGACAATGTCCCTTTAGAATAGCAAGGTAGACTTTCGCTGGTACTGCCCGCGGTTGCGACTGGCAGAGCTGACCAATCGTATTTCGTCATATCTAGACTGCCGGCCAGTACGAGCGAAATATGCCCCTACCTGTTCAGTCAAAGTAGTAGTAAACTGCTCGCAAACTTTTCCGACCGCAACCGCGGGCAGTACCAGCGAAAGTTGGAGTTGAATTTACACTTATTTCCTGTTCACTATAACCGATAGCGAACAGCTCATAGGATCTTGCAACATCTGCTTTATAACCGATTTGTACGTTATAAATGGTTGCACGTTATAATCGGTTGTACGTTATATGCGGTTTCTTATATTCATTTTATCCATGATATTTCACGGGACCGAATATTTTATTCGTTACAACCGGTTGTTCCTTATATACTTATAAATAATTTCTGCTGTATTCACATAATCATGTAGAAAAAAATAAAATGAAAACAAAAAGAAATAGAAATCTATTTACAAATAGATTGGTCGAGAAATAATAACAATAATAACAAAATAATAATAATAATAATAACATTGAACAAATGATGAAAATGGATCAAAAATTAATTCGTAGATAAAAAACATATAACAAGCAATTATTGTTCCTTAGCAATATATATATATGTATATATATATATATATATATATATATATATATGTGTGTGTGTGTGTATATACATTGTTACATGATCAAAAATAAAGGGGGAAGCTAAAAATCATATTAGATCTCAACATTTTGTAAATTTAGATGAATTGTTAAATTTTATAGAAAATAATTATAGGGACCAAAAAACAATTTGCCAATTAGACCCCGAGCTCATGTCTATGCGTCCTTATAAATATGAAAATCCAATTGAATTTATAAATAGAGTAGAATCGGCTTTATCTGTTCTCATTGCCAGAATTAGAATAGATCATGATATATCCTATCCGGATAGTCAAATAAATTATATTAAAGAAAGAATCACTCACCATGTGATTTCATGTTTACCCATTGAATTAGGGAATTATATGAGGATTTTTGATCCAAAAGATTTAATAAAATTAAGAATTAAATTACAAAATGAGGGTTTACCCTTATTACAAAAGCTTTTTCCGAAAAAACAATTTAATAAACATGAAAAAACATCTTATCAAAAACATGAATATAATAGATACGATACTCGTAAACCACCCCAACATCATAAAACGGAGTATAACAAAAACGAAGATAGGGAATATAATAAATATCAGCATGATGATAGGCAAAGATATGAAAGCCAGAAACGATCATATCAAAATGATGAGAGGAATTTCCATCAAAATAGGTACCGAGACAGTCATAGGCCACAGGCTTGGCATGAAAGGGATAATTGGAGAAATAATGATAAAACAAATGAGCCGTTTCCTTCAAAACCTTTTAAACCCGATTCTCAAAACACTGTGTCTATGAAATCGGTTGACAAAGTAAGATGTTTTGAAGAATCTAATAATCAAGAATTATTAGAAAAAAATGAAAGACTAGAAAGGGAAGTTCAGGAATTAAAACTTAAATTAGACCATTTTTTAGAACTTGGAGGGCCTTCCCAAAATACAAGTTAAATTTAGTTAATAATACAAAAGATGCTTATTTCACGGACAAATTTGGCAAGGAATGGTTAATAGATCCTGGAGCAGAAATTAATTGTATTAATCCAAATTCCTTACCAGAGGGAATAAAAATACAATCGGAAGAATTTGTTATATCAACGCCAGCCGGTAATAAAAGAGGACATGGGAATGTAACCTTAGACATAGGACCGAGGCTTGGTTTGAAAGATGAATTATTAATAACATTTAAAATTTATAATTTCTGTGAAGGTTTTGATTTTTTGTTAGGAATGAAATTAATGAGAGATATAGGCGTTGAAATGAAAATTGGGAGTGAAAATGAATTTAAAATAAAAGGAAAATTAATTAAAAATGGAAAGATAATTGAAGAAAATAAATACGTGAATTTTATAAAAGATATAAGTATGATTGATAATATTGTGCGAACGGATCATATGGAAAAAGAAACTAAAGAAAGTTTAATAAATTTAATCGGAAAATATCCTTCAATAATTAAAACTAGTGACCAAAGCTTACCATTTACAAACTTATTAAAATGTCACATTAAATTAAAAACGGAAAATCCCGTATATTCCAGAAGTTATAGAGTAGCACCTCAACTCAGAGAAGAAATGAATAATCAAATAAAAAAGATATTAGATCAGAATATTATTAGGGAAAGTAATTCACCATATAATTCACCGTCAATGATTGTTCCAAAAAAGTTAGATGCCAGCGGCAAAAAGAAATACAGGCTTGTCATTGATTACAGAAAATTGAATGAAAAAACAGTTAAAGGTAAATTCCCACTGCCTAATATTGAGGATCTACTTAATAAATTACAAGGTTCAAAAATATTTTCTACCATCGATTTGGACTCAGGGTTTCATCAAATTGAGATGTCGAAAGATTCAATCGAGAAGACTGCATTTTCAACAGAAGATGGGCATTATGAATATATTAGAATGCCGATGGGTCTTTCAAACTCTCCCCCCACCTTCCAGAGAGCTATGAATGCAATGATAGCTAACGTACCAAATGCTTTAGTTTATATTGATGACATTATAATTTATTCTAAAACAATAGAAGAGCATTTAGAACATCTTGAAAATATATTCAAAATATTAGCTAAAAATAATCTTGTAGTTCAAATGGACAAAACTGAATTCTTTAAGCAGGAACTTCCATTCTTAGGATATATTTTAACTCCAGAAGGTATAAAAACAAACCCGTCTAAGCTATTTCGAAATTTCAATTACCAAAATCAGAAAAAGAAATCAGACAATTCTTAGGAATTACGGGGTACTATAGAAAATTTATCCATAATTATGCTAATATAGTAAAACCTTTAACTCAGCAATTAAGAGATAAAGATAATATTATACCAGGAAATTACAAATAATCATTTGAAAAATTAAAGATTCGTTTAATGAATGCTCCTATATTGGCATACCCAAATTTTGACTTGCCGATGATAGTAACAACAGATGCAAGTAATGTCGCGATTGGAGCAGTCTTATCACAAGTTATAGAAGGAACAGAACATCCCATTGGAGCAGTCTTATCACAAGTTATAGAAGGAACAGAACATCCCATTGCATTTGCCTCAACAACATTAAATAATACTGAGCAAAATTACTCAACTATTGAAAAAGAGCTTTTGGCTATAGTTTATGCTACCAAACATTTCAGGCCTTATTTATACGGAGCGATATTCACAATTCAAACTGATCATAAACCTTTGCAATGGTTATTCACTATGAAAAATAACAATACAAGGATTATGAAGTGGATTTTCTATCTGCATGAATATGATTTCGAAATAAAATATATTGAAGGTAAAACCAACAATGTAGCAGATGCCTCAAGCAGAGTGCAAATGGATACAGTAAATGCAATGACAAACCATAATTTGAATGAAGATTCAGCCATGGAATTAGATAGAATACTTGGTGAAACATCTCAGATGCCGTTAACATCTCCAGAAGGTTTTGATTTCGATGAAACACTTTCAGAAAACAATAGTATATCAATGGAAAATAATATTGAAGTAGAAGATGATAATCCCGAAATAGATAATAATAATGAAATAAATAATCCAAATTTTGATAACGAAAGTTTAAATACTCAGCATTCACAGGAAAGTAGTAATGAACAAATATTTATTGTAGAAGACCTGAAACCAGTTAATATAGAGAAAAATCAAATATTCGTCCAGAGAGGTGGAAAGCAAATTAGATTAGAGAAAACATTTGGCAAAAATATATATTTTATTCAAACAGCGTATCCCTGGAGTGATGATTTAGAGGAAACTTTATTAGAAATATTAAAACCCAATAAAGTTTATGGAATTTATTGTGAACCGAATGTGGAAACAGTTAGAGATGATTATGAGGGGATATTTAAAAAGATGTCTTCATTGATTATGGAAAAATTCCCTAATGTTAAATTTAAGAGGTATAAAAATAAAGTATTGAATATTGAAAGTAAAGAAAATTAGAAATAATCAATAATTATCACATAGGCAAATCTTTTCACAGAGGAGTATTAGAGACTTACGAAAAAATGAAAAGAACCTATTATTTTCCACGGATGAAAGAAGAAATTAATCAGTTTATCAATCAATGCAAAGTCTACAGAGTGACTAAATATGACAGAAAACCAATAAAGTCACAGTTTCAAGTCACACCAACACCAATGAGACCATTTGAGGAATTGATGATTGATTCATTACACTTTGAAAGGAAGTATATTGTAACTATCATTGATACATTTTCAAAGAAAATGTATGCAGAATTAACAACTGCCTGCAATGTAACTAACGTATTTAAAATAATAACATAATATTTAAGTTTATATCCAAATCCAATAAGATTTAAAATGGATAACGGAAAGGAGTATAAAAATAATTTAATACAAAATTTATTAGAAAGTTAGAAGGGAATTGAGGCGTATTACACTACTCCAAATCATCCTAATTCTTTAGGCCTCATGAATAGAGCTCACTCGACATTAATTGAAATTATTAGAACCTATAAAAACAGCGGTGAAGAACGAGATTTAAATACAAATTTAAATTTAGCTTTTATTACCTACAATAATTCACTAAACCAAAATTCAAAAATTATCACCAAATGAAATTTGGTACCTTTGGTTGTATAAAAGACCCCGAAAAGAAATTATCAATTATATAAGAAGATTTAATTAATCTATATCATAAGGAGTTGAATTTAGTCCATGAACAAATAAAGAATCAAATTGAAAAAGAAAAGGAAACGAGAACTGAATCCTTAAATAAAAATAGAGTAAATGAAGAAGTTGAAAATGAACCTTATATAAAGGTAAGAACTAGAAATAAACATGAAAACCCATTTAGACAAGTTTATAAATTCAAAAATATAAACAAAATACTCAAAGTACACGCAGATAATATTCAAAGAAAGAGAAAATCTAAAAGCAATAATAATATTCCAGATGTTGAAGACCATATGGATATTGATTCTGATGATGCAGATGTCACGACAATATGAAATAATAAATCCAGAACATTCTTCAGGATTAGTAACGTTCAAATTATCAGACACTAAGGTAATACGGAAATATAAAACTATAATACATTATTTAAATTTCTCGAACTTTATAAATGAAATAGATATATTAGAAAGGGATTTGAGCAATTTTTAACAGCACAGCCAATATGATATAATTTCGAAACAATTGAAATTTCTGCAAGACAAAATTAATAATATTATTGATGTTCCACACAGTAGAAGAAAACGAGAATTGATAAATGCCCTCGGCCAAGGTATCAAATTCATTACAGGAAACCTAGATTCTGATGACAAGGCACAGTACGATAAGGCCATTACTACTCTAGAAGAGAACAACTACCGCATGGAGCATAACATAGCTCGTGAGATTAACATCAATAAAGAACTGGTAAAGTCATTTCAAAAAGATATTAGATTAATTAATAATAATAGTAATAAATTAGCCAACTTAATAAACGTTGTAGATAATACCACGTTTACAAATCATTTAAATGAATTATATGACATAATGAATTACATTACTATCGTAATCATGGACATAGAAAATTCTTTGGAAATGTGTAAATTAGGAATAACACATTCTAGCCTTTTGAAAACGATAGATATCAACAGTAACACAGAATACATAAGTTCTGACTTAGAAACACTTTGGCTCACAAGTAAAATATCTTGTATAATAAAAAATAAAATTGTTCATTATATGATACAATTACCTGTTGAAGCTAAGACCTTTAGTACCTTGTATTTATTATCTGTACCAATAAAGAAAAATAACCATATTATAACAACTATTGTAAATAATCAAATGGTATTGTATGATAATGATGAAATGTATAAAGGAGATTGTAATTTTATAAAAACTAATTATTATTGTAATAAAATTTATAAATTTAATGATACATGTATAGAAAAAGCTATCTATAATAATTTGAATAATTGTGTATCCACTACTATTAGCAATTTAGAACCTTATATATCTTATGTAGATTTAATTGATGTTTTTGTTAGTTTTAAGATTAAACATATTACAATTAGAAGTAATGCATCCTATCCTGTAATATTACCAGAAACAGCAATTATTAAATTAAAAGATAATGAAGAAATTATAAACCACACTAAAAATAATTATGTATATACGGAGATATTGTCTTCATTCCATGTAATTAATGATTATAAACATTTTAATGTCACTTTTAACCAATTAAAAATTCCTACTTTAAGTGATGATATATTTGAAAGTCTTAATACAGATTATCAAGAAAATTTTAATTTAGATTATTATTCATTAATATTAACAATTATTGTTTTATATCTTTTATGTATGAATATTTATTCATTGTACAAGCCCTCAAGTATTCTTAGCCAGCAAAATCAAGTAACTGATACACCAAAACCCCAAGAGGAACTTGTTTTTGAGGCCATAGCTTCAAAGACTGTTCATCCTCTTCTTCTCTCACGGAGCTCGAGAACTTCAGAAGGGAGGATTTATGGAAACCAACCACAGACTCAGCATATTTCTCCTGACTCTGTATAAATTCCCCTCCCTTATAATATTTTTTTTATTTTTATTTTTAAGTTGTTACTGTTTATTTCTGTTATTATGTTAGTTTATAAGATTTTTCTTTTTCTTTCTTCTTTTCTTTTTCTTACTTCTAATACCATGAATACTAAACATAAACATTGTAGAGGACATATAAGGAGGATTATGAGAGAGAATAAATCAGTATGCTTTCAGAATGTAACAGTGAGTTTTATTAACTTATCATACATAAGATATCATAACATCATACATAAGATATATAAAATATATTGTTATATATATATATATATATATAGCTCGTCACATCTTCATCATTGTGGCGCGACAATACGGCCACCTCTTGCGATGTTCCTTCAGCTTGGTGTAGTAGCGAAACCCGCGATTGCACAGTTCGCAGACATAGGGATAGACGCCGGTGTGCACGAAACTGTGGTTCCTCAGGCTCCGGGGGTTTGTGTAACATTTCCCGCAGGTCTCACATAGGTAAATTTTGTCATGTTCAGGATATGAGGTAGACACCTTTACCTTCTTCCTAACATGTTGAGGTATCTCCGCAAATTGTTCAGATATCTGCCCAACTTGTTCAGATATCTGCCCAAATTGACACTGAATTTCGGTTACAGCTTCAACAGATTTTGTCGGCTTTTCTTCAACAGTCCCTGCAATCAAAGAGTTATATTAATTTAAAAGAAAATTGAACTAGAAATATTAAAATTATACTATTTTTCAAGTCAATTTCACTAACAATTTCAGAAATTTCTTTGTCATCAAAAGAATTATATACAGTAAAAACTAGATAATTCGTACGGATTCTCCAGTCCCTTTGAAAATCTCCCATTGAATTGGTAGTACTGAAAAACATGTCTTTGGAATAGCCTTTGTAGTACCTTCAAGATTTAAATCAGCTGTAATGGATTTCCAGCCCATCAATGAGAGGCTTTGCTAATTAAGGATAAGAGGGAAGAAATGCCATGCGACTCTCATAAATGTATCAGCACCTATGGAGGAGAAGAGTGAGGAAGAAAAAGACATTTTCTATGATAAGCTGGACAGAGCACTGGCAGCCAGCTCTTCCTCTGGTATGAAAATAGTGCTGGGAGACTTCAATTGTCAGGTTGGGCTTAGAAATAATTTGTATACCTACCACAGGGGAATATAGTTTGCACGCTAAAACAAATGAAAATGGAGTGCGAATGATAAATTTTACTGCATACTGAAGCTTGGTAGTGATGAGTACAATTTTTTCACACAAAGGTAAGCATAAACAAACGTGGCACTCGCCAAACGGAATATTTACTCAAATCGACCATGTTTGTCTCTAGTAGGCATTTTAATGAGATCAATGAGGTTAGATCTTATCGAGGGGCAGATGTGAACTCTGATCATTTCCTTGTTGTAGCAAAGACGGTGAACAGAATAACATACACGCAACAGGGGCACCTCAATCAATAGAGCAAGTGGGGTAGAGATAAATTAAGGAATGAGGACATAAGGAGGCAATATAAAGAATAGTGGAAGAAAACATAAGGAACATCCCTGCTGTAAGTGGTGACAAAGAGGTAGAAACTCAGTGGAAGGAGTTGAAGGAGTCAATTACTGGAGCAGCAATTGCCGAATAGAGAGGAAGCCTCCAAATAGATCTTGGTTTGATACAGAGTGCGATGAAGCCATCAAGGCTCGCAATATACTAAGAACCAAGTGGCTGGGTAAGTACACACGGCAGAATAGAAAAGATTTTCATGACGCTAGGCCCCACGCTAAAAGAATCATCAGGTCAATGAAGAGAAACTGGATGAATGACAAGGCTAGAGAAATAGAAGAAGCCAGAAGCAACAATGTGACTAGAAAATTCTACAAGAAGGTCCAGCAGCTGAAAACAGGTACTAGAAATAACAAACTGGTTATAAGGGGTGAAAATGGACGCCTATTGGTGGCAGACGTAGAGCTACAAGAACATTGGAAGAAATACTTTCAAACACTCCTGAGGTCTGAGCATGATGTTGAAGCCACGAGAACAGCAAATTATGCGAGTGTTGGTCATGACGACAAAGATATCCCACCAGATAAAGAGATGTAACCTTAAGATCAGATGTTTGTTTATGTTTGTTACATATCTGTTAGTTTTTGTTTAAAAGTGTTAGTAAGGAGTACAGAGTTTGATTCAAGAGTGTATTATTAACTTTAAAAACCGATTTATTTTTAGGTAAGTTGTTTGTTTTTTGTTTTGATGAACACATTGTAAACTATTGTTATTGTAAATAATGCTTAATAGAATTGTTATTTTTAGGATCAAATTGGTCTAAAGTTATTGAAGAATTCAACCCTATTTTACCACATTAGAAATCGGATTTTATGAAGTTAAAATATATTTGCATTCGCTTTGAAAGTGATACACAGCAGCATGGTGACTTGGTAACTAGGTTTGTTTCCATAAGGTTACTGTCTTTAGACACAACATATGTGTTTCCTGAAGAATATCAACCATTAGAACTTCATTCCCAATTTCTTCAAGATTAGCATTATTAAGAATGCCTGCAAATCTTTTACAAAACCAGGTCAGTACCGTAATGGTAAGGTCAGCAATAGTTCCTGCGTATTTTGATGAATATTAACAATTGTGTGTTCCAAAACCTCTATTTATTAGAATTACAACAAAATGCACAATCTCTTTGATCCGAAGATAAAGCAATGGCAGACAATGGGAATCAATTAGAACTAATAAAGTTAATTGAGAAGCTTACTGAAAGGCTAGATACCAGGGACAATAAACCTGTAAATATTTCTAATATACAAAAAGAGTTTGTTTTAGAAAATTTTCAAGGTAAAGAGACTGCTCTCCAACGGATTGATAATTTTGAAAAAGAATGTGGTAGGTATAAAATAATTAATGATGAAAATAAGATACAAATACTAAGGTTATTTCTAGAACATAACGCTATAGATTGCTATAATTCAACTTTATGCAAGCTGACATTACAAGCCAAATGGAATGAATGGAGAACTTCATTTTTACAAACATTTTAGTGACAAAAGTTGGCGTAGAGTGTACCATGCGTACAATTTCAAATTCATTAATGGATCCTTGTTAGATTATGCAAGAGAGGTTATTACTAGAAAAAGAACCAACCATGTCTAATACCTCACGCGTCAACCACATTGTTGTTGGTCTCCCATTGTATGTTCAAGACCATCTGGACTTAAAATCAAGCTCATCCGAAGTTAAAAAAAGGTGACACAAGAACATCTTATGGTGCAACTAATAATGATGTAGGTTCTTCTGATAGCAAGAAAACAATAGAAAAAAGACCTTGTGCTATCTGTGAGTCAAAGGTTTATCCAAGGCGTTATCATCCACTTGAACTTCGTAGGAATAAAGCTTACTTCAAAGAAAAACGGGTTAATTTAAATGAGTTTCAGGACGTCAACGTTCACGAAGCGGCAAAAAACTTAGTATACACCACTAATTCGACTAAATATTACAGTAAACAAAAATAAATTTACGGTAATCTATGAAAGCGGATCCAATATAACACTTGTTAATTACAAGATAATAGAGCATATAAAGGACAAGATGTTAGCAAATAATCAAATATTTAAAACAATTGATTTAAAACAACAGATGTTTTTTGTAAATTGAAACACTTAGATCAAGCTAAACAAATAAAAATTTGTCAATATTTGCAAAACATACCCATGATGTTAGCGAATCAAAAATCCACGAAGCTCATATTAAACTTTTGGAAAATAAATATATTTCAAAAAAACCTTACAGATGCTCAATACCTGATAACACTGAAATAGAAAGTCAAATAAGCAAATTACTGGAATCAGGATTGATAGAGGAGATTGATTGAGCGGCACCAGTAACATTAGCCTACAGGAAAGAAGATAATAGAAGATCAAGATTGTGCATTAATTTTTGTGAGCTGAACAAGATTCTGGTCCCTGAATCGCAACCATTTCCAAGGATTGAAGGCATTATTGTAAAGACACGGAACTGTCGAGGGTATTCAGTCTTCGATATATGTTCGGCGTTTTGGTCTATCCCAGTTACAGAAATAGATAGACATAAGACACCATTTGTTACTCAGAACGGTCATTACCAATGGAAGAGATTATCTTTTGGCCTCAAGATTTCCCCATTATTTTTTCAACGTGTTCTAGGCAATACGATTCGACGTCATAGACTTCACGATGTTTGTATTAATTACATTGATGACATTTTGGTATTTTCAAAGACCTTTGATGAGCATCTTTGTCACATTAAAAAAATTATGAAAGCAATTTGATTAGAAGGTTTTCGTTTAAAATTATCTAAATGCAAATTGGCACAGCCCTCAGTAAACTATTTGGGTCATGTAAGAGGATATAACACAGTCAGGCCTCATCATGATAACCTGAGATCAATTAAAGACTTTCTAAACGTCAGAACAAGAAAAATATTCGCCAATTTTTAGGTAAGATTAATTTTTACCATAAATGCATACCGGATTATACGAGAAAGCTTGAACCTCTGCATAACCTCCTAAGAAATAATACTGAATTTCGATGGACAGCAGAATGTGATAAAATCTTTACAGACATAAAGGATTATTTATGCCAAAGCCCGATTTTGTCAATTTTTGATCCACAAAGGACAAAGTTTCTTTATACTGATGCCAGTAATCTTGGTGTTGGAGCAATTTTAAAACAGATTCAAGATGATGGCGAATTACATCCAGTAGTATACTTCTCCGAAAAATTCACTCCAGCACAAGCAAAAAAAAAAAAGCAATTTACCTTGAATGTTTAGCAATGAAGGAAGCAATCCGTTATTGGCAACACTGATTGTTAGGCCATTAGTTCCAAATGGTTTCCGATCATAAACCTCTGGAAAATCAAAAATCAAAGCTAGAACAGATGAGAAGTTAGGAGATTTAGTACTTAATTACTGGAAAGCAATCCTCAATAATACCAACAGCTTTAAATACTCCGTCAGATATAGAAGCAGATACAAAACAGGCTTTTCAAAATTCAAGAACTCATTATTTGGTAAATAAAAATATATGATGTGGACAACACATGACTTCCTTGTAAGCCTATAAAGCTATAAATCTGTGGTTCAAAAAGTGATCCTGAATTTGATTACTAGTTTCCGAAGATTACAGTATCTCAAAAACGACACTCGGCGTCCCGATATCCATCTATTGACACACACACACAAATAGGGAGGAAAACCAGTATTTTACACTCAATTTTAACATTTAAAACAAGTAATAAAAATGTTTAATATGATTGGAAACCAAATTTCGTTTGTAACCTTTATTACCGGAACATATAATTTATGTATTTAATTTAAATATAATTTTTGATGTAAGCTTATTATGACCTTCAAGTAAAGTACCCTTATCGGCTCACCAATTTTAACCAAAATATATTAAATACATTCATATCGATATAAAAGTCCTATTTACCAAATTTGAGATGTTTTACATTATATTTTAATATAATTTTCGATGAAAGTCTAATATGACCTTCAAGTAAACTACCTCTTCCGGTTTTTCAATTTAAACCAAAATCTAGTATGTTATTCAAATCAATATATAAGTTATAAATCCAAAATTTGAGAAGTTTGGTAAAGTATTTTAAAATAATTTTTGATGGAAATCAATTATGACCTTCAAGTAAAGTACCAATTTCGGTGATCAAGCAGTAAACAAAAAAGGAGGTTCACAACTAGATTTTACAACAATCTTAAAAAAAATATTTCAACTTTCTACGGCTAGCTGTTTTTGAGTTATGCGAGATACGAACATATGTACGTACAGACGCCACGACGAAACTAGTCAAAATGGATATTTCCGTTGAAATCTGAAAACCGAAAATTTTCGCGATTACAATACTTCTTTTACTTCGTACAAGGAAGTAAAAACAATTAAAATTATATATAACGAAAATAAAACAGAATCTAACAAATAAATAAGCTAAATTAAAAAATAAAGCCAAGAAGAAATTACCTACGCTGCCCATCTTTGATCAGTGAGTCAAAGTCTTTTATTTTAATTAATTTAAGCCAGTCTATCTTGAATTTAGAAAGCAAATTATGTTTTGTTTCAGGTCATTGTCCATTTTTGAGAATTATACTTTTAACTAAATTTTTACCCATCTTTTAACTAAATTGAATGTCAGATCTCTCTTTATATATTAGATAACGGTACTTAGTGGAATATATATTTATAAATATATAAAGACGGTATAAATATATATATTTATTTGCAATTGTATTTAAAGATAAACGTATAGATACAAGAAGTAACAATGTAGAATCTGAGTTTAAAAAAAATAATTATATTCAGCTAACCGTCAAAAATGAATATTCATGCCCCTCCAAAGAAGAGGGGCACGGACGGGGATTGAAGAATTTACTGTTCAATATTTTACTTTCCTTTAGCTATATATGAAACATATAGTAAGTATTGCGGTTATTATAAGTAGCGGGAAGTATTGCGATCTTGAAAATTTTTGAATTCGAGTTTTCAACTGAAATCCGCGTTTTAACGTCCCTTGAGTCCAAATAACCAAGTCTCGCAAAATGATCTGTGTGTCCATGTGTCTGTGAACAGACTAGCTCAAAAATTAAAAGTTGTTAGATACTAATATTACGTATTTAAGGCAGGCACATGATTTTATAGCAACTTTTTAGTCAAAATCGACTTATCGGAAGTGCCACTTTATATAATCAATTTTATCGTAAATGACTCTAACTAACGATTTTGATGAAACTTTCCTAGGTATTATTCTTAAAATCCTTTAATTTTTCATGCATGGAGTATATCAACGAAAAATCACAGGAAAAAGTTATGATAAAAAGAATATTTTATTTGCGCTAAACATAAAAAGGATGCATTTTATAGTAAATTATGTAAGGAATTGTATGAAAGGTAGTAAAATTATCTAAATAACAAAAAAAAAATCATCAAAATCGGATCAGTGCCAGCAAAGATACTTTTGGGGACTACACGATCCTAGATAATTGAACGCATCCGAAAGGGGACATGCGCCCGAACCTTCTCCCACCAATCCGTCGATCAGTTGTCAACTGTAATGTGAGAATACAAAAGTAGAAATTAACTTAATAATTTCTACTTTTATACTATTAAATGGAATTAAACTGTTTTTATGGAAACAAAACTGAATTTTTAAAAATATATTTTCAACTTAATAAACTTAAAATATATAGATAGTGTACAGAATTGTTGTACTGAAATTGTTTAAAAAAGTGTTTAATTGTACTTATGTGAGAGAAGGTGTAAAGAAGTGAATGCTGCTGAGTTTATTTCAAGTATTGTTTTTGTAAACTCTTTAAAATTATATTAAAAAGATAATTATTAAAGGAAGATAAGGGAAAGTTGGCTGATGCGGGCACCGCTCCAGATTTTTTTTATATTGAATGAATTGATCAATCAGAAAAATAAAAAAAGCTGTTCTTGAGTACGTAAGATACAATAATAGTAAAAAAACAATCCTAACTCGAAAAGAATAATTTCGCCAACCAACCAGCACAATCAATGAAAAATTCATTGAATTGGAAATAACGGTACTAGTTGTTATGTTCGCCATATCAATTTGAATGACAGACACGAGATCAAATTTGTTCTTTAATATCTAAAAGGTAGAACACAGGTTTAAAAATTTTAATCCTGAGGACATAAACTTTTTATTTCCAGCATAAATAGAAACCTCCTCTACTTTCGGTAGTGAGGAAGCAAAAAATATTAAATACTTATTAGAAGATTTTATAGTTTGTTTTTTTTATCTGAGGTTCTAATGTATTGTATTTTTGTTTTGTTTTTTTTGGAAAATAAACAATAAAAGTTATAATATTATGACACTGGAGAAATAACTGATATTATCCCGTTTTTCATTATTAGGAAAAAAATTATGAAAATTTCAAGATTCAATTGTATTTTTCCTTCAGGTGTAATTCGAAATCCGTAAAAACCTATTCATCTGTTTCTTTTCCAAACTCTTATCAATGAACAGAAAAATTTTCAAGTCAATAGTTTTTATAATATCTGCAAAATGTTGTCATTTGTATGAAGGTAAGCTGAAAAACTGATAATTTAGTTTATCCGAAATAATAAATAAAATAAAGACTCTATATTTCTGGCAAATAGAAAAAAAAAATATTATAATACGGTGTATTTCAAAAGTTTAATATCGATTTGAAAAATGATTATGGTGCCCAGAGTAGAGTTTTCTCGTTTATTTAAAATAACTTCAATATTTTCTTGTAAAATTCAGTAAAATCTTCATGAAAAATATATCAACAAATCTATGAAAGAGTAGGTTTATCAACAAATATTCTTTGAAAATGTTAAATACTTATACAAGTATATTATGTTTTATACTTTATATTTATATAAAATATAAATACTTATTGAAAACGCACAAATATACAATCGAAAAAATGTTTTTTAAATCAGTATTACTGAAGAAACTGATATTGTAACATATTTAAAAAAAATATATAATTAAAACAAACCAGGCAAAAAAATAAAAATGGTATAAATTTCAAGATTAAATCTTTTTCCTTTAGGCGTAACTTACAATCCGTAAATACCTCCCATCTGTTTATTTTACATACTCTTGTTGATAAACCGAAATAGATTTATGTACAAAATTTACATGTACCCAAAATCAAAAATCATTACAAATCACTATAACGTAGTTACAGAACAAGACGTTCAAAACAATAAATTTTATATATGTTACTATAAATTTGTATCTTAAAATATTTATATTTATCGTATTTTGGGGATATGAAAAAAAGACCCATAGTTTTTATAGCTTCTGCAAAATGTGGTAATTTTGTATAAAAACTGTAATTAATCAATAGCGCTGTGAATCTGATTTTTTGTACAAACCCCTAAAAAATTAATTTTTCAATATTTTTTAATGCCTTAAGTTTCTATTGACCGCCAAAGATTGTTTAATATTTTTATTGGTAGGTTAATACCAATGAAGATTTTGAATCTATTAAGGATGTACGGATGTACATGTTCGAAGCGTTAATACTGTCGAAATCAGTATACCAATACAATTCTCTTTTATTTTATTTTTTATATTAAGCTATAGAATAATTCATTACAAAGATGATACAGAAAAAAAGATTTAAGTCTGGTTGGTAAAATACCGATAACGGACAAGACGGAATAAATATATGGTTAGCAACAGAAATTCGTATAAATCATTATTATATATAATTATTTTATTCGCTATAATATAATAACAAATATATTACTTACATAAATCTCGGTAGAGCAATGTGAATTCGAAATCTTCAAGCCTGACAAACTCTCGTTCGTCTAACCTGAGTAGATCTTGGAGAGTAGGGTACACAATATTCTCCATAGTTCGATAATAGAAGGTACCTATCAGTTCACTGGCTAAAATGGAAATGACAATTTAAGGTATATCCGGGGTAATAAAAAAAAGGGATTGGGGAGGGGGTTAATAGTATGCGAACTGACTGTCAGGTAGCAGCATTGCCTCTCAAATGGCGGGGATTTCAAATTTGCTAGTTTCTAAAAATAATATGTCATAATTGATATTCAAATTTAAATCGCCAATTGCCTGCCAAATGAAAGTGATGTGTTTAAAAATCATAAATATTTCTAAATGAATATTCTTTGCTCACGGGAAATTGTAGCCATTAATGGCATATTTAATACACTTCATTATATAATAATAGTTATTAAATATGCTCACGTTTCTCTCTAATATAATTTAATATACCAACAACTGGGTTCACAACTCCCGGAAATATGCAATGTTTCCTTCCCCACTGAGGAATACAAACAAATTAAATCTTTTTATGGCATAGGAAGCTTATAGGACATTGAAGAATATAAAACTGTTGAAAACATTTATAATTATTTGAAAATACTTATAAAAAAAAAAATGTCAATTTGAAGAGTTTTCAATTTTTTTTTGTTTTATGACAAAACTTGATTAATCTCATGTATCTCGAGTGAAGGTTTTTTTTAACAAATTGTTCTTACTTTGCTTCGGAAATTAATTTTGAAAATTCAGATAATTATTTAAAGACAAAACAGGAATTTTAATTTTTAAAACTATGTTAATGATACTTAAGGGTTTAGTTTGATCACGATTTAGTTGATGGCCTCAAATTTTGGATACTTGTTAGCTTATCCTTCAAATTGTATAATTTTTCTTTAATTAAAAAAATAATAATAATAAAAATCCATAAATGTAACCATTATTACATGTTATTCTTGACCGCTACCAACCCGGACTATGTTCATCTGGATTTATCAAATGGTCAACCAGTAATACCTGAAATAAAAAGAAAAAAAATATTTTTTCATATTAATAGTTAAAAGAAAGAAAAGAATTAATAGCAACGCTCTGCAGCAATAGATACCATGTTTTCTTTTTTTACCATAGTACAAAAACCATTGAAGCCAAATAACTACTTCATCTATTTAATTAAATTCCATTATTACTTATTTTCTTTAAATAAATAATTAGTGTAAATTGTGATTAAATATAAATAGATGGAGCAGTTAAATAATTAGAAACAAGGTTATCATTGCATATTTCTTATTGAAAACTAATTAAAATATTAACCCTAATGTATTTGCTTATCACAGTTAATGTTATTGTCATAAGTTCCAACATAAATTCGTATTTAAAAATTAAATATATTAGGCCAAGTATAGAAAACAAAAAAATAGAAAACAAATGATATTAGAATTCTGAAAACTAAATAATCACACTTCAGACTTACAATTAGTTCAACATTTATTAAACGTTTGACGTTTTTAACCATTTAAGGTACGTTTTCCTTAGTGATTTTTCTTTCTATTTAAAAGACTCCTACTTAAAAAACAAAAGAATTATTGAATTTTTTTTTAACTAATCTTTGAAGTCAGATTTTTTTCTTTAAAGACATTTTTACCTATTTAATAATATTATATTTTAATGAATTAAAGGGTTATCCACCTTGGAGAGGTGAACGCTACAAGCGGGACCTGAGGTATTGTTCAAAGCAGATAAACAACTCACCTGGTTTGATGATATCCTAGGTTAATCCATGTCGACAGGTAGCAGAAAATCTTTTACTGCTATAAAACCTATTCATGTACTGCAATAAAACTAGCAGGTGCTACCATAAACCTAATAGATCTCCAGTCGGTAGCAAACACTACCATAAACCTAATAGATCTCCAGTCGGTAGCAAAAACTGCCATAAACCAGACGAAAGGAAAATTTGACCCACTGTCATGGACAGTTATATTTCCTTCTATCCTCAACAAAAGAAATCCTTCAAATTTCTCTAACTTTAATTGTTTTAACAAAAATATATATTTGACATAATTATTGATTGTTATGTTAAATAATAATGTTGTTATGAGACTGTCGTTATTATTAGTTAAATTAAGATTAATTTAAAGATTTAGTTAAGTTAACTTAAGATTTTCATTCAATGTCTGTAAAGTTGAGTTTACATCGAAACCAGTAAAATTGTTATTAGCAAAATTTTAATATAATTTTTTTATTAACATTTTGATACCTACATTTTACACCAGCCAATAGCAATATGTAATTGACATTGTTATTAATCAGATTTCTAACAAAAATGCTAAATAACATTTGAACGTTTGATCGTATAACATCGATACTGTATTACTAAGATCAACAATACATTATACAAAGATAATATTGTATTTGTTACAATATTGTATTTGTGGAAATTGAGATATTTTAAAATTGATCATGCATTAGTAAGTCCTACAAATATATTTTCTCTATAGTGAAATTTCAGTGTGGTCTTATTTTCATTGATTTTATTACTATTTTTAATTAACTGTTGAAAATTATGTTTATATAAAACAGTTCTATTTATCTTTATTTTTATTCTGTTCGTTTCCTTATTTTCTTCTATTAATTTATTAAATTCAATTTTTCATTAATATACTAATTAATCAGAAAATAATTTTGATTATATAAGACTTTATGGTTATCATTTAAAAATGGTGAAAATTTGTAGGATCATCAACTATTTATGTTATGGTGATGAAATACACACATTTTGAAATTAAGTAATTTTAAATGGAATGACTTACTGGACCAAAAATGTATACATACTTACTGGACCAAAAATGTATACATACTTACTGGACCAAAAATGTATACATACTTACTGGACCAAAAATATATACATACTTACTGGAAAGTCTGTTTTAAAAATATTTAAGTGTTTAAATTCAGTTTACTTACATGTAATTATAATCCATAAACATGAAATAATGACAACATAATTTATTTTTTAACTAAAATGCTGGTATAATATTAAATATGGTATATATTTAGAACAGAAAAAAAAAATATTTTGGGACAATGTCCCTTTAGAATAGCAAGGTAGACTTTCGCTGGTACTGCCCGCGGTTGCGACTGGCAGAGCTGACCAATCGTATTTCGTCATATCAAGACTGCCGGCCAGTACGAGCGAAATATGCCCCTACCTATTCAGTCAAAGTAGTAGTAAACTGCTCGCAAACTTTTCCGACCGCAACCGCGGGCAGTACCAGCGAAAGTTGGAGCTGAATTTACACTTATTTCCTGTTCACTATAACCGATAGCGAACAGCTCATAGGATCTTGCAACATCTGCTTTATAACCGATTTGTACGTTATAAACGGTTGCACGTTATATGCGGTTTCTTATATTCATTTTATCCATGATATTTCACGGGACCGAATATTATATGTGTATTATATGTATATGTGTGTATATACATAGTTACATGATCAAAAATAAAGGGGGAAGCTAAAAATCATATTAGATCTCAACATTTTGTAAATTTAAATGAATTGTTAAATTTTATAGAAAATAATTATAGGGACCAAAAAACAATTTGCCAATTAGACCCCGAGCTCATGTCTATGCGTCCTTATAAATATGAAAATCCAATTGAATTTATAAATAGAGTAGAATCGGCTTTATCTGTTCTCATTGCCAGAATTAGAATAGATCATGATATATCCTATCCGGATAGTCAAATAAATTATATTAAAGAAAGAATCACTCACCATGTGATTTCATGTTTACCCATTGAATTAGGGAATTATATGAGGATTTTTGATCCAAAAGATTTAATAAAATTAAGAATTAAATTACAAAATGAGGGTTTACCCTTATTACAAAAGCTTTTTCCGAAAAAACAATTTAATAAACATGAAAAAACATCTTATCAAAAACATGAATATAATAGATACGATACTCGTAAACCACCCCATCATCATAAAACGGAGTATAACAAAAACGAAGATAGGGGATATAATAAATATCAGCATGATGATAGGCAAAGATATGAAAGCCAGAAACGATCATATAAAAATGATGAGAGGAATTTCCATCAAAATAGGTACCGAGACAGTCATAGGCCACAGGCTTGGCATGAAAGGGATAATTGGAGAAATAATGATAAAACAAATGAGCCGTTTCCTTCAAAACCTTTTAAACCCGATTCTCAAATCACTGTGTCTACGAAATCGGTTGACAAAGTAAGATGTTTTGAATAATCTAATAATCAAGAATTATTAGAAAGAAATGAAAGACTAGAAAGGGAAGTTCAGGAATTAAAACTTAAATTAGACCATTTTTCAGAACTTGGAGGGCCTTCCCAAAATACAAGTTAAATTTAGTTAATAATATAAATGATGCTTATTTCACGGACAAATTTGGCAAGGAATGGTTAATAGATACTGGAGCAGAAATTAATTGTATTAATCCAAATTCCTTACCCGAGGGAATAAAAATACAATCGGAAGAATTTGTTATATCAACGCCAGCCGGTAATAAGAGAGGACATGGGAATGTAACCTTAGACATAGCACCGAGGCTTGGTTTGAAAGATGAATTATTAATAACATTTAAAATTTATAATTTCTGTGAAGGTTTTGATTTTTAGTTAGGAATGAAATCAATGAGAGATATAGGCGTTGAAATGAAAATTGGGAGTGAAAATGAATTTAAAACGAGGCCTATAGACGAATGATTACCGGAAGAAGAACCAGGAATCTGGTGGAAGAATATAGAAGGCGACGAAGAGAAGAAAAGAAGATCCTCAGGAAGAGGAAGAGAGAGTGGGAGAAAAAGAAGATAGAGGAAATAGAGACACTGAAGGAACAGAGGGATGTGAAAAAGTTTTACAAAAGCATTAACGAAGGAAGAAAAGCGTACGTGCCCAGAAATAGCCAGATCCGAAATATTAAAGGAAAACTAATTTCAGATAAATCTGAAATATTAAATAGGTGGGAAGAGCATTATAAGGAACACTTTAAGGTGGATGATGAAGACGCTACCCCATACCAATTAGCTGAGGAGCAGGATGTGGAACCTCCTGACGAGGATGACGTGCTTGATGCCATTATGCAACTTAAGAATAATAAGGCCCCCGGAATCGATGGTCTGCAGGCTGAACTTTTGAAACAGGGAGGACCAGAAACTCTGAAGCGTTTGCATGATATCCTGTTAAAGATATGGATAGAAGAAGTTATGCCGGAAGAATGGAGGACAGGAGTAATATGCCCGATACACAAGAAGAATGATGTCCTCGACTGTAACAACTACAGGGCTATTACCTTACTCCCCACGGCGTACAAGATATTTTCAAACGTCCTCAATGCTAAAATAAGACCTTACACTGATAATGTGGTGGGGCAATATCAGTGTGGTTTCAGGAAGGGAAAGTCCACCATTGATCAACTGTTTACTCTGCGACAGATACTTGAAAAGATGAATGAATTCAATACATACCTCCATCTCCTCTTTATAGACTTCAAAACAGCATATGACAGTGTGTATCGGGACAAGTTATACATAGCTATGAAGAGGCTGGGAATCCCGTCAAAACTAATACGACTGGTCAGAATGACGATGACAAATGCCAGCTGCTGTGTTAGAATACAGGGAGATCTGTCTAATAAATTTTGTTGCGAAAGAGGATTAAGACAGGGAGACACGCTAGCATGCACCCTGTTTAACCTAGAGGTTGAAAATGCAGTAAGAGACGCACGAGTACAGACCACAGGCACTATATATACAAAAAGCGTCCAAATCTTAGCATACGCTGATGATATATGTATTGTTGGAAGATCATCGGCAGCAATGAGGGGCGCGTTTACTTCCCTTGAGACAGCGGCAAGAAAAATTGGACTTCAAATAAATGAAGAAAAAACAAAATATATGACGACAGATAACCGACAGACTGACCCAACCATCAAAATTGGCGCTTGGAACTTCGAAAAGGTAAATAGCTTTAAGTATCTAGGTTCAGTAGTAACAGCGGACAACGATATTAATCAGGAAATAACACAGAGGCTCGTTGCTGCGAATAGGTGCTACTATGGACTCCTGCAGTATATGAAAAGCAGATCGCTGTCTAGATCCACAAAGGTGAACATATACAAGGTACTAATACGCCCTGTACTGACATATGCGTCAGAAACATGGACAATGACTAGGGCCATAGAGCGAAAACTGTTGGTGTTCGAGAGGAAAATTCTCAGGAAGATATATGGCCCCGTTAAGGAAAACAACGAATGGAGAATCAGACACAACAGTGAACTTTCTGACCTCTATAAAGAGCCCGATGTTGTCAAATATATAAGAATAACTAGGCTTAGATGGGCGGGTCATGTCTTACGGATGGATGATAATGTAGTCCCGAAAAAAGCATTCAATGTCGAACCAATTGGTAAGAGGAAAATCGGAAGACCAAAACTGAGATGGCTCGATTGTGTGAGTGGTGATGCCAGAGCTCTGGGCATCCAGAGTTGGTGGAAGGACGCACGAGATAGGGAGAGATGGAAGAAGATTCTTGAGGCAGCCAAGATCCAGTAATGGATTGTCGCGCTAAGGATGATGAATTAAAACTAGTGACCAAAGCTTACCATTTACAAACTTATTAAAATGTCACATTAAATTAAAAACGGAAAATCCCGTATATTCCAGAAGTTATAGAGTAGCACCTCAACTCAGAGAAGAAATGAATAATCAAATAAAAAAGATATTAGATCAGAATATTATTAGGGAAAGTAATTCACCATATAATTCACCGTCAATGATTGTTCCAAAAAAGTTAGATGCCAGCGGCAAAAAGAAATACAGGCTTTTCATTGATTACAGAAAATTGAATGAACAAACAGTTAAAGATAAATTCCCACTGCCTAATATTGAGGATCTACTTAATAAATTACAAGGTTCAAAAATATTTTCTACCATCGATTTGGACTCAGGGTTTCATCAAATTGAGATGTCGAAAGATTCAATCGAGAAGACTGCATTTTCAACAGAAGATGGGCATTATGAATATATTAGAATGCCGATGGGTCTTTCAAACTCTCCCCCCACCTTCCAGAGAGCTATGAATGCAATGATAGCTAACGTACCAAATGCTTTAGTTTATGTTGATGACATTATAATTTATTCTAAAACAATAGAAGAGCATTTAGAACATCTTGAAAATATATTCAAAACATTAGCTAAAAATAATCTTGTAGTTCAAATGGACAAAACTGAATTCTTTAAGCAGGAACTTCCATTCTTAGGATATATTTTAACTCCAGAAGGTATAAAAACAAACCCGTCTAAATTAGAAGCTATTTCGAAATTTCCATTACCAAAATCAGAAAAAGAAATCAAACAATTCTTAGGAATTACGGGGTACTATAGAAAATTTATCCATAATTATGCTAATATAGCAAAACCTTTAACTCAGCAATTAAGAGATAAAGATAATATTATACCAGGAAATTACAAAAAATCATTTGAAAAATTAAAGATTCATTTAATGAATGCTCCTATATTGGCATACCCAAATTTTGACTTGCCGATGATAGTAACAACAGATGCAAGTAATGTCGCGATTGGAGCAGTCTTATCACAAGTTATAGAAGGAACAGAACATCCCATTGGAGCAGTCTTATCACAAGTTATAGAAGGAACAGAACATCCCATTGGAGCAGTCTTATCACAAGTTATAGAAGGAACAGAACATCCCATTGGAGCAGTCTTATCACAAGTTATAGAAGGAACAGAACATCCCATTGCATTTGCCTCAACAACATTAAATAATACTGAGCAAAATTACTCAACTATTGAAAAAGAGCTTTTGGCTATAGTTTATGCTACCAATCATTTCAGGCCTTATTTATACGGAGCGATGTATGAATTCACAATTCATACAGATCATAAACCTTTGCAATGGTTATTGACTATGAAAAATAACAATACAAGGATTATGAAGTGGATTTTCTATCTGCATGAATATGATTTCGAAATAAAATATATTGAAGGTAAAACCAACAATGTAGCAGATGCCTTAAGCAGAGTGCAAATGGATACAGTAAATGCAATGACAAACCATAATTTGAATGAAGATTCAGCCATGGAATTAGATAGAATACTTGGTGAAACATCTCAGATGCCGTTAACATCTCCAGAAGGTTTTGATTTCGATGAAACACTTTCAGAAAACAATAGTATATCAATGGAAAATAATATTGAAGTAGAAGATGATAATCCCGAAATAGATAATAATAATGAAATAAATAATCCAAATTTTGATAACGAAAGTTTAAATACTGAGCATTCACAGGAAAGTAGTAATGAACAAATATTTATTGTAGAAGACCCGAAACCAGTTAATATAGAGAAAAATCAAATATTCGTCCAGAGAGGTGGAAAGCAAATTAGATTAGAGAAAACATTTGGCAAAAATATATATTTTATTCAAACAGCGTATCCCTGGAGTGATGATTTAGAGGAAACTTTATTAGAAATATTAAAACCCAATAAAGTTTATGGAATTTATTGTGAACCGAATGTGGAAACAGTTAGAGATGATTATGAGGGGATATTTAAAAAGATGTCTTCATTGATTATGGAAAAATTCCCTAATGTTAAATTTAAGAGGTATAAAAATAAAGTATTGAATATTGAAAGTAAAGAAAATTAGAAATAATCAATAATTATCACATTGGCAAATCTTTTCACAGAGGAGTATTAGAGACTTACGAAAAAATGAAAAGAACCTATTATTTTCCACGGATGAAAGAAGAAATTAATCAGTTTATCAATCAATGCAAAGTCTACAGAGTGACTAAATATGACAGAAAACCAATAAAGTCACAGTTTCAAGTCACACCAACACCAATGAGACCATTTGAGGAATTGATGATTGATACATTACACTTTGAAAGGAAGTATATTGTAACTATCATTGATACATTTTCAAAGAAAATGTATGCAGAATTAACAACTGCCTGCAATGTAACTAACGTATTTAAAATAATAACAAAATATTTAAGTTTATATCCAAATCCAATAAGATTTAAAATGGATAACGGAAAGGAGTATAAAAATAATTTAATTCAAAATTTATTAGAAAGTTTGGGAATTGAGGCGTATTACACTACTCCAAATCATCCTAATTCTTTAGGCCTCATGAATAGAGCTCACTCGACATTAATTGAAATTATTAGAACCTATAAAAACAGCGGTGAAGAACGAGATTTAAATACAAATTTAAATTTAGCTTTTATTACCTACAATAATTCACTAAACCAAAATTAAAAATTATCACCAAATGAAATTTGGTACCTTTGGTTGTATAAAAGACCCCGAAAAGAAATTATCAATTATATAAGAAGATTTAATTAATCTATATCATAAGGAGTTGAATTTAGTCCATGAACAAATAAAGAATCAAATTGAAAAAGAAAAGGAAACGAGAACTGAATCCTTAAATAGAAATAGAGTAAATGAAGAAGTTGAAAATGAACCTTATATAAAGGTAAGAACTAGAAATAAACATGAAAACCCATTTAGACAAGTTTATAAATTCAAAAATATAAACAAAATACTCAAAGTACACGCAGATAATATTCAAAGAAAGAGAAAATCTAAAAGCAATAATAATATTCCAGATGTTGAAGACCATATGGGTATTGATTCTGATGATGCAGATGTCACGACAATATGAAATAATAAATCCAGAACATTCTTCAGGATTAGTAACGTTCAAATTATCAGACACTAAGGTAATACAGAAATATAAAACTATAATACATTATTTAAATTTCTCGAACTTTATAAATGAAATAGATATATTAGAAAGGGATTTGAGCAATTTTTAACAGCACAGCCAATATGATATAATTTTGAAACAATTGAAATTTCTGCAAGACAAAATTAATAATATTATTGATGTTCCACACAGTAGAAGAAAACGAGAATTGATAAATGCCCTCGGCCAAGGTATCAAATTCATTACAGGAAACCTAGATTCTGATGACAAGGCACAGTACGATAAGGTCCATTACTACTCTAGAAGAGAACAACTACCGCATGGAGCATAACATAGCTCGTGAGATTAACATCAATAAAGAACTGGTAAAGTCATTTCAAAAAGATATTAGATTAATTAATAATAATAGTAATAAATTAGCCAACTTAATAAACGTTGTAGATAAAACCACGTTTACAAATCATTTAAATGAATTATATGACATATTAAATTACATTACTATCGTAATCATGGACATAGAAAATTCTTTGGAAATGTGTAAATTAGGAATAACACATTCTAGCCTTTTGAAAACGATAGATATCAACAGTAACACAGAATACATAAGTTCTGACTTAGAAACACTTTGGCTCACAAGTAAAATATCTTGTATAATAAAAAACAAAATTGTTCATTATATGATACAATTACCTGTTGAAGCTAAGAACTTTACTACCTTGTATTTATTATCTGTACCAATAAAGAAAAATAACCATATTATAACAACTATTGTAAATAATCAAATGGTATTGTATGATAATGATGAAATGTATAAAGGAGATTGTAATTTTATAAAAACTAATTATTATTGTAATAAAATTTATAAATTTAATGATACATGTATAGAAAAAGCTATCTATAATAATTTAAATAATTGTGTATCCACTACTATTAGCAATTTAGAACCTTATATATCTTATGTAGATTTAATTGATGTTTTTGTTAGTTTTAAGATTAAACATATTACAATTAGAAGTAATGCATCCTATCCTGTAATATTACCAGAAACAGCAATTATTAAATTAAAAGATAATGAAGAAATTATAAACCACACTAAAAATAATTATGTATATACGGAGATATTGTCTTCATTCCATGTAATTAATGATTATAAACATTTTAATGTCACTTTTTATATATTTCTCCTGACTCTGTATAAATACCCCTCCCTTTCCTACCTAGCGAATAGTTAGTCTTAGATAGTCGATTAGACGTAACCTCTTAGTGTTATAGTTCAGTAGAATAGTACAGTTCATGTTACATTGTAATCATTTTTTATAAATAAACTTTTTTTTTAAGTTCAAGTAAGTTCAAGTGATTTAATTGTCGAACAGAGGGAAAGAGATATCGCGATATGAAGGACCATTTAGGGTGATCGTTATCCGAGAGCATAACGTGGTTACGATTGAGAGTATTGCCAAACCTGAATCGCCGGTCGGGTAATTTACTGGAGTATCCTCCTTGAGAACATGCAATTTTGTTAATGATAGATGTAATAATTTTTTTCTTACATGTATTGTTACATTTATTTTCTAATTTATGTATAATTATGAGGACATTAGACCGGAGGTCGATTTTCTGTCTTCATTGTTTCATTAGTATTACTATTATTGCATATATATATATATATATATATATATATATATATATATATATATATATATATATATATATATATATATATATATATATCGTAGTGATGGATAAGATTCTTTTTTTTTTTTTTGTACATAATCATTGGAATTTTCATAGCTGCGAGTATTTATTATCTGTTATTGTGGTAGCTTATAATATTTATTTTATTTTTATTTTTAAGTTGTTACTGTTTATTTCTGTTATTATGTTAGTTTATAAGATTTTTCTTTTTCTTTCTTCTTTTCTTTTTCTTACTTCTAATACCATGAATACTAAACATAAACAATGTTGAGGATATATAAGGAGGATTATGAGAGAGAATAAATCAGTATGCTTTCAGAATGTAACAGTGAGTTTTATTAACTTATCATACATAAGATATCATAACTTATCATACATAAGATATATAAAATATATTGTTATATATATATATATATATATATAGCTCGTCACATCTTCATCATTGTGGCGCGACAATACGGCTCCCTCTTGCGATGTTCCTTCAGCTTGGTGTAGTAGCGAAACCCGCGATTGCACAGTTCGCAGACATAGGGATAGACGCCGGTGTGCACGAAACTGTGGTTCACCAGGTTCTGGGGGTATGTGTAACATTTCCCGCAGGTCTCACATAGGTAAATGTTGTCATGTT
The DNA here is from genome assembly GCA_948150685.1 of Rhaphigaster nebulosa. Lineage (NCBI taxonomy): Eukaryota > Metazoa > Arthropoda > Insecta > Hemiptera > Pentatomidae > Rhaphigaster > Rhaphigaster nebulosa. Next base: position 139,200,382 of record OX411310.1, read on the forward strand.
CAGGATATGAGGTAGATACCTTTACCTTCTTCCTAACTTGTTGAGGTATCTCCGCAAATTGTTCAGATATCTGCCCAACTTGTTCAGATATCTGCCCAAATTGACACTGAACTTCGGTTACAGCTTCAACAGATTTTGTCGGCTTTTCTTCAACAGTCCCTGCAATCAAAGAGTTATATTAATTTAAAAGAAAATTGAACTATAAATATTAAAATTATACTATTTTTCAAGTCAATTTCACTAACAATTTCAGAAATTTCTCACTGTCATCAAAAGAATTATATACAGTAAAAACTAGATAATTCGTACGGATTCTCCAGTCCCTTTAAAAATCTCCCATTGAATTTGCAAATAAAAGATATGGTTAATTAATTACATTTTCAACAGAAAGAGATAACTGTGCCAGAGTAGTTAGCTAGCAAGACTGCACTGCCGGTCCCAAGTCCGGATAAAACAGGAGGGTTAGATGTAGGGCCGACAACCCAACCACTGTAAAAACTTTAACCATTAAACAAGCTCGAAAACCAAGCCTCGGATATCGGACTATCACACGGAAACGACACGGCGCAACGGAAAAGGTTTACAGATTTGGAACATGCAATGTGAGGACCTTAAATCGAGCAGGAGCAGTCAATGAGTTAACCGATGAGGTAAGAAGAATGAGGGTAGACATAGCAGCCATACAAGAAATCGGATGGAAGGGAAGTGGGAATGTGCAAGGTAGAAACTATGCCATCTTTTACAGTGGTAGTACTGAAAAACATGTCTTTGGAGTAGCCTTTGTAGTACCTTCAAGATTTAAATCAGCTGTAATGGATTTCCAGCCCATCAATGAGAGGCTTTGCTAATTAAGGATAAGAGGGAAGAAATGCCATGCGACTCTCATAAATGTATCAGCACCTACGGAGGAGAAGAGTGAGGAAGAAAAAGACATTTTCTATGATAAGCTGGACAGAGCACTGGCAGCCAGCTCTTCCTCGGGTATGAAAATAGTGCTGGGAGACTTCAATTGTCAGGTTGGGCTTAGAAATAATTTGTATACCTACCACAGGGGAATATAGTTTGCACGCTAAAACAAATGAAAATGGAGTGCGAATGATAAATTTTAGTGCATACTGAAGCTTGGTAGTGATGAGTACAATTTTTTCACACAAAGGTAAGCATAAACAAACGTGGCACTCGCCAAACGGAATATTTACTTAAATCGACCATGTTTGTCTCTAGTAGGCATTTTAATGAGATCAATGAGGTTAGATCTTATCGAGGGGCAGATGTGAACTCTGATCATTTCCTTGTTGTAGCAAAGACGGTGAACAGAATAACATACACGCAACAGGGGCACCTCAATCAATAGAGCAAGTGGGGTAGAGATAAATTAAGGAATGAGGACATAAGGAGGCAATATAAAGAATAGTGGAAGAAAACATAAGGAACATCCCTGCTGTAAGTGGTGACAAAGAGGTAGAAACTCAGTGGAAGGAGTTGAAGGAGTCAATTACTGGAGCAGCAATTGCCGAATAGAGAGGAAGCCTCCAAATAGATCTTGGTTTGATACAGAGTGCGATGAAGCCATCAAGGCTCGCAATATACTAAGAACCAAGTGGCTGGGTAAGTACACACGGCAGAATAGAAAAGATTTTCATGACGCTAGGGCCCACGCTAAAAGAATCATCAGGTCAATGAAGAGAAACTGGATGAATGACAAGGCTAGAGAAATAGAAGAAGCCAGAAGCAACAATGTGACTAGAAAATTCTACAAGAAGGTCCAGCAGCTGAAAACAGGTACTAGAAATAACAAACTGGTTATAAGGGGTGAAAATGGACGCCTATTGGTGGCAGACGTAGAGCTACAAGAACATTGGAAGAAATACCTTCAAACACTCCTGAGGTCTGAGCATGATGTTGAAGCCACGAGAACAGCAAATTATGCGAGTGTTGGTCATGACGACAAAGATATCCCACCAGATAAAGAGATGTAACCTTAAGATCAGATGTTTATTTATGTTTGTAACATATCTGTTAGTTTTTGTTTAAAAGTGTTAGTAAGGAGTACAGAGTTTGATTCAAGAGTGTATTATTAACTTTAAAAACCGATTTATTTTTAGGTAAGTTGTTTGTTTTTTGTTTTGATGAACATATTGTAAACTATTGTTATTGTAAATAATGCTTAATAGAATTGTTATTTTTAGGATCAAATTGGTCTAAAGTTATTGAAGAATTCAACCCTATTTTACCACATTAGAAATCGGATTTTATGAAGTTAAAATATATTTGCATTCGCTTTGAAAGTGAAACACAGCAGCATGGTGACTTGGTAACTAGGGTTGTTTCCATAAGGTTACTGTCTTTAGACACAACATATGTGTTTCCTGAAGAATATCAACCATTGGAACTTCATTCCCAATTTCTTCAAGATTAGCATTATTAAGAATGCCTGCAAATCTTTTACAAAACCAGGTCAGTACCGTAATGGTAAGGTCAGCAATAGTTCCTGTGTATTTTGATGAATATTAACAATTGTGTGTTCCAAAACCTCTATTTATTAGAATTACAACAAAATGCACAATCTCTTTGATCCGAAGATAAAGCAATGGCAGACAATGGGAATCAATTAGAACTAATAAAGTTAATTGAGAAGCTTACTGAAAGGCTAGATACCAGGGACAATAAACCTGTAAATATTTCTAATATACAAAAAGAGTTTGTTTTAGAAAATTTTCAAGGTAAAGAGACTGCTCTCCAACGGATTGATAATTTTGAAAAAGAATGTGGTAGGTATAAAATAATTAATGATGAAAATAAGATAAAAATACTAAGGTTATTTCTAGAACATAACGCTATAGATTGCTATAATTCAACTTTATGCAAGCTGACATTACAAGCCAAATGGAATGAATGGAGAACTTCATTTTTACAAACATTTTAGTGACAAAAGTTGGCGTAGAGTGTACCATGCGTACAATTTCAAATTCATTAATGGATCCTTGTTAGATTATGCAAGAGAGGTTATTACTAGAAAAAGAACCAACCATGTCTAATACCTCACGCGTCAACCACATTGTTGTTGGTCTCCCATTGTATGTTCAAGGCCATCTGGACTTAAAATCAAGCTCATCCGAAGTTAAAAAAAGGTGACACAAGAACATCTTATGGTGCAACTAATAATGATGTAGGTTCTTCTGATAGCAAGAAAACAATAGAAAAAAGATCTTGTGCTATCTGTGAGTCAAAGGTTTATCCAAGGCGTTATCATCCACTTGAACTTTGTAGGAATAAAGCTTACTTCAAAGAAAAACGGGTTGAGATTCAGGACGTCAACGTTCACGAAGCGGCAAAAAACTTAGTACACACCACTAATTCGACTAAATATTACAGTAAACAAAAATAAATTTACGGGAATCTATGAAAGCGGATCCAATATAACACTTGTTAATTATAAGATAATAGAGCATATAAAGGACAAGATGTTAGCAAATAATCAAATATTTAAAACAATTGATTTAAAACAACAGATGTTTTTTGTAAATTGAAACGCTTAGATCAAGCTAAACAAATAAAAATTTGTCAATATTTGCAAAACATACCCATGATGTTGGCGAATCAAAAATCCACGAAACTCATACTAAACTTTTGGAAAAGAAATATATTACAAAAAAACCTTACAGATGCTCAATACCTGATAACACTGAAATAGAAAGTCAAATAAGCAAATTACTGGAATCAGGATTGATAGAGGAGATTGATTGAGCGGCACCAGTAACATTAGCCTACAAGAAAGAAGATAATAGAAGATCAAGATTGTGCATTGATTTTTGTGAGCTGAACAAGATTCTGGTCCCTGAATCGCAACCATTTCCAAGGATTGAAGGCATTATTGTAAAGACACGGAACTGTCGAGGGTATTCAGTCTTCGATATAAGTTCGGCGTTTTGGTCTATCCCAGTTACAGAAATAGATAGACATAAGACACCATTTGTTACTCAGAACGGTCATTACCAATGGAAGATATTACCTTTTGGCCTCAAGATTTCCCCATTATTTTTTCAACGTGTTCTAGGCAATACGATTCGACGTCATAGACTTCACGATGTTTGTATTAATTACATTGATGACATTTTGGTATTTTCAAAGACCTTTGATGAGCATCTTTGTCACATTAAAAAAATTATGAAAGCAATTTGATTAGAAGGTTTTCGTTTAAAATTATCTAAATGCAAATTGGCACAGCCCTCAGTAAACTATTTGGGTCATGTAAGAGGATATAACACAGTCAGGCCTCATCATGATAACCTGAGATCAATTAAAGACTTTCTAAATGTCAGAACAAGAAAAATATTCGCCAATTTTTAGGTAAGATTAATTTTTACCATAAATGCATACCGGATTATACGAGAAAGCTTGAACCTCTGCATAACCTCCTAAGAAATAATACTGAATTTCGATGGACAGCAGAATGTGATAAAATCTTTACAGACATAAAGGATTATTTATGCCAAAGCCCGATTTTGTCAATTTTTGATCCTCAAAGGACAAAGTTTCTTTATACTGATGCCAGTAATCTTGGTGTTGGAGCAATTTTAAAACAGATTCAAGATGATGGCGAATTACATCCAGTAGTATACTTCTCCGAAAAATTCACTCCAGCACAAGCAAAAAAAAAAGCAATTTGCCTTGAATGTTTAGCAATGAAGGAAGCAATCCGTTATTGGCAACACTGATTGTTAGGCCATTAGTTCCAAATGGTTTCCTATCATAAACCTCTGGAAAATCAAAAATCAAAGCTAGAACAGATGAGAAGTTAGGAGATTTAGTACTTAATTACTGGAAAGCAATCCTCAATAATACCAACAGCTTTAAATACTCCGTCAGATATAGAAGCAGATACAAAACAGGCTTTTCAAAATTCAAGAACTCATTATTTGGTAAATAAAAATATCTGATGTGGACAACACATGACTTCCTTGTAAGCCTATAAAGCTATAAATCTGTGGTTCAAAAAGTGATCCTGAATTTGATTACTAGTTTCCGAAGATTACAGTATCTCAAATCCATCTATTGGCACACACACACAAATGGGGAGGAAAATCAGTATTTTACACTCAATTTTAACATTTAAAACAAGTAATAAAAATGTTTAATATGATTGGAAACCAAATTTCGTTTGTAACCTTTATTACCGGAACATATAATTTATGTATTTAATTTAAATATAATTTTTGATGTAAGCTTATTATGACCTTCAAGTAAAGTACCCTTATCGGCTCACCAATTTTAACCAAAATATATTAAATACATTCATATCGATATAAAAGTCCTATTTACCAAATTTGAGATGTTTTACATTATATTTTAATATAATTTTCGATGAAAGTCTAATATGACCTTCAAGTAAACTACCTCTTCCGGTTTTTCAATTTAAACCAAAATCTAGTATGTTATTCAAATCAATATATAAGTTATAAATACTAAATTTGAGAAGTTTGGTAAAGTATTTTAAAATAATTTTTGATGGAAATCAATTATGACCTTCAAGTAAAGTACCAATTTCGGTGATCAAGCAGTAAACAAAAAAGGAGGTTATGTGAGAGAAGGTGTAAAGAAGTGAATGCTGCCGAGTTTATTTCAAGTATTGTTTTTTGTAAACTCTTTAAAATTATATTAAAAAGATATTTATTAAAGGAAGGTAAGGGAAAGTTGGCTGATGCGGGCACCGCTCCAGATTTTTTTTATATTGAATGAATTGATCAATCAGAAAAATAAAAAAAGCTGTTCTTGAGTACGTAAGATACAATAATAGTAAAAAAACAATCCTAACTCGAAAAGAATAATTTCGCCAACCAACCAGCACAATCAATGAAAAATTCATTGAAATGGAAATAACGGTACTACTTGTTATGTTCGCCATATCAATTTGAATGACAGACACGAGATCAAATTTGTTCTTTAATATCTAAAAGGTAGAACACAGGATTAAAAATTTTAATCCTGAGGACATAAAATTTTTATTTCCAGCATAAATAGAAACCTCCTCTACTTTCGGTAGTGAGGAAGCAAAAAATATTAAATACTTATTAGAAGATTTTATAGTTTGTTTTTTTTATCTGAGGTTCTAATGTATTGTATTTTTGTTTTGTTTTTTTTGGAAAATAAACAATAAAAGTTATAATATTATGACACTGGAGAAATAACTGATATTATCCCGTTTTTCATTATTAGGAAAAAAATTATGAAAATTTCAAGATTCAATTGTATTTTTCCTTCAGGTGTAATTCGAAATCCGTAAAAACCTATTCATCTGTTTCTTTTCCAAACTCTTATCAATGAACAGAAAAATTTTCAAGTCAATAGTTTTTATAATATCTGCAAAATGTTGTCATTTGTATGAAGGTAAGCTGAAAAACTGATAATTTAGTTTATCCGAAATAATAAATAAAATAAAGACTCTATATTTCTGGCAAATAGAAAAAAAAAATATTATAATACGGTGTATTTCAAAAGTTTAATATCGATTTGAAAAATGATTATGGTGCCCAGAGTAGAGTTTTCTCGTTTATTTAAAATAACTTCAATATTTTCTTGTAAAATTCAGTAAAATCTTCATGAAAAATATATCAACAAATCTATGAAAGAGTAGGTTTATCAACAAATATTCTTTGAAAATGTTAAATACTTATACAAGTATATTATGTTTTATACTTTATATTTATATAAAATATAAATACTTATTGAAAACGCACAAATATACAATCGAAAAAATGTTTTTTAAATCAGTATAACTGAAGAAACTGATATTGTAACATATTTAAAAAAAATATATAATTAGAACAAACCAGGCAAAAAAATAAAAATGGTATAAATTTCAAGATTAAATCTTTTTCCTTTAGGCGTAACTTACAATCCGTAAATACCTCCCATCTGTTTATTTTACAAACTCTTGTTGATAAACCGAAATAGATTTATGTACAAAATTTACATGTACCCAAAATAAAAAATCATTACAAATCACTATAACGTAGTTACAGAACAAGACGTTCAAAACAATAAATTTTATATATGTTACTATAAATTTGTATCTTAAAATATTTATATTTATCGTATTTTGGGGATATGAAAAAAAACCCATAGTTTTTATAGCTTCTGCAAAATGTGGTAATTTTGTATAAAAACTGTAATTAATCAATAGCGCTGTGAATCTGATTTTTTGTACAAAACCCTAAACTACGCATTTACGAAAAACCATCGGTTAGGCCGTATTCGAAGGAGTTTTTAACTTGTTTCTAGTCGTCATAAATGTATCAAAGACATATTGAAATGTTCAATAAGAGTTATATTTTCAGAAAAAAAAAAAAAATTTATTTTTCAATATTTTTTAATGCCTTAAGTTTCTATTGACCGCCAAAGATTGTTTAATATTTTTATTGGTAGGTTAATACCAATGAAGATTTTGAATCTATTAAGGATGTACGGATGTACATGTTCGAAGCGTTAATACTGTCGAAATCAGTATACCAATACAATTCTCTTTTATTTTATTTTTTATATTAAGCCATAGAATAATTCATTACAAAGATGATACAGAAAAAAGATTTAAGTCTGGTTGGTAAAATACCGATAACGGACAAGACGGAATAAATATATGGTTAGCAAAAGAAATTCGTATAAATCATTATTATATATAATTATTTTATTCGCTATAATATAATAACAAATATATTACTTACATAAATCTCGGTAGAGCAATGTGAATTCGAAATCTTCAAGCCTGACAAACTCTCGTTCGTCTAACCTGAGTAGATCTTGGAGAGTAGGGTACACAATATTCTCCATAGTTCGATAATAGAAGGTACCTATCAGTTCACTGGCTAAAATGGAAATGACAATTTAAGGTATATCCGGGGTAATAAAAAAAAGGGATTGGGGAGGGGGTTAATAGTATGCGAACTGACTGTCAGGTAGCAGCATTGCCTCTCAAATGGCGGGGATTTCAAATTTGCTAGTTTCTAAAAATAATATGTCATAATTGATATTCAAATTTAAATCGCCAATTGCCTGCCAAATGAAAGTGATGTGTTTAAAAATCATAAATATTTCTAAATGAATATTCTTTGCTCACGGGAAATTGTAGCCATTAATGGCATATTTAATACACTTCATTATATAATAATAGTTATTAAATATGCTCACGTTTCTCTCTAATATAATTTAATATACCAACAACTGGGTTCACAACTCCCGGAAATATGCAATGTTTCCTTCCCCACTGAGGAATACAAACCAATTAAATCTTTTTATGGCATATGAAGCTTATAGGACATTGAAGAATATAAAACTGTTGAAAACATTTATAATTATTTGAAAATACTTATAAAAAAAAAATGTCAATTTGAAGAGTTTTCAATTTTTTTTTGTTTTATGACAAAACTTGATTAATCTCATATATCTCGAGTGAAGGTTTTTTTTTTAACAAATTGTTCTTACTTTGCTTCAGAAATTAATTTTGAAAATTCAGATAATTTCTTAAAGACAAAACAGGAATTTTAATTTTTAAAACTATTTTAATGATACTTAAGGGTTTAGTTTGGTCACGATTTAGTTGATGACCACATATTTTGGATACTTGTTAGTTTATCCTTCAAATTGTCTAATTTTTCTTTAATTAAAAAAATAATAATAATAAAAATCCATAAATGTAACCATTATTACATGTTATTCTTGACCGCTACCAACCCGGACTATGTTCATCTGGATTTATCAAATGGTCAACCAGTAATACCTGAAATAAAAAGAAAAAAAATATTTTTTCATATTAATAGTTAAAAGAAAGAAAATAATTAATAGCAACGCTCTGCAGCAATAGATACCATGTTTTCTTTTTTTACCATAGTACAAAAACCATTGAAGCCAAATAACTACTTCATCTATTTAATTAAATTCCATTATTACTTATTTTCATTAAATAAATAATTAGTGTAAATTGTGATTAAATATAAATAGATGGAGCAGTTAAATAATTAGAAACAAGGTTATCATTGCATATTTCTTATTGAAAACTAATTAAAATATTAACCCTAATGTATTTGCTTATCACAGTTAATGTTATTGTCATAAGTTCCAACATAAATTCGTATTTAAAAATTAAATATATTAGGCCAAGTATAGAAAACAAAAAAATAGAAAACAAATGATATTAGAATTCTGAAAACTAAATAATCACACTTCAGACTTACAATTAGTTCAACATTTATTAAACGTTTGACGTTTTTAACCATTTAAGGTACGTTTTCCTTAGTGATTTTTCTTTCTATTTAAAAGACTCCTACTTAAAAAACAAAAGAATTATTGAATTTTTTTTTAACTAATCTTTGAAGTCAGATTTTTTTCTTTAAAGACATTTTTACCTATTTAATAATATTATATTTTAATGAATTAAAGGGTTATCCACCTTGGAGAGGTGAACGCTACAAGCGGGACCTGAGGTATTGTTCAAAGCAGGTAAACAACTCACCTGGTTTGAAGATATCCTAGGTTAATCCATGTCGACAGGTAGCAGAAAATCATGTACTGCTATAAAACCTATTCATGTACTGCAATAAAACTAGCAGGTGCTACCATAAACCTAATAGATCTCCAGTCGGTAGCAAATACTGCCATAAACCAGACGAAAGGAAAATTTGACCCACTGTCATGGACAGTTATATTTCCTTCTATCCTCAACAAAAGAAATCCTTCAAATTTCTCTAACTTTAATTGTTTTAACAAAAATATATATTTGACATAATTATTGATTGTTATGTTAAATAATAATGTTGTTATGAGACTGTCGTTATTATTAGTTAAATTAAGATTAATTTAAAGATTTAGTTAAGTTAACTTAAGATTTTCATTCAATGTCTGTAAAGTTGAGTTTACATCGAAACCAGTAAAATTGTTATTAGCAAAATTTTAATATAATTTTTTTATTAACATTTTGATACCTACATTTTACACCAGCCAATAGCAATATGTAATTGACATTGTTATTAATCAGATTTCTAACAAAAATGCTAAATAACATTTGATCGATTTGTCTGAACAGCAGATAAAGAAGAGTTAGCAAGTTGCTATAAACTTCAATACTTGTACAGAAAAAAAAAATGATAGCATCGTGCTTTTAGCATTCTTTGATACGGACCGTTCAATTTATGTTATTGACAGTGATATTAATATGTTACTGAACAAAGTAACAATACTAATAGCAAATGTTATCGGCATATTAACAACATTTTTAACGAATTGGTATTAATTTAATATAATATTATTATCAAATCTTTAAAAATGTTAGTCACATTTTAATAACTCCTGTTATTGCAAAGGTCTCTCTGGCCCTATTTCATAGTAAAGTACAAGTGCAAGTAGACCTATGATTTACTACGCGTGTAACTGACTGTGAACTGTTGAAATTTGATAAAATTCAAAATTTTTACTAAATACTGATGAAATAACTAATAACTAATATTGAAACACGACACAGTTTAAAATTATTAATAGCTATTGTTGAAATAACAATTTCACAGTGTGTTATATGCGTATATAATAGTATATAACACAATAGTATATATGCGTAGTTATAGGCCTATTTGCACTTGTACATGTGAACTTTATTATAAAACAGGACGGAAGAGTAAATCTACCTTCACATGTTTTTGTTATTATGAATTGTTGATTATATTTAGACCATTTTAATTTTGATTATAAACATTCGGAAGGAGATTCCAATATTTTTGACACATCAACAATCAAAAATATACATATCAACTATAAAATCAGACAAATAGCGAAATTAGACAGATTAGCATTCACGGCAAAAAAAATTTATAACAAAAAAAAATTATCTTGGGGGGCAAAACTTAGGAACTAGGAGACCGTAAAACCGGTGATATTGTGGGGGCTCAAAAACAGGATTCACAAATGTGGAGGGGTTATTGAAAACAGAAAGGAAAATCTTGGTAAATATATTTGGGCCAATGAAAATTTTTCGAACATATGGTCAGGATGGACAAGAACAAATTAAATAAGCAAATCTTCTATAAAGTGCTTGGCCTCAAAAATATATAGGGTTACCCAGAGAAGATCAAGGTTGAAATGGCAAAACCGGAGATAACAAAGAATGACTGTTTGGATAGGGTTCGAATCCAGAAATAAGGCCAACAAAATGAGAGTCCCTGCAGTGAGGAAAGGATGGGAAAAAGTGGTAGGAGGAGAGGAAGGTCTTGCGCTGCGAGAGGATGAGGTCCTGAGTTGGCCTATTTCGAAAAAAAAAAATATGACACAGTACCAATAAGTTACATCGAAACACATAAGAACGAAAAGGGATCCGGTTCCTTCAGTATGTGTCTTGGAGTGGTGTGCTGTCTTAAGTTTATATGTATTTTTTAGAATGTTAGTGAAGGATGTGCAATATTTTACTGGATATATGTGATCATGTTTTTTCATGTACTCAGTGCCGGATTAACCATATTGGAAATATAGGCAACTGCCTGTGGGCCTCGTAGGGGCCTCTGAGAAAAATAAGTTTAAGAAGTTTTAATTTGCTTTAAAAAGATATTAAATTTATATTTAAGCACTTATGTTTTAAATTTATAATTAAGTTTAATTTTATTGGAGTAGAAAATCGATGAAACTGCATATGCAGTAATGAGATTGAAATAAATGTAGAAGCAAGAAGTGATATCTTAATTTTTGCAAAGCCAATGTTTCGAAAACGGGTTTAATGCTTGAAATTTTATAAAGCGATATATAGATAGTATGTTTGTTGATTAAGGTGAATACTTTAATATATAAAAATAAAGGCAGGCTGTTGCTATTTCACCAATTTATTTATTACGATGCAAATTTTCGGCCTACAAGCCATCCTCAGGCATCTCTGTAAAAGGCCCTTATTTAATTCAATTTATAACATATCACAATTATACTTAAATATTCTAATAAATACCATATACATACTAAAATTATTTAAAATGCATATACTGCATACATTTTTTTTTTTAGTGCCGCTGTATATTTCGACTTGGTCCGGATTGGACTTAAATATGACAGTACAAATTAAATTAAAATATAAATTGAATTAAATAAGGGCCTTTTACAGAGATGCCTGAGGATGGCTTGGAGGCCGGAAATTTGCATCGTAATAAATAAATTGGTGAAATAGCAACAGCCTGCCTTTATTTTTATATATAAAGCGATATTTCGACTGATAATGTTGATGTTTATAGGTAACTTAATATATATAAAGCGATATTTCGACTGATAATGTTGATGTTTATAGGTAACTTAATATATATATAAAGCGATATTTCGACTGATAATGTTGATGTTTATAGGTAACTTAATATATATATAAAGCGATATTTCGACTGATAATGTTGATGTTTATAGGTAACTTAATAAATATATAAAGCGATATTTCGACTGATAATGTTGATGCTTATAGGTAACTTAATAAATATATAAAGCGATATTTCGACTGATAATGTTGATGTTTATAGGTAACTTAATAAATATATAAAGCGATATTTCGACTGATAATGTTGATGTTTATAGGTAACTTAATATATATATATATATAAAGCGATATTTCGACTGATAATGTTGATGTTTATAGGTAACTTAATATATATATATATATATAAAGCGATATTTCGACTGATAATGTTGATGTTTATAGGTAACTTAATATATATATAAAGCGATATTTCGACTGATAATGTTGATGTTTATAGGTAACTTAATCGCGAAATAGATCATTGTTGTAATTTTGGTTTATTTTCTTTATTTGCTAGAATCGCATTATATTAAAATCACTATCATTACCTTCGAATAGATTTACTTTAATAAATGACTTACATTAGTGACGATATGTTACAATTTGGTATTGTATAAAATTTAATTAACATGCACAACTACTAAATTTGATTTATAATTATAAAACCTGTATTGAACTGAACAGGATGAGTGTGATGCACTCTATAAAAAAGCTTGTTGGTTACCGGTATTAGTTTTCCAAATCTTACAATTAATACGTGTCTCTTCTTGAATTTTTGCTCTACTGTATTACTAAGATCAACAATACATTATACAAAGATAATATTGTATTTGTTACAATATTGTTTTTTGGAAATTGAGATATTTTAAAATTGATCATGCATTAGTAAGTCCTACAAATATATTTTCTCTATAGTGAAATTTCAGTGTGGTCTTATTTTCATTGATTTTATTACTATTTTTTGTTGAAAATATTGTTTATATAAAACAGCTCTATTTATCATTATTTTTATTCTGTTCGTTTCCTTATTTTCTTCTATTAATTTATTAAATTCAATTTTTCATTAATATATTAATTAATCAGAAAATAATTTTGATTATATAAGACTTTATAGTTATCATTTAATAACGATGAAAATTTGTAGGATCACCAACTATTTATGTTATGGTGATGAAATACACACATTTTGAAATTAAGTAATTTTAAATGGAATGACTTACTAGACCAAAAATGTATACATACTTACTGGACCAAAAATATATACATACTTACTGGACCAAAAATGTATACATACTTACTAGACCAAAAATATATACATACTTACTGGACCAAAAATGTATACATACTTACTGGACCAAAAATGTATACATACTTACTGGACCAAAAATGTATACATACTTACTAGACCAAAAATATATACATACTTACTAGACCAAAAATATATACATACTTACTGGACCAAAAATATATACATACTTACTAGACCAAAAATGTATACATACTTATTAGACCAAAAATATATACATACTTACTGGACCAAAAATGTATACATACTTACTGGACCAAAAATGTATACATACTTACTAGACCAAAAATATATACATACTTACTGGACCAAAAATGTATACATACTTACTGGACCAAAAATGTATACATACTTACTAGACCAAAAATATATACATACTTACTGGACCAAAAATGTATACATACTTACTAGACCAAAAATATATACATACTTACTAGACCAAAAATGTATACATACTTACTAGACCAAAAATATATACATACTTACTGGACCAAAAATGTATACATACTTACTAGACCAAAAATATATACATACTTACTGGACCAAAAATGTATACATACTTACTAGACCAAAAATATATACATACTTACTGGACCAAAAATGTATACATACTTACTAGACCAAAAATATATACATACTTACTAGACCAAAAATATATACATACTTACTGGACCAAAAATGTATACATACTTACTAGACCAATAATATATACATACTTACTGGACCAAAAATGTATACATACTTACTAGACCAAAAATATATACATACTTACTAGACCAAAAATATATACATACTTACTGGACCAAAAATGTATACATACTTACTAGACCAAAAATATATACATACTTACTGGACCAAAAATATATACATAATTACTAGACCAAAAATATATACATACTTACTGGACCAAAAATGTATACATACTTACTAGACCAAAAATATATACATACTTACTGGACCAAAAATGTATACATACTTACTAGACCAAAAATATATACATACTTACTGGACCAAAAATGTATACATACTTACTAGACCAAAAATATATACATACTTACTGGACCAAAAATGTATACATACTTACTAGACCAAAAATATATACATACTTACTGGACCAAAAATGTATACATACTTACTAGACCAAAAATATATACATACTTACTGGACCAAAAATGTATACATACTTACTAGACCAAAAATATATACATACTTACTGGACCAAAAATGTATACATACTTACTAGACCAAAAATATATACATACTTACTAGACCAAAAATATATACATACTTACTGGACCAAAAATGTATACATACTTACTAGACCAAAAATATATACATACTTACTGGACCAAAAATGTATACATACTTACTAGACCAAAAATATATACATACTTACTGGACCAAAAATGTATACATACTTACTAGACCAAAAATATATACATACTTACTGGACCAAAAATGTATACATACTTACTAGACCAAAAATATATACATACTTACTGGACCAAAAATATATACATACTTACTGGACCAATAATGTATACATACTTACTGGACCAATAATGTATACATACTTACTAGACCAAAAATATATACATACTTACTGGACCAAAAATGTATACATACTTACTAGACCAAAAATATATACATACTTACTGGACCAAAAATGTATACATACTTACTGGACCAAAAATGTATACATACTTACTGGACCAAAAATATATACATACTTACTGGACCAAAAATGTATACATACTTACTGGACCAAAAATGTATACATACTTACTAGACCAAAAATATATACATACTTACTAGACCAAAAATATATACATACTTACTGGACCAAAAATGTATACATACTTACTAGACCAAAAATATATACATACTTACTAGACCAAAAATATATACATACTTACTGGACCAAAAATGTATACATACTTACTAGACCAAAAATATATACATACTTACTGGACCAAAAATATATACATAATTACTAGACCAAAAATATATACATACTTACTGGACCAAAAATGTATACATACTTACTAGACCAAAAATATATACATACTTACTGGACCAAAAATGTATACATACTTACTAGACCAAAAATATATACATACTTACTGGACCAAAAATGTATACATACTTACTAGACCAAAAATATATACATACTTACTGGACCAAAAATGTATACATACTTACTAGACCAAAAATATATACATACTTACTGGACCAAAAATGTATACATACTTACTAGACCAAAAATATATACATACTTACTGGACCAAAAATGTATACATACTTACTAGACCAAAAATATATACATACTTACTGGACCAAAAATGTATACATACTTACTAGACCAAAAATATATACATACTTACTGGACCAAAAATGTATACATACTTACTAGACCAAAAATATATACATACTTACTGGACCAAAAATGTATACATACTTACTAGACCAAAAATATATACATACTTACTAGACCAAAAATATATACATACTTACTGGACCAAAAATGTATACATACTTACTAGACCAAAAATATATACATACTTACTGGACCAAAAATGTATACATACTTACTAGACCAAAAATATATACATACTTACTGGACCAAAAATGTATACATACTTACTAGACCAAAAATATATACATACTTACTGGACCAAAAATGTATACATACTTACTAGACCAAAAATATATACATACTTACTGGACCAAAAATATATACATACTTACTGGACCAATAATGTATACATACTTACTGGACCAATAATGTATACATACTTACTAGACCAAAAATATATACATACTTACTGGACCAAAAATGTATACATACTTACTAGACCAAAAATATATACATACTTACTGGACCAAAAATGTATACATACTTACTGGACCAAAAATGTATACATACTTACTGGACCAAAAATATATACATACTTACTGGACCAAAAATGTATACATACTTACTGGACCAAAAATGTATACATACTTACTAGACCAAAAATATATACATACTTACTAGACCAAAAATATATACATACTTACTGGACCAAAAATATATACATACTTACTAGACCAAAAATGTATACATACTTATTAGACCAAAAATATATACATACTTACTGGACCAAAAATGTATACATACTTACTGGACCAAAAATGTATACATACTTACTAGACCAAAAATATATACATACTTACTGGACCAAAAATGTATACATACTTACTGGACCAAAAATGTATACATACTTACTAGACCAAAAATATATACATACTTACTGGACCAAAAATGTATACATACTTACTAGACCAAAAATATATACATACTTACTAGACCAAAAATGTATACATACTTACTAGACCAAAAATATATACATACTTACTGGACCAAAAATGTATACATACTTACTGGACCAAAAATGTATACATACTTACTGGAAAGTCTGTTTTGAAAATGTTTAAGTGTTTAAATTCAGTTTACTTACATGTAATTATAATCCATAAACATAAAATAATGACAACATAATTTATTTTTTAACTAAAATGCTGGTATAATATTAAATATGGTATATATTTAGAACAGAAAAAAAAAAAATATTTTGGGACAATGTCCCTTGAGAATAGCAAGGTAGACTTTCGCTGGTACTGCCCGCGGTTGCGACTGGCAGAGCTGACCAATCGTATTACGTCATATCTAGACTGCCGGCCAGTACGAGCGAAATATGCCCCTACCTATTCAGTCAAAGTAGTAGTAAACTGCTCGCAAACTTTTCCGACCGCAACTGCGGGCAGTACCAGCGAAAGTTGGAGCTGTATTTACACTTATTTCCTGTACACTATAACCGATAGCGAACAGCTCATAGGATCTTGCAACATCTGCTTTATAACCGATTTGTACGTTATAAATGGTTGCACGTTATAAGCGGTTGCACGTTATATGCGGTTTCTTATATTCATTTTATCCATGATATTTCACGGGACCGAATATTTTATTCGTTACAACCGGTTGTTCCTTATATACTTATAAATAATTTCTGCTGTATTCACATAATCATGTAGAAAAAAATAAAATGAAAACAAAAAGAAATAGAAATCTATTTACAAATATGTGGTCGAGAAATAATTACAATAATAACAAAATAATAATAATAATAACATTGAACAAATGATGAAAATGGATCAAAAATTAATTCGTAGATAAAAAACATATAACAAGCAATTATTGTTCCTTAGCAATATATATATATATATATATGTATATACATTGTTACATGTATGGAAAGCGGATAATACATTAGCGTTTGAAAACCATGCAGCATTATTAAATAAAATTAGATCAAAAATAAAGGGGGAAGCTAAAAATCATATTAGATCTCAACATTTTGTAAATTTAGATGAATTGTTAAATTTTATAGAAAATAATTATAGGGACCAAAAAACAATTTGCCAATCAGACCACGAGCTCATGTCTATGCGTCCTTATAAATATGAAAATCCAATTCAATTTATAAATAGAGTAGAATCGGCTTTATCTGTTCTCATTGCCAGAATTAGAATAGACCATGATATATCCTATCCGGATAGTCAAATAAACTATATTAAAGAAAGAATCACTCACCATGTGATTTCATGTTTACCCATTGAATTAGGGAATTATATGAGGATTTTTGATCCAAAAGATTTAATAAAATTAAGAATTAAATTACAAAATGAGGGTTTACCCGTATTACAACAGCTTTTTCCGAAAAAACAATTTAATAAACATGAAAAAACATCTTATCAAAAACATGAATATAATAGATACGATACTCGTAAACCACCCCATCATCATAAAACGGAGTATAACAAAAACGAAGATAGGGGATATAATAAATATCAGCATGATGATAGGCAAAGATATGAAAGCCAGAAACGATCATATCAAAATGATGAGAGGAATTTCCATCAAAATAGGTACCGAGACAGTCATAGGCCACAGGCTTGGCATGAAAGGGATAATTGGAGAAATAATGATAAAACAAATGAGCCGTTTCCTTCAAAACCTTTTAAACCCGATTCTCAAATCACTGTGTCTATGAAATCGGTTGACAAAGTAAGATGTTTTGAAGAATCTAATAATCAAGAATTATTAGAAAAAAATGAAAGACTAGAAAGGGAAGTTCAGGAATTAAAACTTAAATTAGACCATTTTTTAGAACTTGGAGGGCCTTCCCAAAATACAAGTTAAATTTAGTTAATAATACAAAAGATGCTTATTTCACGGACAAATTTGGCAAGGAATGGTTAATAGATACTGGAGCAGAAATTAATTGTATTAATCCAAATTCCTTACCCGAGGGAATAAAAATACAATCAGAAGAATTTGTTATATCAACGCCAGCCGGTAATAAGAGAGGACATGGGAATGTAACCTTAGACATAGGACCGAGGCTTGGTTTGGAAGATGAATTATTAATAACATTTAAAATTTATAATTTCTGTGAAGGTTTTGATTTTTTGTTAGGAATGAAATTAATGAGAGATATAGGCGTTGAAATGAAAATTGGGAGTGATAATGAATTTTAAATAAAAGGAAAATTAATTAAAAATGGAAAGATAATTGAAGAAAATAAATACGTGAATTTTATAAAAGATATAAGTATGATTGATAATATTGTGCGAACGGATCATATGGAAAAAGAAACTAAAGAAAGTTTAATAAATTTAATCGGAAAATATCCTTCAATAATTAAAACTAGTGACCAAAGCTTACCATTTACAAACTTATTAAAATGTCACATTAAATTAAAAACGGAAAAACCCGTATATTCCAGAAGTTATAGAGTAGCACCTCAACTCAGAGAAGAAATGAATAATCAAATAAAAAAGATATTAGATCAGAATATTATTAGGGAAAGTAATTCACCATATAATTCACCGTCAATGATTGTTCCAAAAAAGTTAGATGCCAGCGGCAAAAAGAAATACAGGCTTGTCATTGATTACAGAAAATTGAATGAAAAAACAGTTAAAGGTAAATTTCCACTGCCTAATATTGAGGATCTACTTAATAAATTACAAGGTTCAAAAATATTTTCTACCATCGATTTGGACTCAGGGTTTCATCAAATTGAGATGTCGAAAGATTCAATCGAGAAGACTGCATTTTCAACAGAAGATGGGCATTATGAATATATTAGAATGCCGATGGGCCTTTCAAACTCTCCCCCCACCTTCCAGAGAGCTATGAATGCAATGATAGCTAACGTACCAAATGCTTTAGTTTATGTTGATGACATTATAATTTATTCTAAAACAATAGAAGAGCATTTAGAACATCTTGAAAATATATTCAAAACATTAGCTAAAAATAATCTTGTAGTTCAAATGGACAAAACTGAATTCTTTAAGCAGGAACTTCCATTTTTAGGATATATTTTAACTCCAGAAGGTATAAAAACAAACCCGTCTAAATTAGAAGCTATTTCGAAATTTCCATTACCAAAATCAGAAAAAGAAATCAAACAATTCTTAGGAATTACGGGGTACTATAGAAAATTTATCCATAATTATGCTAATATAGCAAAACCTTTAACTCAGCAATTAAGAGATAAAGATAATATTATACCAGGAAATTACAAAAAATCATTTGAAAAATTAAATATTCATTTAATGAATGCATGCTCCTATATTGGCATACCCAAATTTTGACTTGCCGATGATAGTAACAACAGATGCAAGTAATGTCGCGATTGGAGCAGTCTTATCACAAGTTATAGAAGGAACAGAACATCCCATTGGAGCAGTCTTATCACAAGTTATAGAAGGAACAGAACATCCCATTACATTTGCCTCAAGAACATTAAATAATACTGAGCAAAATTACTCAACTATTGAAAAAGAGCTTTTGGCTATAGTTTATGCTACCAAACATTTCAGGCCTTATTTATACGGAGCGATATTCACAATTCATACAGATCATAAACCTTTGCAATGGTTATTGACTATGAAAAACAACAATACAAGGATTATGAAGTGGATTTTCTATCTGCATGAATATGATTTCGAAATAAAATATATTGAAGGTAAAACCAACAATGTAGCAGATGCCTCAAGCAGAGTGCAAATGGATACAGTAAATGCAATGACAAAACATAATTTGAATGAAGATTCAGCCATAGAATTAGATAGAATACTTGGTGAAACATCTCAGATGCCGTTAACATCTCCAGAAGTTTTGATTTCGATGAAACACTTTTAGAAAACAATAGTATATCAACGGAAAATAATATTGAAGTAGAAGATGATAATCCCGAAATAGATAATAATAATAATGAAATAAATAATCCAAATTTTGATAACGAAAGTTTAAATACTGAGCATTCACAGGAAAGTAGTAATGAACAAATATTTATTGTAGAAGACCCGAAACCAGTTAATATAGAGAAAAATCAAATATTCGTCCAGAGAGGTGGAAAGCAAATTAGATTAGAGAAAACATTTGGCAAAAATATATATTTTATTCAAACAGCGTATCCCTGGATTGATGATTTGGAGGAAACTTTATTAGAAATATTAAATCCTAATAAAGTTTATGGAATTTATTCTGAACCGAATGTGGAAACAGTTAGAGATGATTATGAGGGGATATTTAAAAAGATGTCTTCATTGATTATGGAAAAATTCCCTAATGTTAAATTTAAGAGGTATAAAAATAAAGTATTGAATATTGAAAGTAAAGAAGAGCAATTAGAAATAATCAATAATTATCACATAGGCAAATCTTTTCACAGAGGAGTATTAGAGACTTACGAAAAAATGAAAAGAACCTATTATTTTCCACGGATGAAAGAAGAAATTAATCAGTTTATCAATCAATGCAAAGTCTGCAGAGTGACTAAATATGACAGAAAACCAATAAAGTCACAGTTTCAAGTCACACCAACACCAATGAGACCATTTGAGGAATTGATGATTGATACATTACACTTTGAAAGGAAGTATATTGTAACTATCATTGATACATTTTCAAAGAAAATGTATGCAGAATTAACAACTGCTTGCAATGTAACTAACGTATTTAAATAATAACAAAATATTTAAGTTTATATCCAAATCCAATAAGATTTAAAATGGATAACGGAAAGGAGTATAAAAATAATTTAATACAAAATTTATTAGAAAGTTTGGGAATTGAGGCGTATTACACTACTCCAAATCATCCTAATTCTTTAGGCCTCATGAATAGAGCTCACTCGACATTAATTGAAATTATTAGAACCTATAAAAACAGCGGTGAAGAACGAGATTTAAATACAAATTTAAATTTAGCTTTTATTACCTACAATAATTCACTAAACCAAAATTTAAAATTATCACCAAATGAAATTTGGTACCTTTGGTTGTATAAAAGACCCCGAAAAGAAATTATCAATTATATAAGAAGATTTAATTAATCTATATCATAAGGAGTTGAATTTAGTCCATGAACAAATAAAGAATCAAATTGAAAAAGAAAAGGAAACGAGAACTGAATCCTTAAATAAAAATAGAGTAAATGAAGAAGTTGAAAATGAACCTTATATAAAGGTAAGAACTAGAAATAAACATGAAAACCCTTTTAGACAAGTTTATAAATTCAAAAATATAAACAAAATACTCAAAGTACACGCAGATAATATTCAAAGAAAGAGAAAATCTAAAAGCAATAATAATATTCCAGATGTTGAAGACCATATGGGTATTGATTCTGATGATGCAGATGTCACGACAATATGAAATAATAAATCCAGAACATTCTTCAGGATTAGTAACGTTCAAATTATCAGACACTAAGGTAATACAGAAATATAAAACTATAATACATTATTTAAATTTCTCGAACTTTATAAATGAAATAGATATATTAGAAAGGGATTTGAGCAATTTTTAACAGCACAGCCAATATGATATAATTTCGAAACAATTGAAATTTCTGCAAGACAAAATTAATAATATTATTGATGTTCCACACAGTAGAAGAAAACGAGAATTGATAAATGCCCTCGGCCAAGGTATCAAATTCATTACAGGAAACCTAGATTCTGATGACAAGGCACAGTACGATAAGGTCCATTACTACTCTAGAAGAGAACAACTACCGCATGGAGCATAACATAGCTCGTGAGATTAACATCAATAAAGAACTGGTAAAGTCATTTCAAAAAGATATTAGATTAATTAATAATAATAGTAATAAATTAGCCAACTTAATAAACGTTGTAGATAAAACCACGTTTACAAATCATTTAAATGAATTATATGACATATTAAATTACATTACTATCGTAATCATGGACATAGAAAATTCTTTGGAAATGTGTAAATTAGGAATAACACATTCTAGCCTTTTGAAAACGATAGATATCAACAGTAACACAGAATACATAAGTTCTGACTTAGAAACACTTTGGCTCACAAGTAAAATATCTTGTATAATAAAAAATAAAATTGTTCGTTATATGATACAATTACCTATTGAAGCTAAGACCTTTACTACCTTGTATTTATTATCTGTACCAATAAAGAAAAATAACCATATTATAACAACTATTGTAAATAATCAAATGGTATTGTATGATAATGATGAAATGTATAAAGGAGATTGTAATTTTATAAAAACTAATTATTATTGTAATAAAATTTATAAATTTAATGATACATGTATAGAAAAAGCTATTCATAATAATTTGAATAATTGTGTATCCACTACTATTAGCAATTTAGAACCTTATATATCTTATGTAGATTTAATTGATGTTTTTGTTAGTTTTAAGATTAAACATATTACAATTAGAAGTAATGCATCCTATCCTGTAATATTACCAGAAACAGCAATTATTAAATTAAAAGATAATGAAGAAATTATAAACCACACTAAAAATAATTATGTATATACGGAGATATTGTCTTCATTCCATGTAATTAATGATTATAAACATTTTAATGTCACTTTTAACCAATTAAAAATTCCTACTTTAAATGATGATATATTTGAAAGTCTTAATACAGATTATCAAGAAAATTTTAATTTAGATTATTATTCATTAATATTAACAATTATTATTTTATATCTTTTATGTATGAATATTTATTCATTGTACAAGCCCTCAAGTATTCTTAGCCAGCAAAATCAGTTCAAGTAAGTTCAAGTGATTTAATTGTCGAACAGAGGGAAAGAGATATCGCGATATGAAGGACCATTTAGGGTGATCGTTATCCGAGAGCAGGTTTGGCAAAGAGTATTGCCAAACCTGAATCGGCGGTCGGGCAATTTACTGGAGTATCCTCCTTGGGAACATGCAATTTTGTTAATGATAGATGTTATAATTTTTTTTTTACATGTATTGTTACATTTATTTTCTAATTTATGTATAATTATGAGGACATTAGACCGGAGGTCGATTTTCTGTCTTCATTGTTTCATTAGTATTACTATTATTGTATATATATATATATATATATATATATATATATATATATATATATATATATATATATATATATATATATATATATATATCGTAGTGATGGATAAGAATTTTTTTTTTTTGTACATAATCATTGAAGTTTTCATAGTTGCGAGTATTTATTATCTGTTATTGTGGTAGCTTATAATATTTTTTTTATTTTTATTTTTAAGTTGTTACTGTTTATTTCTGTTATTATGTTAGTTTATAAGATTTTTCTTTTTCTTTCTTCTTTTCTTTTTCTTACTTCTAATACCATGAATACTAAACATAAACATTGTAGAGGATATATAAGGAGGATTATGAGAGAGAATAAATCAGTATGCTTTCAGAATGTAACTGTGAGTTTTATTAACTTATCATACATAAGATATCATAACTTATCATACATAAGATATATAAAATATATTGTTATATATATATAAATAGCTCGTCACATCTTCATCATTGTGGCGCGACAATACGGTTCTTTCTTGCGATGTTCCTTCAGCTTGGTGTAGTAGCGAAACCCGCGATTGCACAGTTCGCAGACATAGGGATAGACGCCGGTGTGCACGAAACTGTGGTTCGCCAGGTTCTGGGAGTATTTGTAACCTTTCCCGCAGGTCTCACATAGGTAAATGTTGTCATGTTCAGGATATGAGGTAGACACCTTTACCTTCTTCCTATCTTGTTGAGGTATCTCCGCAAATTGTTCAGGTATCTGCCCAACTTGTTCAGATATCTGCCTAAATTGTTCAGGTACTTGAACGATTTGAGCAGACATCTGCTCAAATCGTTCGGGTATCCGCTCAAATTGACACTGAATTTCAGTTACAGCTTCAACAGATTTTGTCGGCTTTTCTTCATCAGTCCCTGCAATCAAAGAGTTATATTAATTTAAAAGAAAATTGAACTATAAATATTAAAATTATACTATTTTTCAAGTTAATTTCACTAACAATTTCAGAAATTTCTCACTGTCATCAAAAGAATTATATACAGTAAAAACTAGATAATTCGTACGGATTCTCCAGTCCCTTTGAAAATCTCCCATTGAATTTGCAAATAAAAGATATGGTTAATTAATTACATTTTCAACAGAAAGAGATAACTGTGCCAGAGTAGTTAGCTAGCAAGACT
Organism: Rhaphigaster nebulosa; assembly: GCA_948150685.1. Lineage (NCBI taxonomy): Eukaryota > Metazoa > Arthropoda > Insecta > Hemiptera > Pentatomidae > Rhaphigaster > Rhaphigaster nebulosa. The sequence goes on from OX411310.1 coordinate 139,225,613, forward strand.
GCACCATGTTTGTCTCTAGTAGGCATTTTAATCAGATCAATGAGGTTAGATCTTATCGAGGGGCAGATGTGAACTCTGATCATTTCCTTGTTGTAGCAAAGACGGTGAACAGAATAACATACACGCAACAGGGGCACCTCAATCAATAGAGCAAGTGGAGTAGAGATAAATTATGGAATGAGGACATAAGGAGGCAATATAAAGAACAGTTGGAAGAAAACATAAGGAACATCCCTGCTGTAAGTGGTGACAAAGAGGTAGAAACTCAGTGGAAGGAGTTGAAGGAGTCAATTACTGGAGCAGCAATTGCCGAATAGAGAGGAAGCCTCCAAATAGATCTTGGTTTGATACAGAGTGCGATGAAGCCATCAAGTCTCGCAATATACTAAGAACCAAGTGGCTGGGTAAGGACACACGGCAGAATAGAAAAGATTTTCATGACGCTAGGGCCCACGCTAAAAGAATCATCAGGTCAATGAAGAGAAACTGGATGAATGACAAGGCTAGAGAAGTAGAAGAAGCCAGAAGCAACAATGTGACTAGAAAATTCTACAAGAAGGTCCAGCAGCTGAAAACAGGTACTAGAAATAACAAACTGGTTATAAGGGGTGAAAATGGACGCCTATTGGTAACAGACGTAGAGCTACAAGAACATTGGAAGAAATACTTTCAAACACTCCTGAGGTCTGAGCATGATGTTGAAGCCACGAGAACAGCAAATTATGCGAGTGTTGGTCATGACGACAAAGATATCCCACCAGATAAAGAGATGTAACCTTAAGATCAGATGTTTGTTTATGTTTGTTACATATCTGTTAGTTTTTGTTTAAAAGTGTTAGTAAGGAGTACAGAGTTTGATTCAAGAGTGTATTATTAACTTTAAAAACCGATTTATTTTTTGGTAAGTTGTTTGTTTTGATGAACACATTGTAAACTATTGTTATTGTAAATAATGCTTAATAGAATTGTTATTTTTAGGATCAAATTGGTCTAAAGTTATTGAAGAATTCAACCCTATTTTACCACATTAGAAATCGGATTTTATGAAGTTAAAATATATTTGCATTCGCTTTGAAAGTGAAACACAGCAGCATGGTGACTTGGTAACTAGGGTTGTTTCCATAAGGTTACTGTCTTTAGACACAACATATGTGTTTCCTGAAGAATATCAACCATTGGAACTTCATTCCCAATTTCTTCAAGATTAGCATTATTAAGAATGCCTGCAAATCTTTTACAAAACCAGGTCAGTACCGTAATGGTAAGGTCAGCAATAGTTCCTGTGTATTTTGATGAATATTAACAATTGTGTGTTCCAAAACCTCTATTTAGAAGAATTACAACAAAATGCACAAACTCTTTGAACCGAAGATAAAGCAATGGCAGACAATGGGAATCAATTAGAACTAATAAAGTTAATTGAGAAGCTTACTGAAAGGCTAGATACCAGGGACAATAAACCTGTAAATATTTCTAATATACAAAAAGAGTTTGTTTTAGAAAATTTTCAAGGTAAAGAGACTGCTCTCCAACGGATTGATAATTTTGAAAAAGAATGTGGTAGGTATAAAATAATTAATGATGAAAATAAGATACAAATACTAAGGTTATTTCTAGAACATAACGCTATAGATTGCTATAATTCAACTTTATGCAAGCTGACATTACAAGCCAAATGGAATGAATGGAGAACTTCATTTTTACAAACATTTTAGTGACAAAAGTTGGCGTAGAGTGTACCATGCGTACAATTTCAAATTCATTAATGGATCCTTGTTAGACTATGCAAGAGAGGTTATTACTAGAAAAAGAACCAACCATGTCTAATACCTCACGCGTCAACCACATTGTTGTTGGTCTTCCATTGTATGTTCAAGACCATCTGGACTTAAAATCAAGCTCATCCGAAGTTAAAAAAAGGTGACACAAGAACATCTTATGGTGCAACTAATAATGATGTAGGTTCTTCTGATAGCAAGAAAACAATAGAAAAAAGACCTTGTGCTATTTGTGAGTCAAAGGTTTATCCAAGGCGTTATCATCCACTTGAACTTCGTAGGAATAAAGCTTACTTCAAAGAAAAACGGGTTAATTTAAATGAGTTTCAGGACGTCAACGTTCACGAAGAGGCAAAAAACTTAGTACACACCACTAATTCGACTAAATATTACAGTAAACAAAAATAAATTTACGGGAATCTATGAAAGCGGATCCAATATAACACTTGTTAATTATAAGATAATAGAGCATATAAAGGACAAGATGTTAGCAAATAATCAAATATTTAAAACAATTGATTTAAAACAACAGATGTTTTTTGTAAATTGAAACGCTTAGATCAAGCTAAACAAATAAAAATTTGTCAATATTTGCAAAACATACCCATGATGTTGGCGAATCAAAAATCCACGAAGCTCATATTAAACTTTTGGAAAAGAAATATATTTCAAAAAAACCTTACAGATGCTCAATACCTGATAACACTGAAATAGAAAGTCAAATAAGCAAATTACTGGAATCAGGATTGATAGAGGAGATTGATTGAGCGGCACCAGTAACATTAGCCTACAAGAAAGAAGATAATAGAAGATCAAGATTGTGCATTGATTTTTGTGAGCTGAACAAGATTCTGGTCCCTGAATCGCAACCATTTCCAAGGATTGAAGGCATTATTGTAAAGACACGGAACTGTCGAGGGTATTCAGCCATCGATATAAGTTCGGCATTTTGGTCTATCCCAGTTAGAGAAAAAGATAGACATAAGACACCATTTGTTACTCAGAACGGTCATTACCAATGGAAGAGATTACCTTTTGGCCTCAAGATTTCCCCATTATTTTTTCAACGTGTTCTAGGCAATACGATTCGACGTCATAGACTTCACGATGTTTGTATTAATTACATTGATGACATTTTGGTATTTTCAAAGACCTTTGATGAGCATCTTTGTCACATTAAAAAAATCATGAAAGCAATTTGATTAGAAGGTTTTCGTTTAAAATTATCTAAATGCAAATTGGCACAGCCCTCAGTAAACTATTTGGGTCATGTAAGAGGATATAACACAGTCAGGCCTCATCATGATAACCTGAGATCAATTAAAGACTTTCTAAACGTCAGAACAAGAAAAATATTCGCCAATTTTTAGGTAAGATTAATTTTTACCATAAATGCATACCGGATTATACGAGAAAGCTTGAACCTCTGCATAACCTCCTAAGAAATAATACTGAATTTCGATGGACAGCAGAATGTGATAAAATCTTTACAGAAATAAAGGATTATTTATGCCAAAGCCCGATTTTGTCAATTTTTGATCCACAAAGGACAAAGTTTCTTTATACTGATGCCAGTAATCTTGGTGTTGGAGCAATTTTAAAACAGATTCAAGATGATGGCGAATTACATCCAGTAGTATACTTCTCCGAAAAATTCACTCCAGCACAAGCAAAAAAAAAAGCAATTTACCTTGAATGTTTAGCAATGAAGGAAGCAATCCGTTATTGGCAACACTGATTGTTAGGCCATTAGTTCCAAATGGTTTCCGATCATAAACCTCTGGAAAATCAAAAATCAAAGCTAGAACAGATGAGAAGTTAGGAGATTTAGTACTTAATTACTGGAAAGCAATCCTCAATAATACCAACAGCTTTAAATACTCCGTCAGATATAGAAGCAGATACAAAACAGGCTTTTCAAAATTCAAGAACACATTATTTGGTAAATAAAAATATATGATGTGGACAACACATGACTTCCTTGTAAGCCTATAAAGCTATAAATCTGTGGTTCAAAAAGTGATCCTGAATTTGATTACTAGTTTCCGAAGATTACAGTATCTCAAAAACGACACTCGGCGTCCCGATATCCATCTATTGACACACACACACAAATGGGGAGGAAAACCAGTATTTTACACTCAATTTTAACATTTAAGACAAGTAATAAAAATGTTTAATATGATTGGAAACCAAATTTCGTTTGTAACCTTTATTACCGGAACATATAATTTATGTATTTAATTTAAATATAATTTTTGATGTAAGCTTATTATGACCTTCAAGTAAAGTACCCTTATCGGCTCACCAATTTTAACCAAAATATATTAAATACATTCATATCGATATAAAAGTCCTATTTACCAAATTTGAGATGTTTTACATTATATTTTAATATAATTTTCGATGAAAGTCTAATATGACCTACAAGTAAACTACCTCTTCCGGTTTTTCAATTTAAACCAAAATCTAGTATGTTATTCAAATCAATATATAAGTTATAAATACTAAATTGGAGAAGTTTGGTAAAGTATTTTAAAATAATTTTTGATGGAAATCAATTATGACCTTCAAGTAAAGTACCAATTTCGGTGATCAAGCAGTAAACAAAAAAGGAGGTTCACAACTAGATTTTACAACAATCTTAAATAAAATATTTCAACTTTCTACGGCTAACCGTTTTTGAGTTATGCGAGATACGAACGTATGTACGTACAGACGCCACGACGAAACTAGTCAAAATGGATATTTCCGTTGAAATCTGAAAACCGAAAATTTTCGCGATTACAATACTTCTTTTACTTCGTACAAGGAAGTAAAAACAATTAAAATTATATATAACGAAAATAAAACAGAATCTAACAAATAAATAAGCTAAATTAAAAAATAAAGCCAAGAAGAAATTACCTACGCTGCCCATCTTTGATCAGTGAGTCAAAGTCTTTTATTTTAATTAATTTAAGCAAGTCTATCTTGAATTTAGAAAGCAAATTTTGTTTTGTTTCAGGTCATTGTCCATTTTTGAGAATTATACTTATAATAAAATGAAATCGTTGCCTGTCAAATAATTTACAGTCATAAAGTATATGTCTAAAATTGTGGATTTGTCCTTCTTCTTCGCATAAGTCTGATTGTATAATGTTGAATCATTTGGGATATTCCTTCGTGTTACCATATTCTGTCAGTTGTTGCGTTAATTTGTAATCATTACTCTTTATAGTTCTATAATTGTGTAATGTAATGCAATCTATGTAACCTCGGTGACTTGGTAGAGGTCATCCTCATTTGGTCCCATCTTTTAACTAAATTGAATGTCAGATCTCTCTTTATATATTAGATAACGGTACTTAGTGGAATATACATTTATAAATATATAAAGACGGTATAAATATATATATTTATTTGCAATTGTATTTAAAGAAAAACGTATAGATACAAGAAGTAACAATGTAGAATCTGAGTTTAAAAAAAATAATTATATTCAGCTAACCGTCATGCCCCTCCAAAGAAGAGGGGCACGGACGGGGATTGAAGAATTTACTGTTCAATATTTTACTTTCCTATAGCTATATATGAAACATATAGTAAGTATTGCGGTTATTATAAGTAGCGGAAAGTATTGCGATCTTGAAAATTTTTGAATTCGAGTTTTCAACTGAAATCCACGTTTTAACGTCCCTTGAGTCCAAATAACCAAGTCTCGCAAAATGATCTGTGTGTCCATGTGTCTGTGAACAGACTAGCTCAAAAATTAAAAGTTGTTAGATACTAATATTACGTATTTAAGGCAGGCACATGATTTTATAGCAACTTTTTAGTCAAAATCGACTTATCGGAAGTGCCACTTTATATAATCAATTTTACAATTTTATCGTAAATGACTCTAACTAACGATTTTGATGAAACTTTCCTAGGTATTATTCTTAAAATCCTTTAATTTTTCATGCATGGAGTATATCAACGAAAAAACGCAGGAAAAAGTTATGATAAAAAGAATATTTTATTTGCGCTAAACATAAAAAGGATGCATTTTATAGTAAATTATGTAAGGAATTGTATGAAAGGTAGTAAAATTATCTAAATAACAAAAAAAAAATCATCAAAATCGGATCAGTGCCAGCAAAGATACTTTTGGGGACTACACGATCCTAGATAATTGAACGCATCCGAAAGAGGACATTTTTTCTCCCACCAATCCGTCGATCAGTTGTCAACTGTAATGTGAGAATACAAAAGTAGAAATTAACTTAATAATTTCTACTTTTATACTATTAAATGGAATTAAACTGTTTTTATGGAAACAAAACTGAATTTTTAAAAATATATTTTCAACTTAATAAACTTAAAATATATAGATAGTGTACAGAATTGTTGTACTGAAATTGTTTAAAAAAGTGTTTAATTGTACTTATGTGAGAGAAGGTGTAAAGAAGTGAATGCTGCTGAGTTTATTTCAAGTATTGTTTTTGTGAACTCTTTAAAATTATATTAAAAAGATAATTATTAAAGGAAGGTAAGGGAAAGTTTGCTGATGCGGGCACCGCTCCAGATTTTTTTTATATTTAATGAATTGATCAATCAGAAAAATAAAAAAAGCTGTTCTTGAGTACGTAAGATACAATAATAGTAAAAAAACAATCCTAACTCGAAAAGAATAATTTCGCCAACCAACCAGCACAATCAATGAAAAATTCATTGAAATGGAAATAACGGTACTAGTTGTTATGTTCGCCATATCAATTTGAATGACAGACACGAGATCAAATTTGTTCTTTAATATCTAAAAGGTAGAACACAGGATTAAAAATTTTAATCCTGAGGACATAAAATTTTTATTTCCAGCATAAATAGAAACCTCCTCTACTTTCGGTAGTGAGGAAGCAAAAAATATTAAATACTTATTAGAAGATTTTATAGTTTGTTTTTTTTATCTGAGGTTCTAATGTATTGTATTTTTGTTTTGTTTTTTTTGGAAAATAAACAATAAAAGTTATAATATTATGACACTGGAGAAATAACTGATATTATCCCGTTTTTCATTATTAGGAAAAAAATTATGAAAATTTCAAGATTCAATTGTATTTTTCCTTCAGGTGTAATTCGAAATCCGTCAAAACCTATTCATCTGTTTCTTTTCCAAACTCTTATCAATGAACAGAAAAATTTTCAAGTCAATAGTTTTTATAATATCTGCAAAATGTTGTCATTTGTATGAAGGTAAACTGAAAAACTGATAATTTAGTTTATCCGAAATAATAAATAAAATAAAGACTCTATATTTCTGGCAAATATTAGGAAAAAAAAATATTATAATACGGTGTATTTCAAAAGTTTAATATCGATTTGAAAAATCGATGAAACTGATTTTGTAACATATTTAAAAAAAATATATAATTAGAACAAACCAGGCAAAAAAATAAAAATGGTATAAATTTCAAGATTAAATCTTTTTCCTTTAGGTGTAACTTAAAATCCGTAAATACCTCCCATCTGTTTATTTTACAAACTCTTGTTGATAAACCGAAATAGATTTATGTACAAAATTTACATGTACCCAAAATCAAAAATCATTACAAATCACTATAACGTAGTTACAGAACAAGACGTTCAAAACAATAAATTTTATATATGTTACTATAAATTTGTATCTTAAAATATTTATATTTATCGTATTTTGGGGATATGAAAAAAAGACCCATATTTTTTATAGCTTCTGCAAAATGTGGTAATTTTGTATAAAAACTGTAATTAATCAATAGCGCTGTGAATCTGATTTTTTGTACAAAACCCTAAACTACGCATTTACGAAAAACCATCGGTTAGGCCGTATTCGAAGGAGTTTTTAACTTGTTTCTAGTCGTCATAAATGTATCAAAGACATATTGAAATGTTCAATAAGAGTTATATTTTCAGAAAAAAAAAAAAAAAATTAATTTTTCAATATTTTTTAATGCCTTAAGTTTCTATTGACCGCCAAAGATTGTTTAATATTTTTATTGGTAGGTTAATACCAATGAAGATTTTGAATCTATTAAGGATGTACGGATGTACATGTTCGAAGCGTTAATACTGTCGAAATCAGTATACCAATACAATTCTCTTTTATTTTATTTTTTATATTAAGCCATAGAATAATTCATTACAAAGATGATACAGAAAAAATGATTTAAGTCTGGTTGGTAAAATACCGATAACGGACAAGACGGAATAAATATATGGTTAGCAACAGAAATTCGTATAAATCATTATTATATATAATTATTTTATTCGCTATAATATAATAACAAATATATTACTTACATAAATCTCGGTAGAGCAATGTGAATTCGAAATCTTCAAGCCTGACAAACTCTCGTTCGTCTAACCTGAGTAGATCTTGGAGAGTAGGGTACACAATATTCTCCATAGTTCGATAGTATAAGGTACCTATCAGTTCACTGGCTAAAATGGAAATGACAATTTAAGGTATATCCGGGGTAATAAAAAAAAGGGATTGGGGAGGGGGTTAATAGTATGCGAACTGACTGTCAGGTAGCAGCATTGCCTCTCAAATGGCGGGGATTTCAAATTTGCTAGTTTCTAAAAATAATATGTCATAATTGATATTCAAATTTAAATCGCCAATTGCCTGCCAAATGAAAGTGATGTGTTTAAAAATCATAAATATTTCTAAATGAATATTCTTTGCTCACGGGAAATTGTAGCCATTAATGGCATATTTAATACACTTCATTATATAATAATAGTTATTAAATATGCTCACGTTTCTCTCTAATATAATTTAATATACCAACAACTGGGTTCACAACTCCCGGAAATATGCAATGTTTCCTTCCCCACTGAGGAATACAAACCAATTAAATCTTTTTATGGCATATGAAGCTTATAGGACATTGAAGAATATAAAACTGTTGAAAACATTTATAATTATTTGAAAATACTTATAAAAAAAAAATGTCACTTTGAAGAGTTTTCTATTTTTTTTTGTTTTATGACAAAACTGATTAATCTCATATATCTCGAGTGAAGGTTTTTTTTTTAACAAATTGTTCTTACTTTGATTCAGAAATTAATTTTGAAAATTCAGATAATTTTTTAAAGACAAAACAGGAATTTTAATTTTTAAAACTATTTTAATGATACTTAAGGGTTTAGTTTGGTCACGATTTAGTTGATGACCACATATTTTGGATACTTGTTAGTTTATCCTTCAAATTGTCTAATTTTTCTTTAATTAAAAAAATAATAATAATAAAAATCCATAAATGTAACCATTATTACATGTTATTCTTGACCGCTACCAACCCGGACTATGTTCATCTGGATTTATCAAATGGTCAACCAGTAATACCTGAAATAAAAAGAAAAAAAATATTTTTTCATATTAATAGTTAAAAGAAAGAAAATAATTAATAGCAACGCTCTGCAGCAATAGATACCATGTTTTCTTTTTTTACCATAGTCCAAAAACCATTGAAGCCAAATAACTACTTCATCTATTTAATTAAATTCCATTATTACTTATTTTTTTTAAATAAATAAATAGTGTAAATTGTGATTAAATATAAATAGATGGAGCATTTAAATAATTAGAAACAAGGTTATCATTGCATATTTCTTATTGAAAACTAATTAAAATATTAACCCTAATGTATTTGCTTATCACAGTTAATGTTATTGTCATAAGTTCAAACATAAATTTGTATTTAAAAATTAAATATATTAGGCCAAGTACAGAAAACAAAAAAATAGAAAACAAATGAAATTAGAATTCTGAAAACTAAATAATCACACTTCAGACTTACAATTAGTTCAACATTTATTAAACGTTTAACGTTTTTAACCATTTAAGGTACGTTTTCCTTAGTGATTTTTCTTTCTATTTAAAAGACTCCTACTTAAAAAAAAAAACAATTATTGAATTTTTTTTAACTTATCTTTGAAGTCAGATTTTTTTCTTTTTTTCTTTAAAGACATTTTTACCTATTTAATAATATTATATTTTAATAAATTAAAGGGTTATCCACCTTGGAGAGGTGAACGCTACAAGCGGAACCAGAGGTATTGTTCAAAGCAGGTAAACAACTCACCTGGTTTGAAGATATCCTAGGTTAATCCATGTCGACAGGTAGCAGAAAATCTTGTACTGCTATAAAACCTATTCATGTACTGCTATAAAACTAGCAGGTGCTACCATAAACCTAATAGATCTCCAGTCGGTAGCAAATACTGCCATAAACCAGACGAAAGGAAAATTTGACCCACTGTCATGGACAGTTATATTTCCTTCTATCCTCAACAAAAGAAATCCTTCAATTTTCTCTAAATTTAATTGTTTTAACAAAAATATATATTTGACATAATTATTGATTGTTATGTTAAATAATAATGTTATTATGAGACTGTCGTTATTATTAGTTTAGTTAAGATTAATTTAAAGATTTAGTTAAGTTAACTTAAGATTTTCATTCAATGTCTGTAAAGTTGAGTTTACATCGAAACCAGTAAAATTGTTATTATAATTTTTTAATTTTTAATTTTTAATAGCAAAATTTTAATATAATTTTTTTATTAACATTTTGTTTCCTACATTTTACACGAACCAATAGCAATATGTAATTAACATTGTTATTAATCAGATTTCTAACAAAAATGCTAAATAACATTTGATCGATTTGTCTGAACAGCAGATAAAGAAGAGTTAGCAAGTTGCTATAAACTTCAATACTTGTACAAAAAAAAAATGATAGCACCGTGCTTTTAGCATTCTTTGATACGGACCGTTCAATTTATTGACAGTGATATTAATATGTTACTGAACAAAGTAACAATAGTAATAGCAAATGTTATCGGCATATTAACAACATTTTTAACGAATTGGTATTAATTTAATATAATATTATTATCAAATCTTTAAAAATGTTCGTCACATTTTAATAACTCCTGTTATTGCAAAGTTCTCTCTGGCCCTATTTCATAGTAAAGTACAAGTGCAAGTAGACCTATGATTTACTACGCGTGTGACTGACTGTGAAATGTTGAAATTTGATAAAATTCAAAATTGTTACTAAATACTGATGAAATAACTAATAACTAATATTGAAACACGATACAGTTTAAAATTATTAATAGCTATTGTTGAAATAACAATTTCACAGTGTGTTATATGCGTATATAATAGTATATAACACAATAGTATATATGCGTAGTTATAGGCCTATTTGCACTTGTACATGTGAACTTTATTATAAAACAGGACGGAAGAGTAAATCTACCTTAACATGTTTTTGTTATTATGAATTGTTGATTATATTTAGACCATTTTAATTTTGATTATAAACATTCGGAAGGAGATTCCAATATTTTTGACACATCAACAATCAAAAATATACATATCAACTATAAAATCAGACAAATAGCGAAATTAGACAGATTAGCATTCACGGCAAAAAAAATTTATAACAAAAAAAAATTATCTTGGGGGGCAAAACTTAGGAATTAGGAGACCGTAAAACCGGTGATATTGTGGGGGCTCAAAAACAGGATTCACAAATGTGGAGGGGTTATTGAAAACAGAAAGGAAAATCTTGGTAAATATATTTGGGCCAATGAAAATTTTTCGAACATATGGTCAGGATGGACAAGAACAAATTAAATAAGCAAATCTTCTATAAAGTGCTTGGCCTCAAAAATATATAGGGTTACCCAGAGAAGATCAAGGTTGAAATGGCAAAACCGGAGATAACAAAGAATGACTGTTTGGATAGGGTTCGAATCCAGAAATAAGGCCAACAAAATGAGAGTCCCTGCAGTGAGGAAAGGATGGGAAAAAGTGGTAGGAGGAGAGGAAGGTCTTGCGCTCCGAGAGGATGAGGTCCTCAGTTGGCCTATTTCGAAAAAAAAAAAAATATGACACAGTACCAATAAGTTACATCTAAACACATAAGAACGAAAAGGGATCCGGTTCCTTCAGTATGTGTCTTGGAGTGGTGTGCTGTCTTAAGTTTATATGTATTTTTTAGAATGTTAGTGAAGGATGTGCAATATTTTACTGGATATATGTGATCCTGTTTTTTCATGTACTCAGTGCCGGATTAACCATATTGGAAATATAGGCAACTGCCTATGGGCCTCGTAGGGGCCTCTGAGAAAAATAAGTTTAAGAAGTTTTAATTTGCTTTAAAAAGATATTAAATTTATATTTAAGCACTTATGTTTTAAATTTATAATTAAGTTTAATTTTATTTGAGTAGAAAATCGATGAAACTGCATATGCAGTAATGAGATTCAAATAAATGTAGAAGCAAGAAGTGATATCTTAATTATTGCAAAGCCAATGTTTCGAAAACAGGTTTAATGCTTGAAATTTTATAAAGCGATATATAGATAGTATGTTTGTTGATAAAGGTGAATACTTTAATATATAAAAATAAAGGCTGTTGCTATTTCACCAATTTATTTATTACGATGCAAATTTTCGGCCTACAAGCCATCCTCAGGCATCTCTGTAAAAGGCCCTTATTTAATTCAATTTATAACATATCACAATTATACTTAAATATTCTAATAAATACCATATACATACTAAAATTATTTAAAATGCATATACTGCATACATTTTTTTTTTTAGTGCCGCTGTATATTTCGACTTGGTCCGGATTGGACTTAAATATGACAGTACAAATTAAATTAAAATATAAATTTAATTAAATAAGGGCCTTTTACAGAGATGCCTGAGGATGGCTTGGAGGCCGAAAATTTGCATCGTAATAAATAAATTGGTGAAATAGCAACAGCCTGCCTTTATTTTTATATATAAAGCGATATTTCGACTGATAATGTTGATGTTTATAGGTAACTTAATCGCGAAATAGATCATTGTTGTAATTTTGGTTTATTTTCTTTATTTGCTAGAATCGCATTATATTAAAATCACTATCATTACCTTCGAATAGATTTACTTTAATAAATGACTTACATTAGTGACGATATGTTACAATTTGGTATTGTATAAAATTTAATTAACATGCATAACTACTAAATTTGATTTATAATTATAAAACCTGTATGGAACTGAACAGGATGAGTGTGATGCACTCTATAAAAAAGCTTGTTGGTTGCCGGTATCAGTGTTCCAAATCTTACAATTAATACGTGTCTCTTCTTGAATTTTTGCTCTACTGTATTACTAAGATCAACAAAACATTCTACAAAGATAATATTGTATTTGTTACAATATTGTATTTGTGGAAATTGAGATATTTTAAAATTGATCATGCATTAGTAAGTCCTACAAATATATTTTCTCTATAGTGAAATTTCAGTGTGGTCTTATTTTCATTGATTTTATTACTATTTTTTGTTGAAAATATTGTTTATATAAAACAGCTCTATTTATCTTTATTTTTATTCTGTTCGTTTCCTTATTTTCTTCTATTAATTTATTAAATTCAATTTTTCATTAATATATTAATTAATCAGAAAATAATTTTGATTATATAAGACTTTATAGTTATCATTTAATAATGATGAAAATTTGTAGGATCATCAACTATTTATGTTATGGTGATGAAATACACACATTTTGAAATTAAGTAATTTTAAATGGAATGACTTACTGGACCAAAAATGTATACATACTTACTAGACCAAAAATGTATACATACTTACTGGAAAGTCTGTTTTGAAAATATTTAAGTGTTTAAATTCAGTTTACTTACATGTAATTATAATCCATAAACATGAAATAATGACAACATAATTTATTTTTTAACTAAAATGCTGGTATAATATTAAATATGGTATATATTTAGAACAGAAAAAAAAAATATTTTGGGACAATGTCCCTTTAGAATAGCAAGGTAGACTTTCGCTGGTACTGCCCGCGGTTGCGACTGGCAGAGCTGACCAATCGTATTTCGTCATATCTAGACTGCCGGCCAGTACGAGCGAAATATGCCCCTACCTATTCAGTCAAAGTAGTAGTAAACTGCTCGCAAACTTTTCCGACCGCAACCGCGGGCAGTACCAGCGAAAGTTGGAGCTGAATTTACACTTATTTCCTGTTCACTATAACCGATAGCGAACAGCTCATAGGATCTTGCAACATCTGCTTTATAACCGATTTGTACGTTATAAACGGTTGCACGTTATAATCGGTTGCACGTTATATGCGGTTTCTTATATTCATTTTATCCATGATATTTCACGGGACCGAATATTTTATTCGTTACAACCGGTTGTTCCTTATTCGTTACAACCGGTTGTTCCTTATATACTTATAAATAATTTCTGCTGTATTCACATAATAATGTAGAAAAAAATAAAATGAAAACAAAAAGAAATAGAAATCTATTTACAAATATGTGGTCGAGAAATAATAACAATAATAACAAAATAATAATAATAATAATAACATTGAACAAATGATGAAAATGGATCAAAAAATAATTCGTAGATAAAAAACATATAACAAGCAATTATTGTTCCTTATCAATATATATATATATATATATATATATATATATATATATATATATATATAACTTACGCCCGGTCTAAACTTTACAATAAAAAAAAGGAAATAAGGGAACAAACGACACTCTCGAGTATTGTACAAAGACTGATTTATTCTTTCTCATAATCTCCTATATATAGTCTTAAGGTCTATTTACATTTGTGATATAGGATTACGTGTGATATTGTGCTACCCGCTATCTTAACTCCCCCCTGCCAGTTTATGACTACTCCTCATAAACTTAAAACTGAGCAAACAAAATTAAAAGAACAACAAAAAGAAATACATTATAAAAAGACATATACTATACAGAAATACACTATCATACAAAAAGTAAACAAACTTTCTCCTATTACACTCCTGTCCTCAGTCAAATGTTCTTATATATTAAAACAAACATAACATATATCTGTACTTGCTATTATACTTGAACTTAAATCTATTCTCTGGGATAACAATCTTAGTATTGAGGAGAAGAGGACACCTATATTTTATTCAGTGAACGTATGGTTCCCCACCGGAAATTTCAGCTGTTCCACGTGTACCGTTCTACGTTTCCGAGGCTCCCTGATGCTTTGTATCACTACGACGTTATGTTCCCGAATCCCAATGACTTTAAACGGCCCTTCATATCGCGTCACCTCCTTGTTCCTGTTTGACCCTAGTTTTCGGTAAACCACCGTTCCTATTCTTATGTCCTCCATTCTATCTTTTAGTCCGGTGTTCGCCCTTGCCACTCTCCTGCTTTTCTCTTTTTCCATCCTTGAGCGTGCTTTTTTCCATATGTTCGACAATGCGATTCGGTTGTTTATGACGGCTTCCGTTATGTCTTCGTCCACTGCGGTGTCCCTGCAATCTCTTCTGTGTTCACGCATCCCGAAGAGCATTTCGAATGGAGCAAAGCCTGTCCCCATATGAATGGAATGATTGTAGGCTGCTACGGCTCTCGGCATTGCCTCCTCCGGTTTCCATCCCTTTTCTACATGATACACACGCAGGTGGTCCCCCAGCGTGCTGTGTAGACGCTCAATACAGCCTCTACTTTTCGGGTGTCCCGGAGTATTGACGTGCCACCTTATGTTTAGCGTCTTCATTTCCTTTCTGATGCTGTTGTTATCGAATTCTCGTCCGCCATCCGATGATATCCTGTAAGGCATCCCATAATACTGAAACCATGCTTTCAACGCCTCTATTGCCGCTACGGAAGTCCGGTCCTGAACCGCGTACGCCATCGCGGCCTTACTAAAGATGTCGATTATCGTAACCCATTTGCGTCCTTTCCACGTAAACGTGTCGATTTGTAAGTCCGTTAAAGGAGTGATTGGTGTCGGGGTCTCCTCCTGTTTTGCTTTTGGTGGGTGGCGGTCGTATTTAGTGACCTGGCAGATATCACAACTCCCGACTACATCTTCTATAGTCCTCTTCATCCCCCACCAGAAGTATTTTCTCTTCAGGGCTTGCAACGTTTCCCCCACTCCCCTGTGATTGGTCTTACCTTGGTGGTACGCAACAGTTACATCATGCTGTTGCTCCGGGTCACGCACCGTTTCCACCATCAATTTGCACCTTATAAACGTTCGATCGGCCCCGATCTTTTCCGAGCGCCACAGATACTTTATTTTCTCCCATATTACCGCATTCCCCACGTAAATATAGTGTGTTTTTCCCGGCCTGGACGCGTCTTTGAGTGCTTTACAAATTTGCTCCTCTTGCACTCCCGGTTGAGACCAGATTGTATGGATTCGGCCTTTAGCGTATTTCCCGTACTCAATCTTCATGAGGCCCGAAGTTCTAGTCTTCCATATGATCTGTCTGTATTTGTCGTTAATGATGTCCTCCCTTTCCTCCATTTCCCTAGACCTTTCCTCTTCCGAACTGTCGCTCTCTCGTGATTCGGTATCTTCTTCCTCGCCCGGTACTCCCTGATCTTCTTCCTCGCCCGGTACTCCCTGTTCTCCTTCCCCCTCTGGTGTCCACTCACTAATGAATTGTCTCAGATCTTTTGAATGTTCACCCCGTTCTTCCTCTATCGCATTCATTACATTCACTTGCAATGCTCGCGACAGCCAATCTGCCACGACATTTTCTCTTCCTGGCTTGTAACTTATCTCAAAGTTATATTGGCTTAGAAGCTCTTTCCACCGGGTTATCCTAGCCGAAGACTCCTTTAGCTTGCCCACCCACATTAACGGGCGATGGTCCGTCTGAATTTTAAATTTCCACCCAAACACATAGGGTCTGAAGTGGTCTACTGCCCATATGATGCCCAGAAGTTCGCGCTCCAACGCACTGTATCGTGATTCTGTCTCGGTGAGCCTCCTGCTTGCATATGCTATCGGACGTTCCCCGTTGCTTCCTTCCTGTGACAGGACTGCTCCTATGGCGTACTCGCTTGCATCAGTCGTAATTGTAAATATTTTGTTGAAGTCCGGAAATGCTAATATCGGTTCCTTCTGTAAGTACCCCATGCATTGCCTGATATTGTCCTCTATTTCGGGGGTTATTATTACTCTCTGACCTTTCTTTAATAAATTGTTGAGCGGCACCAAATATCTTGCCATCTCTGGTACGAACCGCCGATAGTAGTTAAGGGTTCCTAATAACCTTCTGATGCTTTTGACGTCGTTCGGCATCGCCATCTTGGTTATGGCTTCCACCTTTCGGGCGTCCGGCTTCACTCCTTCCCTTGATATTGTATGTCCTAAGAAGTTGATTTCGTCCCTGCCCAGGGTCGATTTCTCGTCTGATAGTTTAAGCCCGAATTGTTTCAGCCTATCAAAGACGCTCCGTAAATGTTTCTTGTGCTGTGATTGATTTTTGCTGAATATTAAGAGGTCATCCATGTAAATCTGACAAAATGACTCGTCTAACCCTCTCAAGAATTCGTCCATCAGCTTCTGAAATGTGATGGGCGCGTTTTTTAACCCGAACGGCATCCTCGTGAACTCGAAATGTCCCCTTTCAAATGAGAATGCCGTTTTGTGTTGGTCTCGGGGGTGCATCTTTATCTGATGATATCCGGCTTTCAGGTCTAATGTGCTAAAAATTGTTGCGCCACTCAGCCTATCCAATATATCCTCAAACCGGGGTATGGGGTACTTCTCGTCCAGGGTGTTCTCATTAAGTTTTCTGAAGTCCACCACAATCCTATACTTCTCCCCGCTTTCCCCTTCCGCTGTCTTCTTTTTCACCGCCCACAGAGGACTATTGTATGGTGAGGTACTATCAATTATAATTCCTTGTTCGTGAAGGTGTCTCAGTTCTTCTCGAATGTGTTGGCGCAATGCCTGAGGGTACCGCCTCTCCTTAACATAAGTAACCCGGTCTTGTTTTAGCGGAATTTCGTGCACCGTTCTTCCTGTCGCACCCATTGGCTCCCCTTCCCTAAAGAAAACTTCCGGGTATTCGTTCCTTAAACTTTGTCTCCAATCTTCTATCTGGCTGATCGCCCCTACACTAACTTTGCCCTCTTTCTGTACCCCTTTGCATTTGTACCTCCTCCGTCCTATCTTGATGTCCCACCGTCCGTCCCTATTCCGTATCCGTGCCCCTATTTTTTCTAACAGATCACACCCTATGATTCCTTCGTATTCCCGCGGCATCTTTTCCACAACATGCACCCTTAGCTCCTCTCCCCTGCTAGCCCATCTACGCATATCTATTCCCACTTCCCCTTCTACCCCGTATGGGCCTCCCAACGTAATTAACTTACACCCGCATGTCTGTGCCTGAGGTATCCTCTTTCCTTTACATAACCGCTTTATTGCTTCTCTACACATTATGGTACTAGAACTTCCCGTATCTACTAAACATCGCACTCCACTCGCGACTCGGATAATAGGCAAACCACTGCACTCACCTTCTATGTTGTTTATTACTGCCTGGTTGCCTCTCCGCCAGCACTCTCCTCATTCCTCGTCCCGTGTTCTCCGCTCTGCCTCCACCTGCCGTCCTCCGTTCCTTCTGGCTTCGCCTCCTCTCTTTCCCGACTCGCTCTCCTCCTCTTCCGTCTCTGATTCCTCTGATGATCTCGAGGATTCTGAGCGTGGTCTGCTTCTTCTCCATATTCTGTGAGTATTTACCTCCATGGGTTCTCCCCGGTTCGATTCTCGGCGTCTGCTTATGTACGGACACTGTCTTGCTATGTGTCCTTCCTTTCCGCATTCAAAACATTTCGTTTGAGGGCACTGGGCTATCAAGTGTCCCACTCTTCCACATCCATGGCATCTCCTATCTTCCTTCTTCCACCCTTTTCTTTCCTTCCCTGGTCTTCTCTCATTCATCCTCGTTCTCTCCTTTCCTCTTCTGTCTGTCTCCCTCTCTCTCCATGCCTCTGGTCTGACTCTGCTTCTGTTCGCCTCATTCCTCCTGTAAACTACCCTACTCCAGCCCGCGTCTATCTCTTCTCCCTGTCGGGCCTCTTCCTCTCTGGCGCTAGAATCTATCATTTCCTGAGCACATTCCATAAAAGATTTGTCTCTTGGTAATCCTTCTTTCTTGCCCGTTTCCTTCGCGAGCTGTACCTTTAGTATCGTCGCCAGAAACGCCATTCTCCCCTCTACTTCCGCTGCTCCTAATGTTTCTCGCATCTTTTCCGTTATGTTATTAAAACGGGCCAACAGTGAGCCTGCATACTGCCCGCTGGACTGGTGCAGCTGTTTCGTCTCCCTAAACATCCTGAATATGTCTTCTTCCGGAGCCCATCGACCACCTCCGAATGCTTTCTTCAATCGATCTTTCACGATGATCCACGGAGTATCTTCGTCAGCTTGGATGAGATTTAATATTTTCCTCTTAATTCGGCATACCAATGCCGCTCTCAATGCTCCTGCGTCACTGGGGTCTATCAGGTCGTTTGTTTCTTTGAATTGGATCCTCGCCATGATCCGATCCCCTCCTTTGAGGAAATGATTCAGTTCTCCTGTTTCTCCATCGAACCTTTCCAGGTCCGAGACTGCTCTCCTTAGATCTTGCGACGTAGCTGTTCTTACCTTCAGCCACTCCAAATTATTGGCCTGGGCTGCCGCCAAATTTGCGTGCGCCGCCGTCAAGGTCTCCGTCGGCAGCTGTGGAATTTCGCCCTGCAGTACTAACGTAGGCGGTCGTAATATCTCCTCTGGCATTTTGATTTATTTATTCTTTCGAAAGAAAGAAAAGACAGAGAAGAAAAACAAATAATAATACGCTAGAACCACGACCGTACCAAATGAGAGAGCTGGTCACAGCTGAACAGAAGAGACGAGGAAAAAAAAAAAACTTTTTCTGCTCTCTGTTATTACTTATTAAAACGTCCCGGGTTTCGGCACCACTTACGCCCGGTCTAAACTTTACAATAAAAAAAAGGAAATAAGGGAACAAACGACACTCTCGAGTATTGTACAAAGACTGATTTATTCTTTCTCATAATCTCCTATATATAGTCTTAAGGTCTATTTACATTTGTGATATAGGATTACGTGTGATATTGTGCTACCCGCTATCTTAACTTATATATATATATATATATATATATATATATATATATATATATATATATATGTGTGTGTGTGTGTGTGTGTATATACATTGTTACATGATCAAAAATAAAGGGGGAAGCTAAAAATCATATTAGATCTCAACATTTTGTAAATTTAGATGAATTGTTAAATTTTATAGAAAATAATTATAGGGACCAAAAAACAATTTGCCAATTAGACCCCGAGCTCATGTCTATGCGTCCTTATAAATATGAAAATCCAATTGAATTTATAAATAGAGTAGAATCGGCTTTATCTGTTCTCATTGCCAGAATTAGAATAGACCATGATATATCCTATCCGGATAGTCAAATAAATTATATTAAAGAAAGAATCACTCACCATGTGATTTCATGTTTACCCATTGAATTAGGGAATTATATGAGGATTTTTGATCCAAAAGATTTAATAAAATTAAGAATTAAATTACAAAATGAGGGTTTACCCTTATTACAACAGCTTTTTCCGAAAAAACAATTTAATAAACATGAAAAAACATCTTATATCAAAAACATGAATATAATAGATACGATACTCGTAAACCACCCCATCATCATAAAACGGAGTATAACAAAAACGAAGATAGGGGATATAATAAATATCAGCATGATGATAGGCAAAGATATGAAAGCCAGAAACGATCATATCAAAATGATGAGAGGAATTTCCATCAAAATAGGTACCGAGACAGTCATAGGCCACAGGCTTGGCATGAAAGGGATAATTGGAGAAATAATGATAAAACAAATGAGCCGTTTCCTTCAAAACCTTTTAAACCCGATTCTCAAATCACTGTGTCTACGAAATCGGTTGACAAAGTAAGGTGTTTTGAAGAATCTAATAATCAAGTATTATTAGAAAAAAATGAAAGACTAGAAAGGGAAGTTCAGGAATTAAAACTTAAATTAGACCATTTTTTAGAACTTGGAGGGCCTTCCCAAAATACAAGTTAAATTTAGTTAATAATACAAAAGATGCTTATTTCACGGACAAATTTGGCAAGGAATGGTTAATAGATACTGGAGCAGAAATTAATTGTATTAATCCAAATTCCTTACCCGAGGGAATAAAAATACAATCGGAAGAATTTGTTATATCAACGCCAGCCGGTAATAAAAGAGGACATGGGAATGTAACCTTAGATATAGGACCGAGGCTTGGTTTGAAAGATGAATTATTAATAACATTTAAAATTTATAATTTCTGTGAAGGTTTTGATTTTTTGTTAGGAATGAAATCAATGAGAGATATAGGCGTTGAAATGAAAATTGGGAGTGAAAATGAATTTAAAATAAAAGGAAAATTAATTAAAAATGGAAAGATAATTGAAGAAAATAATTATGTGAATTTTATAAAAGATATAAGTATGATTGATAATATTGTGCGAACGGATCATATGGAAAAAGAAACTAAAGAAAGTTTAATAAATTTAATCGGAAAATATCCTTCAATAATTAAAACTAGTGACCAAAGCTTACCATTTACAAACTTATTAAAATGTCACATTAAATTAAAAACGGAAAAACCCGTATATTCCAGAAGTTATAGAGTAGCACCTCAACTCAGAGAAGAAATGAATAATCAAATAAAAAAGATATTTGATCAGAATATTATTAGGGAAAGTAATTCACCATATAATTCACCGTCAATGATTGTTCCAAAAAAGTTAGATGCCAGCGGCAAAAAGAAATACAGGCTTGTCATTGATTACAGAAAATTGAATGAACAAACAGTTAAAGATAAATTTCCACTGCCTAATATTGAGGATCTACTTAATAAATTAGAAGGTTCAAAAATATTTTCTACCATCGATTTGGACTCAGGGTTTCATCAAATTGAGATGTCGAAAGATTCAATCGAGAAGACTGCATTTTCAACAGAAGATGGGCATTATGAATATATTAGAATGCCGATGGGCCTTTCAAACTCTCCCCCCACCTTCCAGAGAGCTATGATTGCAATTTATGTATTTAATTTAAATATAATTTTTGATGTAAGCTTATTATGACCTTCAAGTAAAGTACCCTTTTCAGCTCACCAATTTTAACCAAAATATATTAAATACATTCATATCGATATAAAAGTCCTATTTACCAAATTTGAGATGTTTTACATTATGTTTTAATATAATTTTTGATGAAAGTCTGATATGACCTTCAAGTAAAGTACCGCTTCCGGTTTTTCAATTTAAACCAAAATCTAGTATGTTATTCAAATCAATATATAAGTTATAAATACTAAATTTGAGAAGTTTTGCATAGTATTTTAATGCGATTTTTTATGGAAATAAATTATGACCTTCAAGTAAAGTACCACTTTCGGTGATCAAGCAGTGACCAAAAAAGGAGGTTCACAACTAGATTTTACAACAATCTTAAATAAAATATTTCAACTTTCTACGGCTAACCGTTTTTGAGTTATGCGAGATACGAACGTATGTACGTACAGACGCCAGGACGAAACTAGTCAAAATGGATATTTCCGTTGAAATCTGAAAACCGAAAATTTTCGCGATTACAATACTTCTTTTACTTCGTACAAGGAAGTAAAAACAATTAAAATTATATATAACGAAAATAAAACAGAATCTAACAAATAAATAAGCTAAATTAAAAAATAAAGCCAAGAAGAAATTACCTACGCTGCCCATCTTTGATCAGTGAGTCAAAGTCTTTTATTTTAATTAATTTAAGCAAGTCTATCTTGAATTTAGAAAGCAAATTTTGTTTTGTTTCAGGTCATTGTCCATTTTTGAGAATTATACTTTTAACTAAATTTTTACCCATCTTTTAACTAAATTGAATGTCAGATCTCTCTTTATATATTAGATAACGGTACTTAGTGGAATATATATTTATAAATATATAAAGACGGTATAAATATATATATTTATTTGCAATTGTATTTAAAGAAAAACGTATAGATACAAGAAGTAACAATGTAGAATCTGAGTTTAAAAAAAATAATTATATTCAGCTAACCGTCAAAAATGAATATTCATGCCCCTCCAAAGAAGAGGGGCACGAACGGGGATTGAAGAATTTACTGTTCTTATTGAAAACTAATTAAAATATTAACCTTAATTTATTTGCTTATCACAGTTAATGTTATTGTCATAAGTTCCAACATAAATTTGTATTTAAAAATTAAATATATTAGGCCAAGTACAGAAAACCAAAAAATAGAAAACAAATGATATTAGAATTCTGAAAACTAAATAATCACACTTCAGACTTAAAATTAGTTCAACATTTATTAAACGTTTGACGTTTTTAACCATTTAAGGTACGTTTTCCTCGGTGCGACTATCACGATAATCGTTCAACGATTCAGTTATTAGAGTCGTTCAACGATAATCATAGATCATTATTAGACTGTATTTCATAGGAACTGTGTTGTAGGAACTCAGATCCAATGAAATGCAGTCTAATAATGCTCTATGACTGTTCGTCCATTATAAAAAACATTCCACCTACAACATAAATTGTATATCTTATATATAATTAGTCAACATCATTACTTTCAATGTAAACATGTTTTACATGTATAATTAGTCCATTATCTTAAATAATACACTTATATTCTAACAATTAGCTATTTTTCTTAAATGTGAACGTCTTAGTTACTATACTGTTTCATTTTTAATCCAAAACAGTATTTTATTTTAACGAATCAATTAAAACAATGGTTCATCATATGAATATAATCTCCTGTTTCATTTATATTCAATTTATGTACATTTGTTTATGTTATCTTCTATTTCTCTATTTTATGTTTTATACTTACATTTATTTCATTATGTCATCTATATAGAATCTATTTCATGTCTTTTTTCATTCATTTCGCTTCCTTTCCTCCTCCACTTTTCTATTACTTTATATGTCATTATTCATGGATTCATTATTTTTATTTTAAAAAATATCAATGTAACCATAAATAATTATTTTCAAAAAGAATATAGGGGTTCAGCACTTGGCAAGGAACTACTATTTCTCGAACAACTGTTCCACCTACAACATAAATTGTAAACAAAGATGGTAGAAAAAAGAGATAATTATTTAAAAAAAGATACCAAAATCTAGGAACACAATATGCAGACATTCCGAATAATATTTATGGAACTATAATGATAAATATAAATTTAAAGAAACAGGTTATAATATTGATCATATAAATATAGATTAATCACTGGTTAGAAAGATTTCCGTATTTATTTTTTCATTGATACATGGTTTGTTCTTGGACCAATAGTGTGGAGAATATACTAATTTATTTAACGAGTAAATATATGTTTTAAGAAAAAAACAAAATAAAAAATGATTATCGTATTCATTATTTCATGAATCTCCAATAAATTTTTCATTTTTGGTACTTACTCTCTTTCCTATGTCAACGTCTCAAATAGTCCTTATGTAGAATTCAATGGCACAACTCTACAAAAATTATGTTCTTTTCCTATCGAACGTCGTAGTTTTCTGCTAAAGTAATAGACTGTTGATATAATTGGGTGAGCCAGTTGGATAAATGGCTTTCAGAAATGGACGAAATACAAATTTTAACTGAACTTTATCCTAGATTGATTACAAGTTTAATTCCCAAAGTATTATTAGCTACTTAAAAGCAATATTTTATCACCGAAATCTGCAAATCTTTGCAGTATCAAAGTTTAATCCAACTTAAGATAAAATATTTACTGTTAATTCCGATACCCATCCATATTTAACAACATAGATTATTGCTGCAACTAAGACTCTATAGTAAATATTTATGTCACTAAAATCACATTCTATTATTAATCTTACACAATCAAACCATATAATGATTGTATCATATGTCCGAAGATTTATTTAATTAATATTAATTAATTAGCTAGCTACTCGATGTACAAAGATTAGAGGCAGTAATATCTATCGAATATTTTCAATTACAATAGATCCCAGCTGACTGAACTATTAGCATCTAAAAATATTTCGACATTATGAAACAAAGTTTTATCCATATTAGATTCTTCGCATTAGAACCTTTACTGTAAATATTTAATCAACTATAAAATCGTATAAATATAATAAATCGTATAAATATTTAATCGTATAAATATAATATTAAAACAATAACAAAATTACTAATTAAGTAGCAAATACTTCACCGAAATTACTAATTAAGTAGCAAATACTTCACCGAAATTACTAATTAAGAAGCAAATACTTCACCGAAATTATTAAAAGTGTATAATTCTTTCTCTTTTGATATATTTTGTCATTATTTTTTATCGAATTAATAAATAAATAGAGTGTTAAAGGCTACTGTAATTCTGTTTGTTTTTTTCTGTTTTACTCATTTTTTTATTTTTATTTTTTAATAATGATGTAATGTTAACTAAAAACACAAGTTTATTTTTATATATAGTAAAATTCGGATTTTAAAGATATCATTTATAAATACTTTTGTAAAAAAAAAAAAAAAAAAAAAAAAAAAAAAAAAAAAAAAAAAAAAAAAAAAATCTAACTATATGAAGTTCAATATAGTTCAGTGACGAACAATTTTAACTATTAGCACATTTTTTTTTTACTATTTGAACCATTGAGAACAAGGTGGTGTAAATCACATTTTCAACAATTTTGACTCAAGTCCTGAAATAACTGAACTCAATAGTTTACCGATTTCTGGCTGTTTTTTTAATTTTTCAACCTCGAAAATTGTCTTTATTGTTTTCACAAGTAATTTTCAAATGAATCGTAGACAATTTTATTTCTCTATTATCTTTAATCAAACCTCATATCAAAATTCAATTTGTTACCAACACTAAATCAGGACTTAGGACTTTATCGCAATAATTTTGGTAAAATCATCTGTTTCTCAAGATTTATTGGCTTATACCAGTTTTGTTCTCAACTACTCATTTAGTGATTTTTTTTCTATTTAAAAGACTCCTACTTAAAAAACAAAACAATTATTGAATTTTTTTTAACTTATCTTTGAAGTCAGATTTTTTTTATTTTTTTCTTTAAAGACATTTTTACCTATTTAATAATATTATATTTTAATAAATTAAAGGATTATCCACCTTGGAGAGGTCAACGCTACAAGCAGAACCTGAGGTAGTGTCCAAAACAGATAAACAACTCACCTTGTTTGAAGATATCCTGTGCTAATCCACGTCGACAGGTAGCAGAAAATCTTGTACAGCTATAAAACCTATTCATGTACTGCTATAAAACTAGCAGGTACTACCATAAACCTAATAGATCTCCAGTCGGTAGCAAATACTGTCATAAACCAGTCGAAAGGAAAATTTTACCCACTGTCATGGACAGTTATATTTCCTTCTATCAAAAGAAATCCTTGGAATATCTCTAACTTTAATTGTTTTAATAAAAATATATATTTGACATAATTATTGATTGCTATGTTAAATAATAATGTTATTATGAGACTGTCGTTATTATTAGTTAAGTTAAGATTAATTTAAAGATTTAGTTAAGTTAACTTAAGATTTTCATTCAATGTCTGTAAAGTTGAGTTTACATCGAAACCAATAAAATTGTTATTAGTAAAATTTTAATATAATTTTTTTATTAACATTTTGATACCAACATTTTACACGAACTAATAGCAATATCTAATTAACATTGTTATTAATCAGATTTCTAACAAAAATGCTAAATAACATTTGATCGATTTGTCTGAACAGCAGATAAAGAAGAGTTAGCAAGTTGCTATAAACTTCAATACTTGTACAAAAAAAAAATGATAGCATCGTGCTTTTAGCATTCTTTGATACGGACCGTTCAATTTATGTTATTGACAGTGATGTTAATATGTTACTGAACAAAGTAACAATACTAATAGCAAATGTTATCGGCATATTAACAACATTTTTAACGAATTGGTATTAATTTAATATAATATTATTATCAAATCTTTAAAAATGTTAGTCACATTTTAATAACTCCTGTTATTGCAAAGGTCTCTCTGGGCCCTATTTCATAGTAAAGTACAAGTGCAAGTAGACCTATGATTTACTACGCGTGTGACTGACTGTGAACTATTGAAATTTGATAAAATTCAAAATTGTTACTAAATACTGATGAAATAACTAATAACTAATATTGAAACACGATACAGTTTAAAATTATTAATAGCTATTGTTGAAATAACAATTTCACAGTGTGTTATATGCGTATATAATAGTATATAACACAATAGTATATATGCGTAGTTATAGGCCTATTTGCACTTGTACTTGTGAACTTTATTATAAAACAGGACGGAAGAGTAAATCTACCTTCACATGTTTTTGTTATTATGAATTGTTGATTATATTTAGACCATTTTAATTTTGATTATAAACATTCGGAAGGAGATTCCAATATTTTTGACACATCAACAATCAAAAATATACATATCAACTATAAAATCAGACAAATAGCGAAATTAGACAGATTAGCATTCACGGCAAAAAAAATTTATAACAAAAAAAAATTATCTTGGGGGGCAAAACTTAGGAATTAGGAGACCGTAAAACCGGTGATATTGTGGGGGCTCAAAAACAGGATTCACAAATGTGGAGGGGTTATTGAAAACAGAAAGGAAAATCTTGGTAAATATATTTGGGCCAATGAAAATTTTTCGAACATATGGTCAGGATGGACAAGAACAAATTAAATAAGCAAATCTTCTATAAAGTGCTTGGCCTCAAAAATATATAGGGTTACCCAGAGAAGATCAAGGTTGAAATGGCAAAACCGGAGATAACAAAGAATGACTGTTTGGATAGGGTTCGAATCCAGAAATAAGGCCAACAAAATGAGAGTCCCTGCAGTGAGGAAAGGATGGGAAAAAGTGGTAGGAGGAGAGGAAGGTCTTGCGCTCCGAGAGGATGAGGTCCTCAGTTGGCCTATTTCGAAAAAAAAAAAAATATGACACAGTACCAATAAGTTACATCTAAACACATAAGAACGAAAAGGGATCCGGTTCCTTCAGTATGTGTCTTGGAGTGGTGTGCTGTCTTAAGTTTATATGTATTTTTTAGAATGTTAGTGAAGGATGTGCAATATTTTACTGGATATATGTGATCCTGTTTTTTCATGTACTCAGTGCCGGATTAACCATATTGGAAATATAGGCAACTGCCTATGGGCCTCGTAGGGGCCTCTGAGAAAAATAAGTTTAAGAAGTTTTAATTTGCTTTAAAAAGATATTAAATTTATATTTAAGCACTTATGTTTTAAATTTATAATTAAGTTTAATTTTATTTGAGTAGAAAATCGATGAAACTGCATATGCAGTAATGAGATTCAAATAAATGTAGAAGCAAGAAGTGATATCTTAATTATTGCAAAGCCAATGTTTCGAAAACAGGTTTAATGCTTGAAATTTTATAAAGCGATATATAGATAGTATGTTTGTTGATAAAGGTGAATACTTTAATATATAAAAATAAAGGCTGTTGCTATTTCACCAATTTATTTATTACGATGCAAATTTTCGGCCTACAAGCCATCCTCAGGCATCTCTGTAAAAGGCCCTTATTTAATTCAATTTATAACATATCACAATTATACTTAAATATTCTAATAAATACCATATACATACTAAAATTATTTAAAATGCATATACTGCATACATTTTTTTTTTTAGTGCCGCTGTATATTTCGACTTGGTCCGGATTGGACTTAAATATGACAGTACAAATTAAATTAAAATATAAATTTAATTAAATAAGGGCCTTTTACAGAGATGCCTGAGGATGGCTTGGAGGCCGAAAATTTGCATCGTAATAAATAAATTGGTGAAATAGCAACAGCCTGCCTTTATTTTTATATATAAAGCGATATTTCGACTGATAATGTTGATGTTTATAGGTAACTTAATCGCGAAATAGATCATTGTTGTAATTTTGGTTTATTTTCTTTATTTGCTAGAATCGCATTATATTAAAATCACTATCATTACCTTCGAATAGATTTACTTTAATAAATGACTTACATTAGTGACGATATGTTACAATTTGGTATTGTATAAAATTTAATTAACATGCATAACTACTAAATTTGATTTATAATTATAAAACCTGTATGGAACTGAACAGGATGAGTGTGATGCACTCTATAAAAAAGCTTGTTGGTTGCCGGTATCAGTGTTCCAAATCTTACAATTAATACGTGTCTCTTCTTGAATTTTTGCTCTACTGTATTACTAAGATCAACAAAACATTCTACAAAGATAATATTGTATTTGTTACAATATTGTATTTGTGGAAATTGAGATATTTTAAAATTGATCATGCATTAGTAAGTCCTACAAATATATTTTCTCTATAGTGAAATTTCAGTGTGGTCTTATTTTCATTGATTTTATTACTATTTTTTGTTGAAAATATTGTTTATATAAAACAGCTCTATTTATCTTTATTTTTATTCTGTTCGTTTCCTTATTTTCTTCTATTAATTTATTAAATTCAATTTTTCATTAATATATTAATTAATCAGAAAATAATTTTGATTATATAAGACTTTATAGTTATCATTTAATAATGATGAAAATTTGTAGGATCATCAACTATTTATGTTATGGTGATGAAATACACACATTTTGAAATTAAGTAATTTTAAATGGAATGACTTACTGGACCAAAAATGTATACATACTTACTAGACCAAAAATGTATACATACTTACTGGAAAGTCTGTTTTGAAAATATTTAAGTGTTTAAATTCAGTTTACTTACATGTAATTATAATCCATAAACATGAAATAATGACAACATAATTTATTTTTTAACTAAAATGCTGGTATAATATTAAATATGGTATATATTTAGAACAGAAAAAAAAAATATTTTGGGACAATGTCCCTTTAGAATAGCAAGGTAGACTTTCGCTGGTACTGCCCGCGGTTGCGACTGGCAGAGCTGACCAATCGTATTTCGTCATATCTAGACTGCCGGCCAGTACGAGCGAAATATGCCCCTACCTATTCAGTCAAAGTAGTAGTAAACTGCTCGCAAACTTTTCCGACCGCAACCGCGGGCAGTACCAGCGAAAGTTGGAGCTGAATTTACACTTATTTCCTGTTCACTATAACCGATAGCGAACAGCTCATAGGATCTTGCAACATCTGCTTTATAACCGATTTGTACGTTATAAACGGTTGCACGTTATAATCGGTTGCACGTTATATGCGGTTTCTTATATTCATTTTATCCATGATATTTCACGGGACCGAATATTTTATTCGTTACAACCGGTTGTTCCTTATTCGTTACAACCGGTTGTTCCTTATATACTTATAAATAATTTCTGCTGTATTCACATAATCATGTAGAAAAAAATAAAATGAAAACAAAAAGAAATAGAAATCTATTTACAAATATGTGGTCGAGAAATAATTACAATAATAACAAAATAATAATAATAATAACATTGAACAAATGATGAAAATGGATCAAAAATTAATTCGTAGATAAAAAACATATAACAAGCAATTATTGTTCCTTATCAATATATATATATGTATATACATTGTTACGAGTATGGAAAGCGGATAATACATTAGCGTTTGAAAACTATGCAGCATTATTAAATAAAATTAGATCAAAAATAAAGGGGGAAGCTAAAAATCATATTAGATCTCAACATTTTGTAAATTTAGATGAATTGTTAAATTTTATAGAAAATAATTATAGGGACCAAAAAACAATTTGCCAATCAGACCACGAGCTCATGTCTATGCGTCCTTATAAATATGAAAATCCAATTGAATTTATAAATAGAGTAGAATCGGCTTTATCTGTTCTCATTGCCAGAATTAGAATAGATCATGATATATCCTATCCGGATAGTCAAATAAATTATATTAAAGAAAGAATCACTCACCATGTGATTTCATGTTTACCCATTGAATTAGGGAATTATATGAGGATTTTTGATCCAAAAGATTTAATAAAATTAAGAATTAAATTACAAAATGAGGGTTTACCCGTATTACAACAGCTTTTTCCGAAAAAACAATTTAATAAACATGAAAAAACATGAATATAATAGATACGATACTCGTAAACCACCCCATCATCATAAAACGGAGTATAACAAAAACGAAGATAGGGGATATAATAAATATCAGCATGATGATAGGCAAAGATATGAAAGCCAGAAACGATCATATCAAAATGATGAGAGGAATTTCCATCAAAATAGGTACCGAGACAGTCATAGGCCACAGGCTTGGCATGAAAGGGATAATTGGAGAAATAATGATAAAACAAATGAGCCGTTTCCTTCAAAACCTTTTAAACCCGATTCTCAAAACACTGTGTCTATGAAATCGGTTGACAAAGTAAGATGTTTTGAAGAATCTAATAATCAAGAATTATTAGAAAAAAATGAAAGACTAGAAAGGGAAGTTCAGGAATTAAAACTTAAATTAGACCATTTTTTAGAACTTGGAGGGCCTTACCAAAATACAAGTTAAATTTAGTTAATAATACAAAAGATGCTTATTTCACGGACAAATTTGGCAAGGAATGGTTAATAGATACTGGAGCAGAAATTAATTGTATTAATCCAAATTCCTTACCCGAGGGAATAAAAATACAATCGGAAGAATTTGTTATATCAACGCCAGCCGGTAATAAGAGAGGACATGGGAATGTAACCTTAGACATAGGACCGAGGCTTGGTTTGAAAGATGAATTATTAATAACATTTAAAATTTATAATTTCTGTGAAGGTTTTGATTTTTAGTTAGGAATGAAATCAATGAGAGATATAGGCGTTGAAATGAAAATTGGGAGTGAAAATGAATTTAAAATAAAAGGAAAATTAATTAAAAATGGAAAGATAATTGAAGAAAATAATTACGCGAATTTTATAAAAGATATAAGTATGATTGATAATATTGTGCGAACGGATCATATGGAAAAAGAAACTAAAGAAAGTTTAATAAATTTAATCGGAAAATATCCTTCAATAATTAAAACTAGTGACCAAAGCTTACCATTTACAAACTTATTAAAATGTCACATTAAATTAAAAACGGAAAAACCCGTATATTCCAGAAGTTATAGTGTAGCACCTCAACTCAGAGAAGAAATGAATAATCAAATAAAAAAGATATTAGATCAGAATATTATTAGGGAAAGTAATTCACCATATAATTCACCGTCAATGATTGTTCCAAAAAAGTTAGATGCCAGCGGCAAAAAGAAATACAGGCTTGTCATTGATTACAGAAAATTGAATGAACAAACAGTTAAAGATAAATTCCCACTGCCTAATATTGAGGATCTACTTAATAAATTAGAAGGTTCAAAAATATTTTCTACCATCGATTTGGACTCAGGGTTTCATCAAATTGAGATGTCGAAAGATTCAATCGAGAAGACTGCATTTTCAACAGAAGATGGGCATTATGAATATATTAGAATGCCGATGGGTCTTTCAAACTCTCCCCCCACCTTCCAGAGAGCTATGAATGCAATGATAGCTAACGTACCAAATGCTTTAGTTTATGTTGATGACATTATAATTTATTCTAAAGCAATAGAAGAGCATTTAGAACATCTTGAAAATATATTCAAAACATTAGCTAAAAATAATCTTGTAGTTCAAATGGACAAAACTGAATTCTTTAAGCAGGAACTTCCATTCTTAGGATATATTTTAACTCCAGAAGGTATAAAAACAAACCCGTCTAAATTAGAAGCTATTTCGAAATTTCCATTACCAAAATCAGAAAAAGAAATCAAACAATTCTTAGGAATTACGGGGTACTATAGACAATTTATCCATAATTATGCTAATATAGCAAAACCTTTAACTCAGCAATTAAGAGATAAAGATAATATTATACCAGGAAATTACAAAAAATAATTTGAAAAATTAAAGATTCATATAATGAATGCTCCTATATTGGCATACCCAAATTTTGACCCTCCGATGATAGTAACAACAGATGCAAGTAATGTCGCAATTGGAGCAGTCTTATCACAAGTTATAGAAGGAACAGAACATCCCATTGGAGCAGTCTTATCACAAGTTATAGAAAGAACAGCACATCCCATTGGAGCAGTCTTATCACAAGTTATAGAAGGAACAGAACATCCCATTGGAGCAGTCTTATCACAAGTTATAGAAGGAACAGAACATCCCATTGGAGCAGTCTTATCACAAGTTATAGAAGGAACAGAACATCCCATTGGAGCAGTCTTATCACAAGTTATAGAAGGAACAGAACATCCCATTGCATTTGCCTCAACAACATTAAATAATACTGAGCAAAATTACTCAACTATTGAAAAAGAGCTTTTAGCTATAGTTTATGCTACCAAACATTTCAGGCCTTATTTATACGGAGCGATATTCACAATTCAAACTGATCATAAACCTTTGCAATGGTTATTGACTATGAAAAATAACAATACAAGGATTATGAAGTGGATTTTCTATCTGCATAAATATGATTTCGAAATAAAATATATTGAAGGTAAAACCAGCAATGTAGCAGATGCCTTAAGCAGAGTGCAAATAGATACAGTAAATGCAATGACAAAACATAATTTGAATGAAGATTCAGCCATGGAATTAGATAGAATACTTGGTGAAACATCTCAGATGCCGTTAACATCTCCAGAAGTTTTGATTTCGATGAAACACTTTAAGAAAACAATAGTATATCAACGGAAAATAATATTGAAGTAGAAAATGATAATCCCTAAATAGATAATAATAATAATGAAATAAATAATCCAAATTTTGATAACGAAAGTTTAAATACTGAGCATTCACAGGAAAGTAGTAATGAACAAATATTTATTGTAGAAGACCCGAAACCAGTTAATATAGAGAAAAATCAAATATTCGTCCAGAGAGGTGGAAAGCAAATTAGATTAGAGAAAACATTTGGCAAAAATATATATTTTATTCAAACAGCGTATCCCTGGAGTGATGATTTAGAGGAAACTTTATTAGAAATATTAAAACCTAATAAAGTTTATGGAATTTATTGTGAACCGAATGTGGAAACAGTTAGAGATGATTATGAGGGGATATTTAAAAAGATGTCTTCATTGATTATGGAAAAATTCCCTAATGTTAAATTTAAGAGGTATAAAAATAAAGTATTGAATATTGAAAGTAAAGAAAATTAGAAATAATCAATAATTATCACATAGGCAAATCTTTTCACAGAGGAGTATTAGAGACTTAGGAAAAAATGAAAAGAACCTATTATTTTCCACGGATGAAAGAAGAAATTAATCAGTTTATCAATCAATGCAAAGTCTACAGAGTGACTAAATATGACAGAAAACCAATAAAGTCACAGTTTCAAGTCACACCAACACCATTGAGACCATTTGAGGAATTGATGATTCATACATTACACTTTGAAAGGAAGTATATTGTAACTATCATTGATACATTTTCAAAGAAAATGTATGCAGAATTAACAACTGCCTGCAATGTAACTAACGTATTTAAAATAATAACAAAATATTTAAGTTTATATCCAAATCCAATAAGATTTAAAATGGATAACGGAAAGGAGTATAAAAATAATTTAATACAAAATTTATTAGAAAGTTTGGGAATTGAGGCGTATTACACTACTCCAAATCATCCTAATTCTTTAGGCCTCATGAATAGAGCTCACTCGACATTAATTGAAATTATTAGAACCTATAAAAACAGCGGTGAAGAACGAGATTTAAATACAAATTTAAATTTAGCTTTTATTACCTACAATAATTCACTAAACCAAAATTTAAAATTATCACCAAATGAAATTTGGTACCTTTGGTTGTATAAAAGACCCCGAAAAGAAATTATCAATTATATAAGAAGATTTAATTAATCTATATCATAAGGAGTTGAATTTAGTCCATGAACAAATAAAGAATCAAATTGAAAAAGAAAAGGAAACGAGAACTGAATCCTTAAATAAAAATAGAGTAAATGAAGAAGTTGAAAATGAACCTTATATAAAGGTAAGAACTAGAAATAAACATGAAAACCCATTTAGACAAGTTTATAAATTCAAAAATATAAACAAAATACTCATAGTACACGCAGATAATATTCAAAGAAAGAGAAAATCTAAAAGCAATAATAATATTCCAGATGTTGAAGACCATATGGGTATTGATTCTGATGATGCAGATGTCACGACAATATGAAATAATAAATCCAGAACATTCTTCAGGATTAGTAACGTTCAAATTATCAGACACTAAGGTAATACGGAAATATAAAACTATAATACATTATTTAAATTTCTCGAACTTTATAAATGAAATAGATATATTAGAAAGGGATTTGAGCAATTTTTAACAGCACAGCCAATATGATATAATTTCGAAACAATTGAAATTTCTGCAAGACAAAATTAATAATATTATTGATGTTCCACACAGTAGAAGAAAACGAGAATTGATAAATGCCCTCGGCCAAGGTATCAAATTCATTACAGGAAACCTAGATTCTGATGACAAGGCACAGTACGATAAGGCCATTACTACTCTAGAAGAGAACAACTACCGCATGGAGCATAACATAGCTCGTGAGATTAACATCAATAAAGAACTGGTAAAGTCATTTCAAAAAGATATTAGATTAATTAATAATAATAGTAATAAATTAGCCAACTTAATAAAAAATGTAGATAATACCACGTTTACAAATCATTTAAATGAATTATATGACATATTAAATTACATTACTATCGTAATCATGGACATAGAAAATTCTTTGGAAATGTGTAAATTAGGAATAACACATTCTAGCCTTTTGAAAACGATAGATATCAACAGTAACACAGAATATATAAGTTCTGACTTAGAAACACTTTGGCTCACAAGTAAAATATCTTGTATAATAAAAAATAAAATTGTTCATTATATGATACAATTACCTGTTCAAGCTAAGACCTTTACTACCTTGTATTTATTATCGGTACCAATAAAGAAAAATAACCATATTATAACAACTATTGTAAATAATCAAATGGTATTGTATGATAATGATGAAATGTATAAAGGAGATTGTAATTTTATAAAAACTAATTATTATTGTAATAAAATTTATAAATTTAATGATACATGTATAGAAAAAGCTATTCATAATAATTTGAATAATTGTGTATCCACTACTATTAGCAATTTAGAACCTTATATATCTTATGTAGATTTAATTGATGTTTTTGTTAGTTTTAAGATTAAACATATTACAATTAGAAGTAATGCATCCTATCCTGTAATATTACCAGAAACAGCAATTATTAAATTAAAAGATAATGAAGAAATTATAAACCACACTAAAAATAATTATATATATACGGAGATATTGTCTTCATTCCATGTAATTAATGATTATAAACATTTTAATGTCACTTTTAACCAATTAAAAATTCCTACTTTAAGTGATGATATATTTGAAATTCTTAATACAGATTATCAAGAAAATTTTAATTTAGATTATTATTCATTAATATTAACAATTATTGTTTTATATCTTTTATGTATGAATATTTATTCATTGTACAAGCCCTCAAGTATTCTTAGCCAGCAAAATCAAGTAACTGATACACCAAAACCCCAAGAGGAACTTGTTTTAGAGGCCATAGCTTCAAAGAATGTTCATCCTCTTCTTCTCTCACGGAGCTCGAGAACTTCAGAAGGGAGGATTTATGGAAACCAACCACAGACTCAGCATATTTCTCCTGACTCTGTATAAATACCCCTCCCTTTCCCACCTAGCGAATATTAAGTCTTAGATTGTCGATTAGACGTAATCTCTTAGTGTTATAGTTCAGTAGAATAGTACAGTTCATGTTATATTGTAATCATTTTTTATAAATAAACTTTTTTTTTAAGTTCAAGTAAGTTCAAGTGATTTAATTGTCGAACAGAGGGAAAGAGA
The DNA here is from genome assembly GCA_948150685.1 of Rhaphigaster nebulosa. Taxonomy (NCBI): domain Eukaryota; kingdom Metazoa; phylum Arthropoda; class Insecta; order Hemiptera; family Pentatomidae; genus Rhaphigaster; species Rhaphigaster nebulosa. The sequence continues at coordinate 139,262,340 of OX411310.1, forward strand.
TATCGCGATATGAAGGACCATTTAGGGTGATCGTTATCCGAGAGCATAACGTTGTTACGATTGAGAGTATTGCCAAACCTGAATCGGCGGTCGGGCAATTTACTGGAGTATCCTCCTTGGGAACATGCAATTTTGTTAATGATAGATGTAATAATTTTTTTTTTACATGTATTGTTACATTTATTTTCTAATTTATGTATAATTATGAGGACATTAGACCGGAGGTCGATTTTCTGTCTTCATTGTTTCATTATAATTACTATTATTGTATATATATATCGTGGTGATGGATAAGATTCTTTTTTTTTTTTTGTACATAATCATTGGAATTTTCATAGTTGCGAGTATTTATTATCTGTTATTGTGGTAGCTTATAATATTTTTTTTATTTTTATTTTTAAGTTGTTACTGTTTATTTCTGTTATTATGTTAGTTTATAAGATTTTTCTATTTCTTTCTTCTTTTCTTTTTCTTACTTCTAATACCATGAATACTAAACATAAACAATGTAGAGGATATATAAGGAGGATTATGAGAGAGAATAAATCAGTATGTTTTCAGAAGTTGAACAGTTTTATTAACTTATCATACATAAGATATCATAACTTATCATACAGAAGATATATAAAATATATTGTTATATATATATATATATAAATCGCTCATCACATCTTCATCATAGTGGCCCAACAATACGGCCACCTCTTGCGATGTTCCTTCAGCTTGGTGTAGTAGCGAAACCCGCGATTGCACCGTTCGCAGACATAGGGATAGACGCCGGTGTGCACGAAACTGTGGTTCGTCAGGCTCCGGGGGTTTGTGTAACATTTCCCGCAGGTCTCACATCGGTAAATTTTGTCATGTTCAGGATATGATGTAGACACCTTTACCTTCTTCCTATCTTGTTGAGGTATCTCTGCAAATTGTTCAGGTATCCGCTCAAATTGACACTGAATTTCGGTTACAGCTTCAACAGATTTTGTCGGCTTTTCTTCAACAGTCCCTGCAATCAAAGAGTTATATTAATTTAAAAGAAAATTGAACTATAAATATTAAAATTATACTATTTTTCAAGTCAATTTCACTAACAATTTCAGAAATTTCTTTGTCATCAAAAGAATTATATACAGTAAAAACTAGATAATTCGTACGGATTCTCCAGTCCCTTTGAAAATCTCCCATTGAATTGGTAGTACTGAAAAACATGTCTTTGGAATAGCCTTTGTAGTACCTTCAAGATTTAAATCAGCTGTAATGGATTTCCAGCCCATCAATGAGAGGCTTTGCTAATTAAGGATAAGAGGGAAGAAATGCCATGCGACTCTCATAAATGTATCAGCACCTACGGAGGAGATGAGTGAGGAAGAAAAAGACATTTTCTATGATAAGCTGGACAGAGCACTGGCAGCCAGCTCTTCCTCTGGTATGAAAATAGTGCTGGGAGACTTCAATTGTCAGGTTGGGCTTAGAAATAATTTGTATACCTACCACAGGGGAATATAGTTTGCACGCTAAAACAAATGAAAATGGAGTGGGAATGATAAATTTTACTGCATACTGAAGCTTGGTAGTGATGAGTACAATTTTTTCACACAAAGGTAAGCATAAACAAACGTGGCACTCGCCAAACGGAATATTTACTCAAATCGACCATGTTTGTCTCTAGTAGGCATTTTAATGAGATCAATGAGGTTAGATCTTATCGAGGGGCAGATGTGAACTCTGATCATTTCCTTGTTGTAGCAAAGACGGTGAACAGAATAACATACACGCAACAGGGGCACCTCAATCAATAGAGCAAGTGGGGTAGAGATAAATTAAGGAATGAGGACATAAGGAGGCAATATAAAGAATAGTGGAAGAAAACATAAGGAACATCCCTGCTGTAAGTGGTGACAAAGAGGTAGAAACTCAGTGGAAGGAGTTGAAGGAGTCAATTACTGGAGCAGCAATTGCCGAATAGAGAGGAAGCCTCCAAATAGATCTTGGTTTGATACAGAGTGCGATGAAGCCATCAAGGCTCGCAATATACTAAGAACCAAGTGGCTGGGTAAGTACACACGGCAGAATAGAAAAGATTTTCATGACGCTAGGCCCCACGCTAAAAGAATCATCAGGTCAATGAAGAGAAACTGGATGAATGACAAGGCTAGAGAAATAGAAGAAGCCAGAAGCAACAATGTGACTAGAAAATTCTACAAGAAGGTCCAGCAGCTGAAAACAGGTACTAGAAATAACAAACTGGTTATAAGGGGTGAAAATGGACGCCTATTGGTGGCAGACGTAGAGCTACAAGAACATTGGAAGAAATACTTTCAAACACTTCTGAGGTCTGAGCATGATGTTGAAGCCACGAGAACAGCAAATTATGCGAGTGTTGGTCATGACGACGAAGATATCCCACCAGATAAAGAGATGTAACCTTAAGATCAGATGTTTGTTTATGTTTGTTACATATCTGTTAGTTTTTGTTTAAAAGTGTTAGTAAGGAGTACAGAGTTTGATTCAAGAGTGTATTATTAACTTTAAAAAACGATTTATTTTTAGATTAGTTGTTTGTTTTTTGTTTTGATGAACACATTGTAAACAATTGTTATTGTAAATAATGCTTAATAGAATTGTTATTTTTAGGATCAAATTGGTCTAAAGTTATTGAAGAATTCAACCCTATTTTACCACATTGGAAATCGGATTTTATGAAGTTAAAATATATTTGCATTCGCTTTGAAAGTGAAACACAGCAGCATGGTGACTTGGTAACTAGGGTTGTTTCCATAAGGTTACTGTCTTTAGACACAACATATGTGTTTCCTGAAGAATATCAACCATTGGAACTTCATTCCCAATTTCTTCAAGATTAGCATTATTAAGAATGCCTGCAAATCTTTTACAAAACCAGGTCAGTACCGTAATGGTAAGGTCAGCAATAGTTCCTGTGTATTTTGATGAATATTAACAATTGTGTGTTCCAAAACCTCTATTTATTAGAATTACAACAAAATGCACAATCTCTTTGATCCGAAGATAAAGCAATGGCAGACAATGGGAATCAATTAGAACTAATAAAGTTAATTGAGAAGCTTACTGAAAGGCTAGATACCAGGGACAATAAACCTGTAAATATTTCTAATATACAAAAAGAGTTTGTTTTAGAAAATTTTCAAGGTAAAGAGACTGCTCTCCAACGGATTGATAATTTTAAAAAAGAATGTGGTAGGTATAAAATAATTAATGATGAAAATAAGATACAAATACTAAGGTTATTTCTAGAACATAACGCTGTAGATTGCAATAATTCAACTTTATGCAAGCTGACATTACAAGCCAAATGGAATGAATGGAGAACTTCATTTTTACAAACATTTTAGTGACAAAAGTTGGCGTAGAGTGTACCATGCGTACAATTTCAAATTCATTAATGGATCCTTGTTAGATTATGCAAGAGAGGTTATTACTAGAAAAAGAACCAACCATGTCTAATACCTCACGCGTCAACCACATTGTTGTTGGTCTCCCATTGTATGTTCAAGGCCATCTGGACTTAAAATCAAGCTCATCCGAAGTTAAAAAAAGGTGACACAAGAACATCTTATGGTGCAACTAATAATGATGTAGGTTCTTCTGATAGCAAGAAAACAATAGAAAAAAGACCTTGTGCTATCTGTGAGTCAAAGGTTTATCCAAGGCGTTATCATCCACTTGAACTTCGTAGGAATAAAGCTTACTTCAAAGAAAAACGGGTTAATTTAAATGAGTTTCAGGACGTCAACGTTCACGAAGCGGCAAAAAACTTAGTATACACCACTAATTCGACTAAATATTACAGTAAACAAAAATAAATTTACGGTAATCTATGAAAGCGGATCCAATATAACACTTGTTAATTACAAGATAATAGAGCATATAAAGGACAAGATGTTAGCAAATAATCAAATATTTAAAACAATTGATTTAAAACAACAGATGTTTTTTGTAAATTGAAACGCTTAGATCAAGCTAAACAAATAAAAATTTGTCAATATTTGCAAAACATACCCATGATGTTAGCGAATCAAAAATCCACGAAGCTCATATTAAACTTTTGGAAAATAAATATATTTCAAAAAAACCTTACAGATGCTCAATACCTGATAATAGAAGATCAAGATTGTGCATTGATTTTTGTGAGCTGAACAAGATTCTGGTCCCTGAATCGCAACCATTTCCAAGGATTGAAGGCATTATTGTAAAGGCACGGAACTGTCGAGGGTATTCAGTCTTCGATATAAGTTCGGCGTTTTGGTCTATCCCAGTTACAGAAATAGATAGACATAAGACACCATTTGTTACTCAGAACGGTCATTACCAATGGAAGATATTACCTTTTGGCCTCAAGATTTCCCCATTATTTTTTCAACGTGTTCTAGGCAATACGATTCGACGTCATAGACTTCACGATGTTTGTATTAATTACATTGATGACATTTTGGTATTTTCAAAGACCTTTGATGAGCATCTTTGTCACATTAAAAAAATTATGAAAGCAATTTGATTAGAAGGTTTTCGTTTAAAATTATCTAAATGCAAATTGGCACAGCCCTCAGTAAACTATTTGGGTCATGTAAGAGGATATAACACAGTCAGGCCTCATCATGATAACCTGAGATCAATTAAAGACTTTCTAAACGTCAGAACAAGAAAAATATTCGCCAATTTTTAGGTAAGATTAATTTTTACCATAAATGCATACCGGATTATACGAGAAAGCTTGAACCTCTGCATAACCTCCTAAGAAATAATACTGAATTTCGATGGACAGCAGAATGTGATAAAATCTTTACAGACATAAAGGATTATTTATGCCAAAGCCCGATTTTGTCAATTTTTGATCCACAAAGGACAAAGTTTCTTTATACTGATGCCAGTAATCTTGGTGTTGGAGCAATTTTAAAACAGATTCAAGATGATGGCGAATTACATCCAGTAGTATACTTCTCCGAAAAATTCACTCCAGAACAAGCAAAAAAAAAAGCAATTTACCTTGAATGTTTAGCAATGAAGGAAGCAATCCGTTATTGGCAACACTGATTGTTAGGCCATTAGTTCCAAATGGTTTCCGATCATAAACCTCTGGAAAATCAAAAATCAAAGCTAGAACAGATGAGAAGTTAGGAGATTTAGTACTTAATTACTGGAAAGCAATCTTCAATAATTCCAACAGCTTTAAATACTCCGTCAGATATAGAAGCAGATACAAAACGGGCTTTTCAAAATTCAAGAACTCATTATTTGGTAAATAAAAATATCTGATGTGGACAACACATGACTTCCTTGTAAGCCTATAAAGCTATAAATCTGTGGTTCAAAAAGTGATCCTGAATTTGATTACTAGTTTCCGAAGATTACAGTATCTCAAAAACGACACTCGGTGTCCCGATATCCATCTATTGGCACACACACACAAATGGGGAGGAAAATCAGTATTTTACACTCAATTTTAACATTTAAAACAAGTAATAAAAATGTTTAATATGATTGGAAACCAAATTTCGTTTGTAACCTTTATTACCGGAACATATAATTTATGTATTTAATTTAAATATAATTTTTGATGTAAGCTTATTATGACCTTCAAGTAAAGTACCCTTATCGGCTCACCAATTTTAACCAAAATATATTAAATACATTCATATCGATATAAAAGTCCTATTTACCAAATTTGAGATGTTTTACATTATATTTTAATATAATTTTCGATGAAAGTCTAATATGACCTTCAAGTAAACTACCTCTTCCGGTTTTTCAATTTAAACCAAAATCTAGTATGTTATTCAAATCAATATATAAGTTATAAATACTAAATTTGAGAAGTTTGGTAAAGTATTTTAAAATAATTTTTGATGGAAATCAATTATGACCTTCAAGTAAAGTACCAATTTCGGTGATCAAGCAGTAAACAAAAAAGGAGGTTCACAACTAGATTTTACAACAATCTTAAAAAAAATATTTCAACTTTCTACGGCTAGCTGTTTTTGAGTTATGCGAGATACGAATGTATGTACGTACAGACGCCACGACGAAACTAGTCAAAATGGATATTTCCGTTGAAATCTGAAAACCGAAAATTTTCGCGATTACAATACTTCTTTTACTTCGTACAAGGAAGTAAAAACAATTAAAATTATATATAACGAAAATAAAACAGAATCTAACAAATAAATAAGCTAAATTAAAAAATAAAGCCAAGAAGAAATTACCTACGCTGCCCATCTTTGATCAGTGAGTCAAAGTCTTTTATTTTAATTAATTTAAGCAAGTCTATCTTGAATTTAGAAAGCAAATTTTGTTTTGTTTCAGGTCATTGTCCATTTTTGAGAATTATACTTATAATAAAATGAAATCGTTGCCTGTCAAATAATTTACAGTCATAAAGTATATGTCTAAAATTGTGGATTTGTCCTTCTTCTTCGCATAAGTCTGATTGTATAATGTTGAATCATTTGGGATATTCCTTCGTGTTACCATATTCTGTCAGTTGTTGCGTTAATTCGTAATCATTATTCTTTATAGTTTTATAATTGTGTAATGTAATGCAATCTATGTAACCTTGGTGACTTGGTAGAGGTCATCCTCATTTGGTCCCATCTTTTAACTAAATTGAATGTCAGATCTCTCTTTATATATTAGATAACGGTACTTAGTGGAATATACATTTATAAATATATAAAGACGGTATAAATATATATATTTATTTGCAATTGTATTTAAAGAAAAACGTATAGATACAAGAAGTAACAATGTAGAATCTGAGTTTAAAAAAAATAATTATATTCAGCTAACCGTCAAGAATGAATATTCATGCCCCTCCAAAGAAGAGGGGCACGGACGGGGATTGAAGAATTTACTGTTCAATATTTTACTTTCCTATAGCTATATATGAAACATATAGTAAGTATTGCGGTTATTATAAGTAGCGGGAAGTATTGCGATCTTGAAAATTTTTGAATTCGAGTTTTCAACTGAAATCCACGTTTTAACGTCCCTTGAGTCCAAATAACCAAGTCTCGCAAAATGATCTGTGTGTCCATGTGTTTGTGAACAGACTAGCTCAAAAATTAAAAGTTGTTAGATACTAATATTACGTATTTAAGGCAGGCACATGATTTTATAGCAACTTTTTAGTCAAAATCGACTTATCGCAAGTGCCACTTTATATAATCAATTTTACAATTTTATCGTAAATGACTCTAACTAATGATTTTGATGAAACTTTCCTAGGTATTATTCTTAAAATCCTTTAATTTTTCATGCATGGAGTAGATCAACGAAAAAACGCAGGAAAAAGTTATGATAAAAAGAATATTTTATTTGCGCTAAACATAAAAAGGATGCATTTTATAGTAAATTATGTAAGGAATTGTATGAAAGGTAGTAAAATTATCTAAATAACAAAAAAAAAATCATCAAAATCGGATCAGTGCCAGCAAAGATACTTTTGGGGACTACACGATCCTAGATAATTGAACGCATCCGAAAGAGGACATTTTTTCTCCCACCAATCCGTCGATCAGTTGTCAACTGTAATGTGAGAATACAAAAGTAGAAATTAACTTAATAATTTCTACTTTTATACTATTAAATGGAATTAAACTGTTTTTATGGAAACAAAACTGAATTTTTAAAAATATATTTTCAACTTAATAAACTTAAAATATATAGATAGTGTACAGAATTGTTGTACTGAAATTGTTTAAAAAAGTGTTTAATTGTACTTATGTGAGAGAAGGTGTAAAGAAGTGAATGCTGCTGAGTTTATTTCAAGTATTGTTTTTGTGAACTCTTTAAAATTATATTAAAAAGATAATTATTAAAGGAAGGTAAGGGAAAGTTTGCTGATGCGGGCACCGCTCCAGATTTTTTTTATATTTAATGAATTGATCAATCAGAAAAATAAAAAAAGCTGTTCTTGAGTACGTAAGATACAATAATAGTAAAAAAACAATCCTAACTCGAATAGAATAATTTCGCCAACCAACCAGCACAATCAATGAAAAATTCATTGAAATGGAAATAACGGTACTAGTTGTTATGTTCGCCATATCAATTTGAATGACAGACACGAGATCAAATTTGTTCTTTAATATCTAAAAGGTAGAACACAGGATTAAAAATTTTAATCCTGAGGACATAAACTTTTTATTTCCAGCATAAATAGAAACCTCCTCTACTTTCGGTAGTGAGGAAGCAAAAAATATTAAATACTTATTAGAAGATTTTATAGTTTGTTTTTTTTATCTGAGGTTCTAATGTATTGTATTTTTGTTTTGTTTTTTTTGGAAAATAAACAATAAAAGTTATAATATTATGACACTGGAGAAATAACTGATATTATCCCGTTTTTCATTATTAGGAAAAAAATTATGAATATTTCAAGATTCAATTGTATTTTTCCTTCAGGTGTAATTCGAAATCCGTAAAAACCTATTCATCTGTTTCTTTTCCAAACTCTTATCAATGAACAGAAAAATTTTCAAGTCAATAGTTTTTATAATATCTGCAAAATGTTGTCATTTGTATGAAGGTAAGCTGAAAAACTGATAATTTAGTTTATCCGAAATAATAAATAAAATAAAGACTCTATATTTCTGGCAAATAGAAAAAAAAAATATTATAATACGGTGTATTTCAAAAGTTTAATATCGATTTGAAAAATGATTATGGTGCCCAGAGTAGAGTTTTCTCGTTTATTTAAAATAACTTCAATATTTTCTTGTAAAATTCAGTAAAATCTTCATGAAAAATATATCAACAAATCTATGAAAGAGTAGGTTTATCAACAAATATTCTTTGAAAATGTTAAATACTTATACAAGTATATTATGTTTTATACTTTATATTTATATAAAATATAAATACTTATTGAAAACGCACAAATATACAATCGAAAAAATGTTTTTTAAATCAGTATAACTGAAGAAACTGATATTGTAACATATTTAAAAAAAATATATAATTAGAACAAACCAGGCAAAAAAATAAAAATGGTATAAATTTCAAGATTAAATCTTTTTCCTTTAGGCGTAACTTACAATCCGTAAATACCTCCCATCTGTTTATTTTACAAACTCTTGTTGATAAACCGAAATAGATTTATGTACAAAATTTACATGTACCCAAAATAAAAAATCATTACAAATCACTATAACGTAGTTACAGAACAAGACGTTCAAAACAATAAATTTTATATATGTTACTATAAATTTGTATCTTAAAATATTTATATTTATCGTATTTTGGGGATATGAAAAAAAGACCCATAGTTTTTATAGCTTCTGCAAAATGTGGTAATTTTGTATAAAAACTGTAATTAATCAATAGCGCTGTGAATCTGATTTTTTGTACAAAACCCTAAACTACGCATTTACGAAAAACCATCGGTTAGGCCGTATTCGAAGGAGTTTTTAACTTGTTTCTAGTCGTCATAAATGTATCAAAGACATATTGAAATGTTCAATAAGAGTTATATTTTCAGAAAAAAAAAAAAAATTAATTTTTCAATATTTTTTAATGCCTTAAGTTTCTATTGACCGCCAAAGATTGTTTAATATTTTTATTGGTAGGTTAATACCAATGAAGATTTTGAATCTATTAAGGATGAACGGATGTACATGTTCGAAGCGTTAATACTGTCGAAATCAGTATACCAATACAATTCTCTTTTATTTTATTTTTTATATTAAGCCATAGAATAATTCATTACAAAGATGATACAGAAAAAATGATTTAAGTCTGGTTGGTAAAATACCGATAACGGACAAGACGGAATAAATATATGGTTAGCAACAGAAATTCGTATAAATCATTATTATATATAATTATTTTATTCGCTATAATATAATAACAAATATATTACTTACATAAATCTCGGTAGAGCAATGTGAATTCGAAATCTTCAAGCCTGACAAACTCTCGTTCGTCTAACCTGAGTAGATCTTGGAGAGTAGGGTACACAATATTCTCCATAGTTCGATAATAGAAGGTACCTATCAGTTCACTGGCTAAAATGGAAATGACAATTTAAGGTATATCCGGGGTAATAAAAAAAAGGGATTGGGGAGGGGGTTAATAGTATGCGAACTGACTGTCAGGTAGCAGCATTGCCTCTCAAATGGCGGGGATTTCAAATTTGCTAGTTTCTAAAAATAATATGTCATAATTGATATTCAAATTTAAATCGCCAATTGCCTGCCAAATGAAAGTGATGTGTTTAAAAATCATAAATATTTCTAAATGAATATTCTTTGCTCACGGGAAATTGTAGCCATTAATGGCATATTTAATACACTTCATTATATAATAATAGTTATTAAATATGCTCACGTTTCTCTCTAATATAATTTAATATACCAACAACTGGGTTCACAACTCCCGGAAATATGCAATGTTTCCTTCCCCACTGAGGAATACAAACAAATTAAATCTTTTTATGGCATAGGAAGCTTATAGGACATTGAAGAATATAAAACTGTTGAAAACATTTATAATTATTTGAAAATACTTATAAAAAAAAAATGTCAATTTGAAGAGTTTTCAATTTTTTTTTGTTTTATGACAAAACTTGATTAATCTCATGTATCTCGAGTGAAGGTTTTTTTTAACAAATTGTTCTTACTTTGCTTCGGAAATTAATTTTGAAAATTCAGATAATTATTTAAAGACAAAACAGGAATTTTAATTTTTAAAACTATGTTAATGATACTTAAGGGTTTAGTTTGATCACGATTTAGTTGATGGCCTCAAATTTTGGATACTTGTTAGCTTATCCTTCAAATTGTATAATTTTTCTTTAATTAAAAAAATAATAATAATTAAAATCCATAAATGTAACCATTATTACATGTTATTCTTGACCGCTACCAACCCGGACTATGTTCATCTGGATTTATCAAATGGTCAACCAGTAATACCTGAAATAAAAAGAAAAAAAATATTTTTTCATATTAATAGTTAAAAGAAAGAAAATAATTAATAGCAACACTCTGCAGCAATGGATACCATGTTTTCTTTTTTTACCATAGTACAAAAACCATTGAAGCCAAATAACTACTTCATCTATTTAATTAAATTCCATTATTACTTATTTTCTTTAAATAAATAATTAGTGTAAATTGTGATTAAATATAAATAGATGGAGCAGTTAAATAATTAGAAACAAGGTTATCATTGCATATTTCTTATTGAAAACTAATTAAAATATTAACCCTAATGTATTTGCTTATCACAGTTAATGTTATTGTCATAAGTTCCAACATAAATTCGTATTTAAAAATTAAATATATTAGGCCAAGTATAGAAAACAAAAAAATAGAAAACAAATGATATTAGAATTCTGAAAACTAAATAATCACACTTCAGACTTACAATTAGTTCAACATTTATTAAACGTTTGACGTTTTTAACCATTTAAGGTACGTTTTCCTTAGTGATTTTTCTTTCTATTTAAAAGACTCCTACTTAAAAAACAAAAGAATTATTGAATTTTTTTTTAACTAATCTTTGAAGTCAGATTTTTTTCTTTAAAGACATTTTTACCTATTTAATAATATTATATTTTAATGAATTAAAGGGTTATCCACCTTGGAGAGGTGAACGCTACAAGCGGGACCTGAGGTATTGTTCAAAGCAGGTAAACAACTCACCTGGTTTGAAGATATCCTAGATTAATCCATGTCGACAGGTAGCAGAAAATCATGTACTGCTATAAAACCTATTCATGTACTGCAATAAAACTAGCAGGTGCTACCATAAACCTAATAGATCTCCAGTCGTTAGCAAACACCACCATAAATCTAATAGATCTCCAGTCGGTAGCAAACACTACCATAAACCTAATAGATCTCCAGTCGGTAGCAAAAACTGCCATAAACCAGACGAAAGGAAAATTTGACCCACTGTCATGGACAGTTATATTTCCTTCTATCCTCAACAAAAGAAATCCTTCAAATTTCTCTAACTTTAATTGTTTTAACAAAAATATATATTTGACATAATTATTGATTGTTATGTTAAATAATAATGTTGTTATGAGACTGTCGTTATTATTAGTTAAATTAAGATTAATTTAAAGATTTAGTTAAGTTGACTTAAGATTTTCATTCAATGTCTGTAAAGTTGAGTTTACATCGAAACCAGTAAAATTGTTATTAGCAAAATTTTAATATAATTTTTTTATTAACATTTTGATACCTACATTTTACACCAACCAATAGCAATATGTAATTGACATTGTTATTAATCAGATTTCTAACAAAAATGCTAAATAACATTTGAACGTTTGATCGAATAACATCGATACTGTATTACTAAGATCAACAATACATTATACAAAGATAATATTGTATTTGTTACAATATTGTATTTGTGGAAATTGAGATATTTTAAAATTGATCATGCATTAGTAAGTCCTACAAATATATTTTCTCTATGGTGAAATTTCAGTGTGGTCTTATTTTCATTGATTTTATTACTATTTTTAATTAACTGTTGAAAATTATGTTTATATAAAACAGTTCTATTTATCTTTATTTTTATTCTGTTCGTTTCCTTATTTTCTTCTATTAATTTATTAAATTCAATTTTTCATTAATGTACTAATTAATCAGAAAATAATTTTGATTATATAAGACTTTATGGTTATCATTTAAAAATGGTGAAAATTTGTAGGATCATCAACTATTTATGTTATGGTGATGAAATACACACATTTTGAAATTAAGTAATTTTAAATGGAATGACTTACTGGACCAAAAATGTATACATACTTACTGGACCAAAAATGTATACATACTTACTGGACCAAAAATGTATACATACTTACTGGACCAAAAATATATACATACTTACTGGAAAGTCTGTTTTAAAAATATTTAAGTGTTTAAATTCAGTTTACTTACATGTAATTATAATCCATAAACATGAAATAATGACAACATAATTTATTTTTTAACTAAAATGCTGGTATAATATTAAATATGGTATATATTTAGAACAGAAAAAAAAAATATTTTGGGACAATGTCCCTTTAGAATAGCAAGGTAGACTTTCGCTGGTACTGCCCGCGGTTGCGACTGGCAGAGCTGACCAATCGTATTTCGTCATATCTAGACTGCCGGCCAGTACGAGCGAAATATGCCCCTACCTATTCAGTCAAAGTAGTAGTAAACTGCTCGCAAACTTTTCCGACCGCAACCGCGGGCAGTACCAGCGAAAGTTGGAGCTGAATTTACACTTATTTCCTGTTCACTATAACCGATAGCGAACAGCTCATAGGATCTTGCAACATCTGCTTTATAACCGATTTGTACGTTATAAACGGTTGCACGTTATATGCGGTTTCTTATATTCATTTTATCCATGATATTTCACGGGACCGAATATTATATGTGTATTATATGTATATGTGTGTATATACATTGTTACATGATCAAAAATAAAGGGGGAAGCTAAAAATCATATTAGATCTCAACATTTTGTAAATTTAGATGAATTGTTAAATTTTATAGAAAATAATTATAGGGACCAAAAAACAATTTGCCAATTAGACCCCGAGCTCATGTCTATGCGTCCTTATAAATATGAAAATCCAATTGAATTTATAAATAGAGTAGAATCGGCTTTATCTGTTCTCATTGCCAGAATTAGAATAGATCATGATATATCCTATCCGGATAGTCAAATAAATTATATTAAAGAAAGAATCACTCACCATGTGATTTCATGTTTACCCATTGAATTAGGGAATTATATGAGGATTTTTGATCCAAAAGATTTAATAAAATTAAGAATTAAATTACAAAATGAGGGTTTACCCTTATTACAAAAGCTTTTTCCGAAAAAACAATTTAATAAACATGAAAAAACATCTCATCAAAAACATGAATATAATAGATACGATACTCGTAAACCACCCCATCATCATAAAACGGAGTATAACAAAAACGAAGATAGGGGATATAATAAATATCAGCATGATGATAGGCAAAGATATGAAAGCCAGAAACGATCATATAAAAATGATGAGAGGAATTTCCATCAAAATAGGTACCGAGACAGTCATAGGCCACAGGCTTGGCATGAAAGGGATAATTGGAGAAATAATGATAAAACAAATGAGCCGTTTCCTTCAAAACCTTTTAAACCCGATTCTCAAAACACTGTGTCTACGATATCGGTTGACAAAGTAAGATGTTTTGAAGAATCTAATAATCAAGAATTATTAGAAAAAAATGAAAGACTAGAAAGGGAATTAAAACTTAAATTAGACCATTTTTCAGAACTTTTAGGGCCTTCCCAAAATACAAGTTAAATTTAGTTAATAATACAAATGATGCTTATTTCACGGACAAATTTGGCAAGGAATGGTTAATAGATACTGGAGCAGAAATTAATTGTATTAATCCAAATTCCTTACCCGAGGGAATAAAAATACAATCGGAAGAATTTGTTATATCAACGCCAGCCGGTAATAAGAGAGGACATGGGAATGTAACCTTAGACATAGGACCGAGGCTTGGTTTGAAAGATGAATTATTAATAACATTTAAAATTTATAATTTCTGTGAAGGTTTTGATTTTTAGTTAGGAATGAAATCAATGAGAGATATAGGCGTTGAAATGAAAATTGGGAGTGAAAATGAATTTAAAACGAGGCCTATAGACGAATGATTACCGGAAGAAGAACCAGGAATCTGGTGGAAGAATATAGAAGGCGACGAAGAGAAGAAAAGAAGATCCTCAGGAAGAGGAAGAGAGAGTGGGAGAAAAAGAAGATAGAGGAAATAGAGACACTGAAGGAACAGAGGGATGTGAAAAAGTTTTACAAAAGCATTAACGAAGGAAGAAAAGCGTACGTGCCCAGAAATAGCCAGATCCGAAATATTAAAGGAAAACTAATTTCAGATACATCTGAAATATTAAATAGGTGGGAAGAGCATTATAAGGAACACTTTAAGGTGGATGATGAAGACGCTACCCCATACCAATTAGCTGAGGAGCAGGATGTGGAACCTCCTGACGAGGATGACGTGCTTGATGCCATTATGCAACTTAAGAATAATAAGGCCCCCGGAATCGATGGTCTGCAGGCTGAACTTTTGAAACAGGGAGGACCAGAAACTCTGAAGCGTTTGCATGATATCCTGTTAAAGATATGGATAGAAGAAGTTATGCCGGAAGAATGGAGGACAGGAGTAATATGCCCGATACACAAGAAGAATGATGTCCTCGACTGTAACAACTACAGGGCTATTACCTTACTCCCCACGGCGTACAAGATATTTTCAAACGTCCTCAATGCTAAAATAAGACCTTACACTGATAATGTGGTGGGGCAATATCAGTGTGGTTTCAGGAAGGGAAAGTCCACCATTGATCAACTGGTTACTCTGCGACAGATACTTGAAAAGATGAATGAATTCAATACATACCTCCATCTCCTCTTTATAGACTTCAAAACAGCATATGACAGTGTGTATCGGGACATGTTATACATAGCTATGAAGAGGCTGGGAATCCCGTCAAAACTAATACGACTGGTCAGAATGACGATGACAAATGCCAGCTGCTGTGTTAGAATACAGGGAGATCTGTCTAATAAATTTTGTTGCGAAAGAGGATTAAGACAGGGAGACACGCTAGCATGCACCCTGTTTAACCTAGCGGTTGAAAATGCAGTAAGAGACGCACGAGTACAGACCACAGGCACTATATATACAAAAAGCGTCCAAATCTTAGCATACGCTGATGATATATGTATTGTTGGAAGATCATCGGCAGCAATGAGGGGCGCGTTTACTTCCCTTGAGACAGCGGCAAGAAAAATTGGACTTCAAATAAATGAAGAAAAAACAAAATATATGACGACAGATAACCGACAGACTGACCCAACCATCAAAATTGGCGCTTGGAACTTCGAAAAGGTAAATAGCTTTAAGTATCTAGGTTCAGTAGTAACAGCGGACAACGATATTAATCAGGAAATAACACAGAGGCTCGTTGCTGCGAATAGGTGCTACTATGGACTCCTGCAGTATATGAAAAGCAGATCGCTGTCTAGATCCACAAAGGTGAACATATGCAAGGTACTAATACGCCCTGTACTGACATATGCGTCAGAAACATGGACAATGACTAGGGCCATAGAGCGAAAACTGTTGGTGTTCGAGAGGAAAATTCTCAGGAAGATATATGGCCCCGTTAAGGAAAACAACGAATGGAGAATCAGACACAACAGTGAACTTTCTGACCTCTATAAAGAGCCCGATGTTGTCAAATATATAAGAATAACTAGGCTTAGATGGGCGGGTCATGTCTTACGGATGGATGATAATGTAGTCCCGAAAAAAGCATTCAATGTCGAACCAATTGGTAAGAGGAAAATCGGAAGACCAAAACTGAGATGGCTCGATTGTGTGAGTGGTGATGCCAGAGCTCTGGGCATCCAGAGTTGGTGGAAGGACGCACGAGATAGGGAGAGATGGAAGAAGATTCTTGAGGCAGCCAAGATCCAGTAATGGATTGTCGCGCTAAGGATGATGAATTAAAACTAGTGACCAAAGCTTACCATTTACAAACTTATTAAAATGTCACATTAAATTAAAAACGGAAAATCCCGTATATTCCAGAAGTTATAGAGTAACACCTCAACTCAGAGAAGAAATGAATAATCAAATAAAAAAGATATTAGATCAGAATATTATTAGGGAAAGTAATTCACCATATAATTCACCGTCAATGATTGTTCCAAAAAAGTTAGATGCCAGCGGCAAAAAGAAATACAGGCTTTTCATTGATTACAGAAATTTGAATGAACAAACAGTTAAAGATAAATTTCCACTGCCTAATATTGAGGATCTACTTAATAAATTACAAGGTTCAAAAATATTTTCTACCATCGATTTGGACTCAGGGTTTCATCAAATTGAGATGTCGAAAGATTCAATCGAGAAGACTGCATTTTCAACAGAAGATGGGCATTATGAATATATTAGAATGCCGATGGGCCTTTCAAACTCTCCCCCCACCTTCCAGAGAGCTATGAATGCAATGATAGCTAACGTACCAAATGCTTTAGTTTATGTTGATGACATTACAATTTATTGTAAAACAATAGAAGAGCATTTAGAACATCTTGAAAATTTATTCAAAACATTAGCTAAAAATAATCTTGTAGTTCAAATGGACAAAACTGAATTCTTTAAGCAGGAACTTCCATTCTTAGGATATATTTTAACTCCAGAAGGTATAAAAACAAACCCGTCTAAATTAGAAGCTATTTCGAAATTTCCATTACCAAAATCAGAAAAAGAAATCAAACAATTCTTAGGAATTACGGGGTACTATAGACAATTTATCCATAATTATGCTAATATAGCAAAACCTTTAACTCAGCAATTAAGAGATAAAGATAATATTATACCAGGAAATTACAAAAAATAATTTGAAAAATTAAAGATTCATATAATGAATGCTCCTATATTGGCATACCCAAATTTTGACCCTCCGATGATAGTAACAACAGATGCAAGTAATGTCGCAATTGGAGCAGTCTTATCACAAGTTATAGAAGGAACAGAACATCCCATTGGAGCAGTCTTATCACAAGTTATAGAAAGAACAGCACATCCCATTGGAGCAGTCTTATCACAAGTTATAGAAGGAACAGAACATCCCATTGGAGCAGTCTTATCACAAGTTATAGAAGGAACAGAACATCCCATTGGAGCAGTCTTATCACAAGTTATAGAAGGAACAGAACATCCCATTGGAGCAGTCTTATCACAAGTTATAGAAGGAACAGAACATCCCATTGCATTTGCCTCAACAACATTAAATAATACTGAGCAAAATTACTCAACTATTGAAAAAGAGCTTTTGGCTATAGTTTATGCTACCAAACATTTCAGGCCTTATTTATACGGAGCGATATTCACAATTCATACAGATCATAAACCTTTGCAATGGTTATTGACTATGAAAAATAACAATACAAGGATTATGAAGTGGATTTTCTATCTGCATGAATATGATTTCGAAATAAAATATATTGAAGGTAAAACCAACAATGTAGCAGATGCCTCAAGCAGAGTGCAAATGGATACAGTAAATGCAATGACAAACCATAATTTGAATGAAGATTCAGCCATGGAATTAGATAGAAAACTTGGTGAAACATCTCAGATGCCGTTAACATCTCCAGAAGTTTTGATTTCGATGAAACACTTTTAGAAAACAATAGTATATCAATGGAAAATAATATTGATGTAGAAGATGATAATCCCGAAATAGATAATAATAATGAAATAAATAATCCAAATTTTGATAACGAAAGTTTAAATACTGAGCATTCACAGGAAAGTAGTAATGAACAAATATTTATTGTAGAAGACCCGAAACCAGTTAATATAGAGAAAAATCAAATATTCGTCCAGAGAGGTGGAAAGCAAATTAGATTAGAGAAAACATTTGGCAAAAATATATATTTTATTCAAACAGCGTATCCCTGGAGTGATGATTTAGAGGAAACTTTATTAGAAATATTAAAACCTAATAAAGTTTATGGAATTTATTGTGAACCGAATGTGGAAACAGTTAGAGATGATTATGAGGGGATATTTAAAAAGATGTCTTCATTGATTATGGAAAAATTCCCTAATGTTTAATTTAAGAGGTATAAAAATAATGTATTGAATATTGAAAGTAAAGAAGAGCAATTAGAAATAATCAATAATTATCACATAGGCAAATCTTTTCACAGAGGAGTATTAGAGACTTAGGAAAAAATGAAAAGAACCTATTATTTTCCACGGATGAAAGAAGAAATTAATCAGTTTATCAATCAATGCAAAGTCTGCAGAGTGACTAAATATGACAGAAAACCAATAAAGTCACAGTTTCAAGTCACACCAACACCAATGAGACCATTTGAGGAATTGATGATTGATACATTACACTTTGAAAGGAAGTATATTATAACTATCATTGATACATTTTCAAAGAAAATGTATGCAGAATTAACAACTGCCTGCAATGTAACTAACGTATTTAAAATAATAACAAAATATTTAAGTTTATATCCAAATCCAATAAGATTTAAAATGGATAACGGAAAGGAGTATAAAAATAATTTAATACAAAATTTATTAGAAAGTTTGGGAATTGAGGCGTATTACACTACTCCAAATCATCCTAATTCTTTAGGCCTCATGAATAGAGCTCACTCGACATTAATTGAAATTATTAGAACCTATAAAAACAGCGGTGAAGAACGAGATTTAAATACAAATTTAAATTTAGCTTTTATTACCTACAATAATTCACTAAACCAAAATTTAAAATTATCACCAAATGAAATTTGGTACCTTTGGTTGTATAAAAGACCCCGAAAAGATATTATCAATTATATAAGAAGATTTAATTAATCTATATCATAAGGAGTTGAATTTAGTCCATGAACAAATAAAGAATCAAATTGAAAAAGAAAAGGAAACGAGAACTGAATCCTTTAATAAAAATAGAGTAAATGAAGAAGTTGAAAATGAACCTTATATAAAGGTAAGAACTAGAAATAAACATGAAAACCCATTTAGACAAGTTTATAAATTCAAAAATATAAACAAAACACTCAAAGTACACGCAGATTATATTCAAAGAAAGAGAAAATCTAAAAGCAATAATAATATTCCAGATGTTGAAGACCATATGGGTATTGATTCTGATGATGCAGATGTCACGACAATATGAAATAATAAATCCAGAACATTCTTCAGGATTAGTAACGTTCAAATTATCAGACACTAAGGTAATACAGAAATATAAAACTATAATACATTATTTAAATTTCTCGAACTTTATAAATGAAATAGATATATTAGAAAGGGATTTGAGCAATTTTTAACAGCACAGCCAATATGATATAATTTCGAAACAATTGAAATTTCTGCAAGACAAAATTAATAATATTATTGATGTTCCACACAGTAGAAGAAAACGAGAATTGATAAATGCCCTCGGCCAAGGTATCAAATTCATTACAGGAAACCTAGATTCTGATGACAAGGCACAGTACGATAAGGCCATTACTACTCTAGAAGAGAACAACTACCGCATGGAGCATAACATAGCTCGTGAGATTAACATCAATAAAGAACTGGTAAAGTCATTTCAAAAAGATATTAGATTAATTAATAATAATAGTAATAAATTAGCCAACTTAATAAACGTTGTAGATAAAACCACGTTAACAAATCATTTAAATGAATTATATGACATATTAAATTACATTACTATCGTAATCATGGACATAGAAAATTCTTTGGAAATGTGTAAATTAGGAATAACACATTCTAGCCTTTTGAAAACGATAGATATCAACAGTAACACAGAATACATAAGTTCTGACTTAGAAACACTTTGGCTCACAAGTAAAATATCTTGTATAATAAAAAACAAAATTGTTCATTATATGATACAATTACCTGTTCAAGCTAAGACCTTTAGTACCTTGTATTTATTATCTGTACCAATAAAGAAAAATAACCATATTATAACAACTATTGTAAATAATCAAATGGTATTGTATGATAATGATGAAATGTATAAAGGAGATTGTAATTTTATAAAAACTAATTATTATTGTAATAAAATTTATAAATTTAATGATACATGTATAGAAAAAGCTATTCATAATAATTTGAATAATTGTGTATCCACTACTATTAGCAATTTAGAACCTTATATATCTTATGTAGATTTAATTGATGTTTTTGTTAGTTTTAAGATTAAACATATTACAATTAGAAGTAATGCATCCTATCCTGTAATATTACCAGAAACAGCAATTATTAAATTAAAAGATAATGAAGAAATTATAAACCACACTAAAAATAATTATGTATATACGGAGATATTGTCTTCATTCCATGTAATTAATGATTATAAACATTTTAATGTCACTTTTAACCAATTAAAAATTCCTACTTTAAGTGATGGTATATTTGAAATTCTTAATACAGATTATCAAGAAAATTTTAATTTAGATTATTATTCATTAATATTAACAATTATTGTTTTATATCTTTTATGTATGAATATTTATTCATTGTACAAGCCCTCAAGTATTCTTAGCCAGCAAAATCAAGTAACTGATACACCAAAACCCCAAGAGGAACTTGTTTTAGAGGCCATAGCTTCAAAGACTGTTCATCCTCTTCTTCTCTCACGGAGCTCGAGAACTTCAGAAGGGAGGATTTATGGAAACCAACCACAGACTCAGCATATTTCTCCTGACTCTGTATAAATACCCCTCCCTTTCCCACCTAGCGAATATTAAGTCTTAGATTGTCGATTAGACGTAATCTCTTAGTGTTATAGTTCAGTAGAATAGTACAGTTCATCTTATATTGTAATCATTTTTTATAAATAAACTTTTTTTTTAAGTTCAAGTAAGTTCAAGTGATTTAATTGTCGAACAGAGGGAAAGAGATATCGCGATATGAAGGACCATTTAGGGTGATCGTTATCCGAGAGCATAACGTGGTTACGATTGAGAGTATTGCCAAACCTGAATCGGCGGTCGGGCAATTTACTGGAGTATCCTCCTTGGGAACATGCAATTTTGTTAATGATAGATGTAATAATTTTTTTTTTACATGTATTGTTACATTTATTTTCTAATTTATGTATAATTATGAGGACATTAGACCGGAGGTCGATTTTCTGTCTTCATTGTTTCATTAGTATTACTATTATTGTATATATATATATATATATATATATATATATATATATATATATATATATATATATATATATATATCGTAGTGATGGATAAGAATTTTTTTTTTTTGTACATAATCATTGAAGTTTTCATAGTTGCGAATATTTATTATCTGTTATTATGGTAGCTTATAATATTTTTTTTATTTTTATTTTTAAGTTGTTACTGTTTATTTCTGTTATTATGTTAGTTTATAAGATTTTTCTTTTTCTTTCTTCTTTTCTTTTTCTTACTTCTAATACCATGAATACTAAACATAAACATTGTAGAGGATATATAAGGAGGATTATGAGAGAGAATAAATCAGTATGCTTTCAGAATGTAACAGTGAGTTTTATTAACTTATCATACATAAGATATCATAACTTATCATACATAAGATATATAAAATATATTGTTATATATATATATATATATATATATATATATATATATATATATATATATATATATAAATAGCTCATCACATCTTCATCAAAGTGGCCCAACAATACGGCCACCTCTTGCGATGTTCCTTCAGCTTGGTGTAGTAGCGAAACCCGCGATTGCACCGTTCGCAGACATAGGGATAGACGCCGGTGTGCACGAAACTGTGGTTCCTCAGGCTCCGGGGGTTTGTGTAACATTTCCCGCAGGTCTCACATCGGTAAATTTTGTCATGTTCTGGATATGATGTAGACACCTTTACCTTCTTCCTATCTTGTTGAGGTATCTCCGCAAATTGTTCAGGTATCCGCTCAAATTGACACCGAATTTCGGTTACAGCTTCAACAGATTTTGTCGGCTTTTCTTCAACAGTCCCTGCAATCAAAGAGTTATATTAATTTAAAAGAAAATTGAACTATAAATATTAAAATTATACTATTTTTCAAGTCAATTTCACTAACAATTTCAGAAATTTCTGTGTCATCAAAAGAATTATATACAGTAAAAACTAGATAATTCGTACGGATTCTCCAGTCCCTTTGAAAATCTCCCATTGAATTTGCAAATAAAAGATATGGTTAATTAATTACATTTTCAACAGAAAGAGATAAACTGTGCCAGAGTAGTTAGCTAGCAAGACTGCACTGCCGGTCCCAAGTCCGGATAAAACAGGAGGGTTAGATGTAGGGCCGACAACCCAACCACTGTAAAAACTTTAACCGTTAAACAAACTCGAAAACCAAGCCTCGGATATCGGACTATTACACGGAAACGACACGGCGCAACGGAAAAGGTTTACAGATTTGGAACATGCAATGTGAGGACCTTAAATCGAGCAGGAGCAGTCAATGAGGTAACCTATGAGCTAAGCAGAATGAGGGTAGACATAGCAGCCATACAAGAAATCGGGTGGAAGGGAAGTGGGAATGTGCAATGTAGAAACTATGCCATCTTTTACAGTGGTAGTACTGAAAAACATGTCTTTGGAGTAGCCTTTGTAGTACCTTCAAGATTTAAATTAGCTGTAATGGATTTCCAGCCCATCAATGAGAGGATTTGCTAATTAAGGATAAGAGGGAAGAAATGCCATGCGACTCTCATAAATGTATCAGCACCTATGGAGGAGAAGAGTGAGGAAGAAAAAGACATTTTCTATGATAAGCTGGACAGAGCAGCCAGCTCTTCCTCTGGTATGAAAATAGTGCTGGGAGACTTCAATTGTCAGGTTGGGTTTAGAAATAATTTGTATACCTACCACAGGGGAATATAGTTTGCACGCTAAAACAAATGAAAATGGAGTGCGAATGATAAATTTTACTGCATACTGAAGCTTGGTAGTGATGAGTACAATTTTTTCACACAAAGGTAAGCATAAACTAACGTGGCACTCGCCAAACGGAATATTTACTCAAATCGACCATATTTGTCTCTAGTAGGCATTTTAATGAGATCATGAGGTTAGATCTTATCGAGGGGCAGATGTGAACTCTGATCATTTCCTTGTTGTAGCAAAGACGGTGAACAGAATAACATACACGCAACAGGGGCACCTCAATCAATAGAGCAAGTGGAGTAGAGATAAATTAAGGAATGAGGACATAAGGAGGCAATATAAAGAACAGTTGGAAGAAAACATAAGGAACATCCCTGCTGTAAGTGGTGACAAAGAGGTAGAAACTCAGTGGAAGGAGTTGAAGGAGTCAATTACTGGAGCAGCAATTGCCGAATAGAGAGGAAGCCTCCAAATAGATCTTGGTTTGATACAGAGTGCGATGAAGCCATCAAGGCTCGCAATATACTAAGAACCAAGTGGCTGGGTAAGGACACACGGCAGAATAGAAAAGATTTTCATGACGCTAGGGTCCACGCTAAAAGAATCATCAGGTCAATGAAGAGAAACTGGATGAATGACAAGGCTAGAGAAATAGAAGAAGCCAGAAGCAACAATGTGACTAGAAAATTCTACAAGAAGGTCCAGCAGCTGAAAACAGGTACTAGAAATAACAAACTGGTTAAAAGGGGTGAAAATGGACGCCTATTGGTGGCAGACGTAGAGCTACAAGAACATTGGAAGAAATACTTTCAAACACTTCTGAGGTCTGAGCATGATGTTGAAGCCACGAGAACAGCAAATTATGCGAGTGTTGGCCATGACGACGAAGATATCCCACCAGATAAAGAGATGTAACCTTAAGATCAGATGTTTGTTTATGTTTGTTACATATCTGTTAGTTTTTGTTTAAAAGTGTTAGTAAGGAGTACAGAGTTTGATTCAAGAGTGTATTATTAACTTTAAAAACCGATTTATTTTTAGATTAGTTGTTTGTTTTTTGTTTTGATGAACACATTGTAAACAATTGTTATTGTAAATAATGCTTAATAGAATTGTTATTTTTAGGATCAAATTGGTCTAAAGTTATTGAAGAATTCAACCCTATTTTACCACATTAGAAATCGGATTTTATGAAGTTAAAATATATTTGCATTCGCTTTGAAAGTGATACACAGCAGCATGGTGACTTGGTAACTAGGTTTGTTTCCATAAGGTTACTGTCTTTAGACACAACATATGTGTTTCCTGAAGAATATCAACCATTGGAACTTCATTCCCAATTTCTTCAAGATTAGCATTATTAAGAATGCCTGCAAATCTTTTACAAAACCAGGTCAGTACCGTAATGGTAAGGTCAGCAATAGTTCCTGTGTATTTTGATGAATATTAACAATTGTGTGTTCCAAAACCTCTATTTATTAGAATTACAACAAAATGCACAATCTCTTTGATCCGAAGATAAAGCAATGGCAGACAATGGGAATCAATTAGAACTAATAAAGTTAATTGAGAAGCTTACTGAAAGGCTAGATACCAGGGACAATAAACCTGTAAATATTTCTAATATACAAAAAGAGTTTGTTTTAGAAAATTTTCAAGGTAAAGAGACTGCTCTCCAACGGATTGATAATTTTGAAAAAGAATGTGGTAGGTATAAAATAATTAATGATGAAAATAAGATACAAATACTAAGGTTATTTCTAGAACATAACGCTATTGATTGCTATAATTCAACTTTATGCAAGCTGACATTACAAGCCAAATGGAATGAATGGAGAACTTCATTTTTACAAACATTTTAGTGACAAAAGTTGGCGTAGAGTGTACCATGCGTACAATTTCAAATTCATTAATGGATCCTTGTTAGATTATGCAAGAGAGGTTATTACTAGAAAAAGAACCAACCATGTCTAATACCTCACGCGTCAACCACATTGTTGTTGGTCTCCCATTGTATGTTCAAGGCCATCTGGACTTAAAATCAAGCTCATCCGAAGTTAAAAAAAGGTGACACAAGAACATCTTATGGTGCAACTAATAATGATGTAGGTTCTTCTGATAGCAAGAAAACAATAGAAAAAAGACCTTGTGCTATCTGTGAGTCAAAGGTTTATCCAAGGCGTTATCATCCACTTGAACTTCGTAGGAATAAAGCTTACTTCAAAGAAAAACGGGTTAATTTAAATGAGTTTCAGGACGTCAACGTTCACGAAGCGGCAAAAAACTTAGTACACACCACTAATTCGACTAAATATTACAGTAAACAAAAATAAATTTACGGTAATCTATGAAAGCGGATCCAATATAACACTTGTTAATTACAAGATAATAGAGCATATAAAGGATGTTAACGATAATCAAATTAAAGATGTTAGCAAATAATCAAATATTTAAAACAATTGATTTAAAACAACAGATGTTTTTTGTAAATTGAAACACTTAGATCAAGCTAAACAAATAAAAATTTGTCAATATTTGCAAAACATACCCATGATGTTAGCGAATCAAAAATCCACGAAGCTCATATTAAACTTTTGGAAAATAAATATATTTCAAAAAAACCTTACAGATGCTCAATACCTGATAACACTGAAATAGAAAGTCAAATAAGCAAATTACTGGAATCAGGATTGATAGAGGAGATTGATTGAGCGGCACCAGTAACATTAGCCTACAGGAAAGAAGATAATAGAAGATCAAGATTGTGCATTGATTTTTATATGTCAACTGTAATGTGAGAATACAAAAGTAGAAATTAACTTAATAATTTCTACTTTCATACTATTAAATGGAAACAAACTGTTTTCATGGAAACAAAACTGAATTTTTAAAAATATATTTTCAACTTAATAAACTTAAAATATATAGATAGTGTACAGATTTTTTGTACTGAAATTGTTTAAAAAAGTGTTTAATTGTACTTATGTGAGAGAAGGTGTAAAGAAGTGAATGCTGCTGAGTTTATTTCAAGTATTGTTTATGTGAACTCTTTAAAATTATATTAAAAAGATAATTATTTAAGGACGGTAAGGGAAAGTTGGCTGATGCGGGCACCGCTCCAGATTTTTTTCATATTGAATGAATTGATCAATCAGAAAAATAAAAAAAGCTGTTCTTGAGTACGTAAGATACAATAATAGTAAAAAAACAATCCTAACTCGAAAAGAATAATTTCGCCAACCAACCAGCACAATCAATGAAAAATTCATTGAAATGGAAATAACGGTACTACTTGTTATGTTCGCCATATCAATTTGAATGACAGACACGAGATCAAATTTGTTCTTTAATATCTAAAAGGTAGAACACAGGATTAAAAATTTTAATCCTGAGGCATAAAATTTTTATTTCCAGCATAAATAGAAACCTCCTCTACTTTCGGTAGTGAGGAAGCAAAAAATATTAAATACTTATTAGAAGATTTTATAGTTTGTTTTTTTTATCTGAGGTTCTAATGTATTGTATTTTTGTTTTGTTTTTTTTGGAAAATAAACAATAAAAGTTATAATATTATGACACTGGAGAAATAACTGATATTATCCCGTTTTTCATTATTAGGAAAAAAATTATGAAAATTTCAAGATTCAATTGTATTTTTCCTTCAGGTGTAATTCGAAATCCGTAAAAACCTATTCATCTGTTTCTTTTCCAAACTCTTATCGATGAACAGAAAAATTTTCAAGTCAATAGTTTTTATAATATCTGCAAAATGTTGTCATTTGTATGAAGGTAAGCTGAAAAACTGATAATTTAGTTTATCCGAAATAATAAATAAAATAAAGACTCTATATTTCTGGCAAATAATAGAAAAAAAAAATTATAATACGGTGTATTTCAAAAGTTTAATATCGATTTGAAAAATGATTATGGTGCCCAGAGTAGAGTTTTCTCGTTTATTTAAAATAACTTCAATATTTTCTTGTAAAATTCAGTAAAATCTTCATGAAAAATATATCAATAAATCTATGAAAGACTAGGTTTATCAACAAATATTCTTTGAAAATGTTAAATACTTATACAAGTATATTATGTTTTATACTTTATATTTATATAAAATATAAATACTTATTGAAAACGCACAAATATACAATCGAAAAAATGTTTTTTAAATCAGTATAACTGAAGAAACTGATATTGTAACATATTTAAAAAAAATATATAATTAGAACAAACCAGGCAACAAAAAAAATGGTATAAATTTCAAGATTAAATCTTTTTCCTTTAGGCGTAACTTAAAATCCGTAAATACCTCCCATCTGTTTATTTTACAAACTCTTGTTGATAAACCGAAATAGATTTATGTACAAAATTTACATGTACCCAAAATCAAAAATCATTACAAATCACTATAACGTAGTCACAGAACAAGACGGAATAAATATATGGTTAGCAACAGAAATTCGTATAAATCATTATTATATATAATTATTTTATTCGCTATAATATAATAACAAATATATTACTTACATAAATCTCGGTAGAGCAATGTGAATTCGAAATCTTCAAGCCTGACAAACTCTCGTTCGTCTAACCTGAGTAGATCTTGGAGAGTAGGGTACACAATATTCTCCATAGTTCGATAGTATAAGGTACCTATCAGTTCACTGGCTAAAATGGAAATGACAATTTAAGGTATATCCGGGGTAATAAAAAAAAGGGATTGGGGAGGGGGTTAATAGTATGCGAACTGACTGTCAGGTAGCAGCATTGCCTCTCAAATGGCGGGGATTTCAAATTTGCTAGTTTCTAAAAATAATATGTCATAATTGATATTCAAATTTAAATCGCCAATTGCCTGCCAAATGAAAGTGATGTGTTTAAAAATCATAAATATTTCTAAATGAATATTCTTTGCTCACGGGAAATTGTAGCCATTAATGGCATATTTAATACACTTCATTATATAATAATAGTTATTAAATATGCTCACGTTTCTCTCTAATATAATTTAATATACCAACAACTGGGTTCACAACTCCCGGAAATATGCAATGTTTCCTTCCCCACTGAGGAATACAAACCAATTAAATCTTTTTATGGCATATGAAGCTTATAGGACATTGAAGAATATAAAACTGTTGAAAACATTTATAATTATTTGAAAATACTTATAAAAAAAAAATGTCAATTTGAAGAGTTTTCAATTTTTTTTTGTTTTATGACAAAACTTGATTAATCTCATATATCTCGAGTGAAGGTTTTTTTTTTAACAAATTGTTCTTACTTTGCTTCAGAAATTAATTTTGAAAATTCAGATAATTTTTTAAAGACAAAACAGGAATTTTAATTTTTAAAACTATTTTAATGATACTTAAGGGTTTAGTTTGGTCACGATTTAGTTGATGGCCTCATATTTTGGATACTTGTTAGTTTATCCTTCTAATTGTCTAATTTTTCTTTAATTAAAAAAATAATAATAATAAAAATCCATAAATGTAACCATTATTACATGTTATTCTTGACCGCTACCAACCCGGACTATGTTCATCTGGATTTATCAAATGGTCAACCAGTAATACTTGAAATAAAAAGAAAAAAAATATTTTTTCATATTAATAGTTAAAAGAAAGAAAATAATTAATAGCAACGCTCTGCAGCAATAGATACCATGTTTTCTTTTTTTACCATAGTCCAAAAACCATTGAAGCCAAATAACTACTTCATCTATTTAATTAAATTCCATTATTACTTATTTTTTTTAAATAAATAAATAGTGTAAATTGTGATTAAATATAAATAGATGGAGCATTTAAATAATTAGAAACAAGGTTATCATTGCATATTTCTTATTGAAAACTAATTAAAATATTAACCCTAATGTATTTGCTTATCACAGTTAATGTTATTGTCATAAGTTCAAACATAAATTTGTATTTAAAAATTAAATATATTAGGCCAAGTACAGAAAACAAAAAAATAGAAAACAAATGAAATTAGAATTCTGAAAACTAAATAATCACACTTCAGACTTACAATTAGTTCAACATTTATTAAACGTTTAACGTTTTTAACCATTTAAGGTACGTTTTCCTTAGTGATTTTTCTTTCTATTTAAAAGACTCCTACTTAAAAAAAAAAACAATTATTGAATTTTTTTTAACTTATCTTTGAAGTCAGATTTTTTTCTTTTTTTCTTTAAAGACATTTTTACCTATTTAATAATATTATATTTTAATAAATTAAAGGGTTATCCACCTTGGAGAGGTGAACGCTACAAGCGGAACCAGAGGTATTGTTCAAAGCAGGTAAACAACTCACCTGGTTTGAAGATATCCTAGGTTAATCCATGTCGACAGGTAGCAGAAAATCTTGTACTGCTATAAAACCTATTCATGTACTGCTATAAAACTAGCAGGTGCTACCATAAACCTAATAGATCTCCAGTCGTTAGCAAACACCACCATAAATCTAATAGATCTCCAGTCGGTAGCAAACACTACCATAAACCTAATAGATCTCCAGTCGGTAGCAAATACTGCCATAAACCAGACGAAAGGAAAATTTGACCCACTGTCATGGACAGTTATATTTCCTTCTATCCTCAACAAAAGAAATCCTTCAAATTTCTCTAAATTTAATTGTTTTGACAAAAATATATATTTGACATAATTATTGATTGTTATGTTAAATAATAATGTTATTATGAGACTGTCGTTATTATTAGTTTAGTTAAGATTAATTTAAAGATTAGTTAAGTTAACTTAAGATTTTCATTCAATGTCTGTAAAGTTGAGTTTACATCGAAACCAGTAAAATTGTTATTAGCAAAATTTTAATATAATTTTTTTATTAACATTTTGTTACCTACATTTTACACGAACCAATAGCAATATGTAATTAACATTGTTATTAATCAGATTTCTAACAAAAATGCTAAATAACATTTGATCGATTTGTCTGAACAGCAGATAAAGAAGAGTTAGCAAGTTGCTATAAACTTCAATACTTGTACAAAAAAAAAAAATGATAGCACCGTGCTTTTAGCATTCTTTGATACGGACCGTTCAATTTATGTTATTGACAGTGATATTAATATGTTACTGAACAAAGTAACAATATTAATAGCAAATGTTATCGGCATATTAACAACATTTTTAACGAATTGGTATTAATTTAATATAATATTATTATCAAATCTTTAAAAATGTTAGTCACATTTTAATAACTCCTGTTATTGCAAAGGTCTCTCTGGGCCCTATTTCATAGTAAAGTACAAGTGCAAGTAGACCTATGATTTACTACGCGTGTGACTGACTGTGAACTGTTGAAATTTGATAAAATTCAAAATTGTTACTAAATACTGATGAAATAACTAATAACTAATATTGAAACACGACACAGTTTAAAATTATTAATAGCTATTGTTGAAATAACAATTTCACAGTTTGTTATATGCGTATACAATACTATATATAATGGGACCTAGTCCCAGAATAAAGTTCTTTTATCTATCTATCTATCTATCTATATAACACAATATTATATATGCGTAGTTATAGGCCTATTTGCACTTGTACATGTGAACTTTATTATAAAACAGGACGGAAGAGTAAATCTACCTTCACATGTTTTTGTTATTATGAATTGTTGATTATATTTAGACCATTTTAATTTTGATTATAAACATTCGGAAGGAGATTCCAAGCACGATGAATTGAGTCCCTAAAATTTCGGCAGATATCGCTTCACTGATTCTGGACAGAAAAAAAAAAAAAAGATCATCCATATATGCAGACCAAATTCAGCACAACACACATCAACAATCAAAAAAAGACAGATCAACAATAAATAAAAAAATACATATCAACTATAAAATCAGACAAATACTATATTAACCAGGGAGGCGATAAAAAGGATGTATAGGAAAGAGAGGACACTCCAGGCACGCGAATGCGGATGTAAATTGATCACTCTGGGTGGCCCATGCGAGGTAGATGGGGAAGTGGAGTTGGGTACCATGAGATGGGCCGGTAAGAAGGGGGTCCCAAAAGTTCACATTGTAAAGAGTATGAGCCGCGAATACCAGGCGATTGTAGGGTGCGATTTACTAGGGCAGTTCGGAGCAAGCGTGAAACACAAACGGGGAGTCTGGGACATTCGAATTGGGGAAAAAACTTACAGATGCACAGGGACATTAAAGGGAACAGAGGCTAGAATAGGAGTCATAAACAGAGTAACAGATTGGAGAGAGATGGTGAAGAAGGAATTTTCGGATATATTTTTCCGAGAAGGGGAGATATTAGGGTTAACAGGGAAAACAGTTCACGAAACCCCGCTAAAGAATGAAAGAATTTCATGAAATTTTCATTTTGAAAGAATTTCCTCTGTGGGCGGTGAAGAAGAAGGCAGTGGCGGGAGAGGAGAAGTATAGGATGGTCATCGATTACCAGAACCTGAACGAAAAGACGGTCGATGAGAAGTACCCCATCCCGCGCTTCGAGGATATTTTAGATCGGTTGAGTGGAGCGAAAATATTTAGTACCCTTGATCTCAAAGCCGGTTACCACCAAATCAGGATGCATCCCCGGGACCAACCAAAGACGGCCTTTACGTTTGGGAGAGGACATTACAAATTCACCAGAATTCCGTTCGGGTTGAAGAATGCCACAATCACATTCCAGAGGCTCATGGATGAATTCCTGAGGGGGATCGATGAGTCTATGTACCAAATATACATGGACGATTTTCTAGTTTTTAGTAGATCGGAGGAGGATCACATAGAACATTTGCGGATAGTGTTTGACAGGGTGCGCCAATTCGGCCTAAAACTATCGGAAGAAAAGTCCCTGCTAGGGCAAGGACAAATCAATTTTTTAGGCCACACACTCTCTAAAGTAGGAGGGGATGACCAAATCTGTATGGTCCTAAAAGATGCATCAAAGCCGGGAAAAATGCATCATATCTACGTGGGGAACGCCACCATTTGGGAGAAGATCCAAAAGGTATGGAGGTCGGAAAGGATTGGTGTAGACCGCAGTTTCATTCGCTGCAAGCGGATGGTTGAGACAATCCGAGAGGTGGAACGCCAAAAAGAAGTGACCTTAGCACACCACCAAGGAAAAACAAACCACCGCGGGATCTCGGAAACTTTGGTAGCATTACGACGAAGATACTTCAGATGGGGTATGAAAAAGACAGTAAGCGAGATCATCGGGACTTGTGAAGTGTGCCTACGCACAAAATATGATCGACACCCACCAAAGGTTATACAGGAAGAAACAGCCACAGCAGAAACATCCCTCATGGATGTCCAGATCGACACATTCACTTGGAGAGGATACAAATGGGTGACGCTGGTGGACCTAAGCCGCAATGGCATACCAAGAGCAGGAAAGATCAGCAGACGCGGCACTAGCAGTATTGCAGAGATGGTACGGGGTCCCAGAAAGAATTTCTTCGGTCGGCGGTCGAGAGTTCGACAACGCAGCCTTTCGGGAGGAGAACACCCTAAAAGGAGAGGATGTATCGAGCGCCTTTATAGTATCCTAAGCGAGCATCTGCGGGTGTACCAAGGAGAGAAGGGGCTGGAACCAGAGGATGCCATGGCCAAGGCCATCGTCGCTTATAACCATTCCATCCATGCGGCCACGGAATTCTCACCGTTTGAGATACTCTTCGGTCTGAGGGAGCATCGGAGAGATTTTAGAGGGGTGACGGAGGACGAGATGCAGATGGTGGCAAACCGCATGGAAATGCGAACTCTGTGGAAAAAGATCCGAAGTAAGTTACGAGCCGAGAAAATCAAGAGGGTAACGCGAGAGAATTGGTCGGTGCGGGACGTGATGGGGGGGGGAGGAGTAAAAATCGGAACAGTTGTATACCGAAAAATTGGGTCGAACAGAGGGAAAGAGATATCGCGATATGAAGGACCATTTAGGGTGATCGTTATCCGAGAGCGTAACGTGGTTACGATTGAGAGTATTGCCAAACCTGAATCGGCGGTCTGGTAATTTACTGGAGTATCCTCCCTTGGGAACATGCAATTTTGTTAATGATAGATGTAATAATTTCTTTTTTACATGTATTGTTACATTTATTTTCTAATTTATGTATAATTATGAGGACATTAGACCGGAGATAGATTTTCTGTCTTCATTGTTTCATTAGTATTACTATTATTGTATATAAATCGTAGTGATGGATAAGATTCTTTTTTTTTTTTTGTACATAATCATTGGAATTTTCATAGTTGCGAGTATTTATTATCTGTTATTGTGGTAGCTTATAATATTTTTTTTATTTTTATTTTTAAGTTGTTACTGTTTATTTCTGTTATTATGTTAGTTTATAAGATTTTTCTTTTTCTTTCTTCTTTTCTTTTTCTTACTTCTAATACCATGAATACTAAATATAAACATTGTAGAGGATGTATAAGGAGGATTATGAGAGAGAATAAATCAGTATGCTTTCAGAAGTTGAACAGTGAGTTTTATTTCCAACCTTTTCATTCTTTTTTTTATTATTTTTTGTGTCACATCGCTTAACTTATAATACTTAAGATATATAAAATATATTGTTATGTATATATGGTTGGTATATTATCGGATGGAACGCCTCAATTTCATCTTCTAAAATATTTATTTTGAAAAAATTAAATGTGTAAACTATTACTGATATTACTCCACGTTACACTATTGAAGCCTTTATATTATATTTTTTATTATATAGATATATTATATATTTAATTTTGTTTGTTTTATATTTTGTTGTATTATCATGACTGGTTTATATTTAACATATTATGTGTTATGATATTGCAATCAGTTTTGCACACTTACGGTACAAATACTTATTATCTTGCTAATCTGCGTTATTATTAATTGGATTTTTATTTAAACAACTGCTAGATAGTGTGAATCGATTGTTATTTATACAACTGCTAGATAGTGTGAATCGATTGTTATTTAAACAACTGCTAGATAGTGTGAATCGATTAATTTGAGAACTTAACCCTTAGCTTTCTCATACAGAGAGGCGCAGCAAAAGATATTCCACCAAAAAATAAATTCTGAAAAAATCACATCCAATGTTGCTCCATCCAATTCAATTTTTTAAATTATTTCATAATTAAAAATTAAAATGATTTCATAATAATTTATTTATATATTAATTAATTAACTATTTTATAATGATTGATTATTTCACAGCCTTTTTAATGAATAGATACCTTTTTAAATGAAATAATATAAATTAAATATCATATATTTATGTTATTTAAATTATTCATTATTATTTTCTGAATGTATGGTTCATGAAAATAAAATATAAAATACTAATTTTATAATTAATAATGATCGGGATATCGTTGAACATTGATCAAACCATGAAAAAGATGGTGAGTGGCTGTCAGAAATGAAACATGATTCGTTCGTCTACTGTCATCGGATCAATCCTGATGAAGGCCTACAACTTAGGCCGAAACGTAGGCACACATTAAAGCAGTAGTTCTGACCGCGACTCGACCATTTTCTCCTTGATGTAAAATTACATTATCCAAAAAGATCATTGAGTTACAGTCATACAGGCTACGAAGTTGGGAAAACAATTTTTTCTTTTTATTAGAGTTATCCATTCGAGACCATTCCATATTTTCCAGTCTTCGCTATGGTCACAGCTCTTCGGTCCGTTTTACATTTGACCTATCGTCTTACGTGCTGTTCCGTGCATTAGCAAGGACAATAAAAGGCCGCCTACAAGGGCGACCAAGCTGTAGATCCAAAAGTTGAGATATAATCCGAACGTTCCGTTCACCGGGACGTACATCCTGATCACTACAAAGGATATGAACGAACCGAATCCTTCGGTGATACTACATGCGATTCCTCTTGCAGAGGCTCCGAACATCTCAGCCTGCAGAGACAGCTGAAGAGGTCCCAGGCCTAGATTCAACGAGAGGCAATACATAGCCAGTCCTATGTAGAGTGCCCGAGTGTAGTTCGAACTGTCGATGGAAGTCTTCTCATGGATGTAGTAATATCCACCGCTGAGGAAGTTAGCCAAGGAAGATCCGAAACAGGATAGCAGCAGGAGTGGCCTCCGACCTAACCAGTCGGAAACTAAACCCCTACAAAACTTACCAAAGTGAGAAATACAATGATTAGGATTGACATTTCTTCTGCAGGAAGGAAGAATTCACTGCTTGAAAATGTCTCCAAAGCATAGTTGATAATGACGGGCAAGTCGGAGATATGTTTAGTCATGCAGACAATCTGAGCTATTATGAAAGCCTCATGATCAGGAACTTACGGCCGATCCTGGAACAACACAAATCAGTTGATTATCAAGAATCAGTAATTGATAAACCAAAGTTCAAAAAGATATTGTACAAAGATGAATGTTTCTTTTGTTTTTACATTTTACATTTATTTATTACATTTATTACATTTACGTTTTTACATTTATTTAATATTTTACATTTATTAGGCCGATAGTAATAAGTTGAATGACTGAATCATGTTTGTCAAGCGTGGAATCATGTGAAGGATCATGTTTGTCAGGCGTGGAATCATGTGAAGGATCGAGATGATCCGATAGGGAGCCCAAAAAAAAAGGATCGCAAATAGTAAAAAATATTTATTAGAAACCGACGTTTCGACCTACTTCGCAGGTCTTCATCAGGACTGAATAAACAAGATGACAATAACTAAAGAAAGTAATAACTGTATTAAATCAGTAATAAAGGAAATAAAAATAAATAAACAGACAAGATTTAGTACTTCTAAGCTCAAAGAGAGGTGAAGATGTGACTAAGCATAATAATTAAGGAGGCGGTGTAATTACTTATGTTGGTAGTACTTAAGAATGTCATAATAGTTATATAGAGGAGGCAGTGGGGAGGGGTTGTCATTACACATTTGGGTTAAACATAATAATATATAAAAGTATTCAAAATAGAAAAAAAAGATAAAACCAAAGAAACAATTGTAAATAATAAATTTAAATAAAAGTAAATATATAAAATGGTCCAAGGAGAAAATGAAAATTGACAGAATTCATGGAAAAAATATGAGGTATAGTGCCATCTATAGGGTATTTAATGAACAATAGCTATGTATATACAAAGGATTGTACATTAAATTAATGAAGTCTTTTTAATTATTTACTTTGTCAATTTTAATATCATTCACTGTGTCTGATTTACAGCCTCCGATTTATTTACCCGGCGCTTCTTGTGCTATATATATTTTAGGGGTCCCAGGTCTCATATCTATGCCTCCCCCCCTCCCCCCTCCGACGGTGACCGCACAACGTCGAAAATGCACGGCCCCTTCGCTCTCTAGGCAAGGATTAAGCCCTACCTCACCATCGCTTATCTCTTCGAGAGGCCTTCCTTCCCCCACCTGTACGTCAGCTGCCACGGGAGGCTGAAGCAAGTCTCGGGACCTCGAGACGACATCAACTCAGATAAGCCATATTTCATAATATTAAACCTGATCACAAACCTCTGTTGACAAATAGATTTAATTTAGCTAATTGAATCAAGCCTAATACATTAACGATAATTGCCCCTTCATTTTGTTTTTATAACTTGTTTATTCAGCCCTAATGAAGACCTGCAAATTCGGTCGAAACGTCGGTTTCTATTAAATTGTTTATATTATTTGTGATCTTGTTTTGGCCCGCCTCTCGGACCATCTAAATCCTTCATAATTATTTTACGGTCAACTCTTGATTATTCAATGTGAAATTATATGGTTCGATACGTGAAAAAATGAGTTATAATTTTTTTACAATTTTGGACGTTTGCAGGAGGTCACTGGTGCATTTGGTGAACAACTGTGTAGGTCAGTTTTAAATTCCTCATTTCTTTCTATTTTTAAAATAAATAAACGTTTCAAATGT
Source organism: Rhaphigaster nebulosa (assembly GCA_948150685.1). NCBI lineage: Eukaryota > Metazoa > Arthropoda > Insecta > Hemiptera > Pentatomidae > Rhaphigaster > Rhaphigaster nebulosa. The sequence continues at coordinate 139,299,755 of OX411310.1, forward strand.
TTAAAAATTTATTTGTTAATAACTCTTGTAGTGTTTTGAAGATATGTTAACTTAATTACTAGTAAAATATACTTATTTTGAAATAAGATATTAATTAATTAACCAATAATAATTTGTAATGACAATAAATAAGAATATTATTGAACGTTTTTTCCATCAAACGGTATTATTTTTCCCGATGATATTTAAATATTATTCTGTCGATAAATCTGATGAGAAAAAATGGTCTAGAATAATATTGCTACATGTTTTTTAGTCAAGTAAAAGAATTAAAATTCACAGAATTTTAATTATTGAAGAATAAAACTATTTGCAAAATTCTAATTGATGTATTTGGCTGTGGTGCAGTATGTGTCCCGGGGTTCTCTTAAGGGTTAGTGTAAGCAAATTGAGAGATAAAAATAGACAAATAAATTTCTCTAAGCAAGTCACATTAAATATTTATTAAGTTGACGAGGTTTTCCCATCATGTTCCTTAATACATTTTTTACACTCTTAATGTCGAAAAAAAAAGTTCTCCGCTGCAGTTAGTAATAGAAGCTGCTGGGCCATTCACCAACATCGTCGCAGTTCTCCGCTGCAGTTAGCAATAGAAGTTGCTGGGCCATTCACCAACATCGACGCAGTTCTCCGCTGCAGTTAGTAATAGAAGTTGCTGGGCCATTCACCAACATCGTCGCAGTTCTCCGCTGCAGTTAGTAATAGAAGTTGCTGGACCATTCACCAACATCGTCGGAGTTCTCCGCTGCAGTTAGTAATAGAAGCTGCTGGGCCATTCACCAACATCGTCGCAGTTCTCCGCTGCAGTTAGCAATAGAAGTTGCTGGGCCATTCACCAACATCGACGCAGTTCTCCGCTGCAGTTAGTAATAGAAGTTGCTGGGCCATTCACCAACATCGTCGCAGTTCTCCGCTGCAGTTAGTAATAGAAGTTGCTGGACCATTCACCAACATCGTCGGAGTTCTCCGCTGCAGTTAGTAATAGAAGTTGCTGGGCCATTCACCAACATCGTCGGGGTTCTCCGCTGCAGTTAGTAATAGAAGTTGCTGGGCCATTCACCAACATCGTCGCAGTTCTTCGCTGCAGTTAGTAATAGAAGTTGCCGCGCCATTCACCAACATCATCGCAGTTCTTCGCTGCAGTTAGTAATAGAAGTTGCTGGGCCATTCACCAACATCGTCGCAGTTCTTCGCTGCAGTTAGTAATAGAAGTTGCTGGGCCATTCACCAACATCGTCGCAGTTCTTCGCTGCAGTTAGTAATAGAAGTTGCTGGGCCATTCACCAACATCGTCGCAGTTCTCCGCTGCAGTTAGTAATAGAAGTTGCTGGACCATTCACCAACATCGTCGGGGTTCTCCGCTGCAGTTAGTAATAGAAGTTGCTGGGCCATTCACCAACATCGTCGGGGTTCTCGGCTGCAGTTAGTAATAGAAGTTGCTGGGCCATTCACCAACATCGTCGGGGTTCTCGGCTGCAGTTAGTAATATAAGTTGCTGGGCCATTCACCAACATCGTCGCAGTTCTTCGCTGCAGTTAGTAATAGAAGTTGCCGGGCCATTCACCAACATCGTCGGGGTTCTCCGCTGCAGTTAGTAATAGAAGTTGCTGGGCCATTCACCAACATCGTCGGGGTTCTCGGCTGCAGTTAGTAATAGAAGTTGCTGGGCCATTCACCAACATCGTCGCAGTTCTTCGCTGCAGTTAGTAATAGAAGTTGCCGCGCCATTCACCAACATCGTCGCAGTTCTTCGCTGCAGTTAGTAATAGAAGTTGCCGCGCCATTCACCAACATCGTCGCAGTTCTTCGCTGCAGTTAGTAATAGAAGTTGCTGGGCCATTCACCAACATCGTCGCAGTTCTTCGCTGCAGTTAGTAATAGAAGTTGCTGGGCCATTCACCAACATCGTCGCAGTTCTTCGCTGCAGTTAGTAATAGAAGTTGCTGGGCCATTCACCAACATCGTCGCAGTTCTCCGCTGCAGTTAGTAATAGAAGTTGCTGGGCCATTCACCAACATCGTCGCAGTTCTCCGCTGCAGTTAGTAATAGAAGTTGCTGGGCCATTCACCAACATCATCGCAGTTCTCCGCTGCAGTTAGTAATAGAAGTTGCTGGGCCATTCACCAACATCGTCGGGGTTCTCCGCTGCAGTTAGTAATAGAAGTTGCTGGGCCATTCACCAACATCGTCGGGGTTCTCGGCTGCAGTTAGTAATAGAAGTTGCTGGGCCATTCACCAACATCGTCGCAGTTCTTCGCTGCAGTTAGTAATAGAAGTTGCCGGGCCATTCACCAACATCGTCGCAGTTCTTCGCTGCAGTTAGTAATAGAAGTTGCTGGACCATTCACCAACATCGTCGCAGTTCTTCGCTGCAGTTAGTAATAGAAGTTGCTGGGCCATTCACCAACATCGTCGCAGTTCTCCGCTGCAGTTAGTAATAGAAGTTGCTGGGCCATTCACCAACATCGTCGCAGTTCTCCGCTGCAGTTAGTAATAGAAGTTGCTGGGCCATTCACCAACATCGTCGCAGTTCTCCGCTGCAGTTAGTAATAGAAGTTGCTGGGCCATTCACCAACATCGTCGGGGTTCTCCGCTGCAGTTAGTAATAGAAGTTGCTGGGCCATTCACCAACATCGTCGGGGTTCTCGGCTGCAGTTAGTAATAGAAGTTTCTGGGCCATTCACCAACATCGTCGCAGTTCTTCGCTGCAGTTAGTAATAGAAGTTGCCGGGCCATTCACCAACATCGTCGCAGTTCTTCGCTGCAGTTAGTAATAGAAGTTGCTGGACCATTCACCAACATCGTCGCAGTTCTTCGCTGCAGTTAGTAATAGAAGTTGCTGGGCCATTCACCAACATCGTCGCAGTTCTTCGCTGCAGTTAGTAATAGAAGTTGCTGGGCCATTCACCAACATCGTCGCAGTTCTTCGCTTCAGTTAGTAATAGAAGTTGCCGGGCCATTCACCAACATCGTCGCAGTTCTTCGCTGCAGTTAGTAATAGAAGTTGCTGGGCCATTCACCAACATCGTCGCAGTTCTCCGCTGCAGTTAGTAATAGAAGTTGCTGGGCCATTCACCAACATCGTCGCAGTTCTCCGCTGCAGTTAGTAATAGAAGTTGCTGGGCCATTCACCAACATCGTCGCAGTTCTTCGCTGCAGTTAGTAATAGAAGTTGCTGGGCCATTCACCATCATCGTCGCAGTTCTCCGCTGCAGTTAGTAATAGAAGTTGCTGGGCCATTCACCAACATCGTCGCAGTTCTTCGCTGCAGTTAGTAATAGAAGTTGCTGGGCCATTCACCAACATCGTCGCAGTTCTCCGCTGCAGTTAGTAATAGAAGTTGCTGGGCCATTCACCAACATCGTCGCAGTTCTCCGCTGCAGTTAGTAATAGAAGTTGCTGGGCCATTCACCAACATCGTCGGGGTTCTCCGCTGCAGTTAGTAATAGAAGTTGCTGCGCCATTCACCAACATCGTCGGGGTTCTCGGCTGCAGTTAGTAATAGAAGTTGCTGGGCCATTCACCAACATCGTCGCAGTTCTTCGCTGCAGTTAGTAATAGAAGTTGCCGGGCCATTCACCAACATCGTCGCAGTTCTTCGCTGCAGTTAGTAATAGAAGTTGCTGGACCATTCACCAACATCGTCGCAGTTCTTCGCTGCAGTTAGTAATAGAAGTTGCTGGGCCATTCACCAACATCGTCGCAGTTCTCCGCTGCAGTTAGTAATAGAAGTTGCTGGGCCATTCACCAACATCGTCGCAGTTCTCCGCTGCAGTTAGTAATAGAAGTTGCTGGGCCATTCACCAACATCGTCGCAGTTCTCCGCTGCAGTTAGTAATAGAAGTTGCTGGGCCATTCACCAACATCGTCGGGGTTCTCCGCTGCAGTTAGTAATAGAAGTTGCTGGGCCATTCACCAACATCGTCGGGGTTCTCGGCTGCAGTTAGTAATAGAAGTTGCTGGGCCATTCACCAACATCGTCGCAGTTCTTCGCTGCAGTTAGTAATAGAAGTTGCCGGGCCATTCACCAACATCGTCGCAGTTCTTCGCTGCAGTTAGTAATAGAAGTTGCTGGACCATTCACCAACATCGTCGCAGTTCTTCGCTGCAGTTAGTAATAGAAGTTGCTGGGCCATTCACCAACATCGTCGCAGTTCTTCGCTGCAGTTAGTAATAGAAGTTGCTGGGCCATTCACCAACATCGTCGCAGTTCTTCGCTTCAGTTAGTAATAGAAGTTGCCGGGCCATTCACCAACATCGTCGCAGTTCTTCGCTGCAGTTAGTAATAGAAGTTGCTGGGCCATTCACCAACATCGTCGCAGTTCTCCGCTGCAGTTAGTAATAGAAGTTGCTGGGCCATTCACCAACATCGTCGCAGTTCTCCGCTGCAGTTAGTAATAGAAGTTGCTGGGCCATTCATCAACATCGTCGCAGTTCTTCGCTGCAGTTAGTAATAGAAGTTGCTGGGCCATTCACCAACATCGTCGCAGTTCTCCGCTGCAGTTAGTAATAGAAGTTGCTGGGCCATTCACCAACATCGTCGCAGTTCTTCGCTGCAGTTAGTAATAGAAGTTGCTGGGCCATTCACCAACATCGTCGCAGTTCTCCGCTGCAGTTAGTAATAGAAGTTGCTGGGCCATTCACCAACATCGTCGCAGTTCTCCGCTGCAGTTTTACTTTCATTTTATTTTTGACTCGTTGAGTATGTTGCTACATTGAGAACATACTTTCATTTCCTTGCTGCCTCTCTTTGGTTTGAAGTTGATATGACTGAATTGGAAGGGCTCGTTGCAGATTCGACTTCAGTTTGATTTGTGGAAAATGGGTCACTAAATCGTAAAGAGTCGCATCTTAATGATACTATTGTTAATGAATCTTCTATATCTCTGACTTCATCGACTACACAGTGAGAGCCGTCTTCTGTATTTTCTCCTTCGATTTATTTGGATTCAGTACCATCACACTTGACATTAAAAATTTATACCAGGTTGCGAGTTCTTAATATAACTTCCTAGTTCATCTTTTACTTTATGCTTTGCACAGAAGTGTAATGTCGAGTTGTATCTCTGGTCCTGTTACTTATATCGACTATCTCGGTCTGGGTTGAAGGGAAATGAATTTTAAAAATAAAATCTGATCCACCTACTTCCTACTATTACACATAAATTTGAACACCATTTTGTAGTTTAGGTTAAGAGTTCTATACAATAATTATATCGGTACAGGAATATCCATATTATAAAAATAATATCATAATGATACCGGTACAGAAATATCGATATAAAAACAATATTGTAATGATATCGGCACAGAATAATGAGTCCACTATTGAAAATTCTAGAGGCCACGGGTTACACTGACCTCTAGAGGCCACGGGTTACACTGACCTCTAGCGCCGCGAAGTTAGGAAATTCAAAACTCTTTATCTCAGCTAATACTGGTCCGATTTCAACGAATTGGTTTTACTTTTGTTAAAAGAATAATGCGTTATCGATACGTTATCGTGAATAAAATATCGATATTCCGATACTATCAGAAACTATATAACGTTATTATATACATATTAAATATCGAAGGAAACATATCGATGTTTCGATAATATCAATATCGATATTCCATCCCTAGTGCATGGGCTTCCAGACTATGGTGTTTTAGCCCTCCAAACCTGTTCTGCTTGCCCTGCCAACTGAATAATACTTTTGTAAGGGTTTAACAACTTTTAATTTTGACATATGCAACATATGCAGTGTGATAGGTGATTGGTGTTTACCTCTCCGTAAAATATCCTGACAGTAGTGGTCCGATGACTGCACCGACCTCTATAATAGCTATCAGCCATGAGACTTGTTTTGAAGTGAAGTTGAGTTCTGGATCCTCCTGAAGCCGTATTGTGATTGGCTCGAACCAGCAGTAGGCAGCACTCGCCACCATCGTCGACAGCACACCTGGAAAAATATCAATCAATGCATTACTTTATAATTACGTGGAGCAAGCAGGAAAAAATAAGATTTCGGCGAGTTGCGGGGGTTAAAAATCTCTAATCGGCCACCATTTTGAAACGAAATGGCGGATGTTTATGTTTAGTTCCGAAAATCATCCTCGGGGGACCTGTGATTTTGGAGTCAGGAATATCGGTTCATTATTTTCGGAGAAAAACCGCGGAATGCGTTTGAGTGGATTTTTTTTTTAATCACAAATAATAAGAAACACTGAGAATTGTACACAATAGAGATGCCATTAGCCGGTCGGTTGTAACTAAAGACCGGATTTGTATGCGAATGCATATTTTTCTGATACGTTTTTCAACGAAATTGATTTATTGCATATTTTGTCAAAAATTTTGTTTAAATAATTTATTTGACAATAAAATAGGAAATAAATAATTTAACTATTTTCTGAAATACGTGCAATGCGGGATAAATGTTTTGTTTTTATGAATTACAATTGAATTTATCAATTATAAGATGGATAAACGCCATCTAGGGTTAATAAAAATAGTCTAGATTACAATAAAAATAGTAATCACAATAATAACAAAAGCATATAGTCAACTTTGGGCGCTCCCCAAATATTGCCGCCTCAGGCATGCGACTAGTCTGGTTGTGCGTAAATCCCTTGCTTCACTGATACATGTGGAGTAGTCTAACGAGCCAACTTGTCTTCTCTTCAGGATAATGTAAACTTGATGTAATTAAAAATAAAATAAAAAATCTATCCCACTACAATCAATGAAGGATCTTGGGTACAGTACAGGACCGTACTGCTTCTAAGCCATAGTAAGGTTGTGCAAAGAGGTCACGCTCAACCACCAGGTTTTTTTCCCAAATAAGGTTACCTACTTTATAGAGGCTGGGTGATCCCCAAGAGGGTCTCCCGATTCCAGAGGATCCGCGGCTGATAACAAAATAAATAATTATCTTCTCAGCCGGTCTCAAACCCGGGACGGGAAGCATGGTAGCACAGTGCCTTACCACGCTCCATTAAAGCTGATTTAATACAAATTTAATTTAATAAATAATAAAAACCCCGACTACGGAAATAACTTTTATATCTTATATTATATTTTATAACTATTTTATCCCTCCCTATACGCCCTAAGGGCGGAATGTAATTGCATATCTAGTTAATCCGATATACTAAAGCCCATTGGTGAGTTGTTTGAGAAGTTTACGCCCATGAATATTGCACCTTGGTGTAGTAGTCGGGTGCCTTCCACAACACGTTACGGCCCCTTCCCAGTTCATTCCGACGCATTTATCTGTGGATGTGAAAATACAGAAAGCGACTTGTATCTGTGCATGTAAACTTACAGTAAGTAAATGAAATTATTGAGTCAAGAATAGTCTTGATTTTCGCTTGGGTATGGATTCAATGGAAAGCCGGTTGGTGGATAGTTGATGAAGTTGACGCCCAAGAAATATTGAAACGTGGTGTTGTAGTCCTCACGACGGGTGAGTTTAATTGGGCTTAAAATTTATATCTTGAATTATTATTGATAACGTAATTACTTAAATTATTATTTCTAATTCTAAATAATCATAGGTCTCTAACCCTGGCAATATTATTAACCCAAAGCCGCCGATGAATAGCAAAAATAATGGTTTTATAAAAATTTTAGACGAGATTCAAAAAATTAATCGATAAGTACAAGATAATAAGCTCAGATTTTCTTATCAAAATGTATCTATCGAATTCTTTGTACGTTTGTTTTTTTTCTACTCGATGTATGCTAATTTTTAGATGAGTATGGCGCAAAGTGCTGAAAGCTACTGTTAATGATGAAGAAAAAAAATAAAAAATGAGACTGATACACTGGTTTTATTCCTTTAATTAAATAAATACGATAATTATATAGACAAATATCAAAATAATATTAAATAAGAGCATCTTTAATCGTAGAATCAACAATAAGTAATAATCAGAATCAGGCCCATTTTATTAATATTTAAATTCTTTCAGTTGTAATATTTTTACTTTTACTTACCAATATATAAAATATACAGTAAGGGAAAGTATTGTGATAGTGAAAAATTTCGAATCCGAGTTTTTAATGGAAATACACGTTTTAAAGTCCCCCGAGTCCAAACAACTGTATCGCAAACAAGTGTGTGTGTGTGTGTGGGTGAATCCGAGAGAATCGTCTTGTTCAATAACAGAAAGTCGTACGAAACTGAAAATACGTATTTAAGATAAGTATATGCCATGGACGTCATAGCAACATTTTCGCCAAAATCGATGATATAAAGGTGACTCTTCCACTAAGTCGATTTTGACAAAGATGTTCCTATGGCGTCCTTAATGGAAGAGTCACCTTTATAAAATCGATTTTACTAATTTTTACAATTTTCTTCAATAAGACTTTAATGACATTTTTACATGTGCCATTTTTACCGGATTTGAGTTGAGATTGGTCTGAATATTATGTCTGGTCATCTAATTTACATTTCACCTTACGTTTACGTAACAGAGATTTCATAAATTCAGTTCAGAAATCAAATGGGTTTACATAAAATTATACAAAGTTTGGATCACTTACTGGAAATAGTAGCCACATACTGCTACAATCTTCCACTTCCCATCTTAGCCGTGCCTAAGACCTCACCCCACTAATGTTGGAGTAATAATGACCTCCATTGCTTGAGGAATTTACTTCGGTTTTCAATTTAAAATTGACTTGCCTATTTGCACATTTAGATGAGTCATGCCTTCTTATTATTTCTTATTGTTACTTTTCTTCCATGCTTTTACCTAAAGCTCTGCATCGTCTTAATAATTAATTTTTCACTTCACGATTACATATTTTTTTTTTTAATCATTATTATTTTTTTATTAGTTATTAGACCGTTGCAGACAATCCACAGCAAGGGTAATGTTTGCCGACGTATAATTCTATTGATGTTTAATTATTTAATTATTACTAATAAAAGTTTATGATTTATTGTTTATGCAGATGAAATAAAAATAAACAAAAACAAATTCTCAAAATAAGAAAGAAAAAATATATTTTATGAATAATTTAATAATTATAATTATTAAATTATTAATAGCATTACCAAATTATATTCAAACGTTTCCAAGGCGAACTCGACCTTTTTTTAGTCCAATAAATGAATAGAAATCATGTTTATATAATTATATTGCTTATGGTTATTTTAATTATCTATTGTTGCCCCATGTCTCTGCAAACATCCAAGACACTAATTAGCGCTAGAAGGCTCCTATTACAAAAATAGTATCGATTTTGAAATCGCACACTCGGGTATCGATTTATTTAAATTTCTCGGATATCTTCGATATTGAGGCCCATTACGGAGCTATCGGAGGCCCCTATTAAAAAAAATACTATCGGTTTTGAAATCGCGCTCTCACGTATCGACTTATTTTAACTTCTCGGATATTCTCAATATTGTTTCTATAATTAGGTTATCGGGGGGCCCTTAGTATGAAAATGCTATAGATTTTGAAATCGTGCTCTCACTTATCGATATTTGAATTAAGTGATTTCAGGAAATGGAAATGCCCCTGCGCAATAAAAAATATATTTTGCATTATCGGTTATGAATTTGCGTCCTAAAATATGTGAAAAATGATCCCTGTTTCAGATAATACTATAAAAATAGTAATAAATGGAATTGAAACCAAATTCAAAATTAGTCAAAAAATTATGCATTTCGATTATCTAAAAATGTATCCAACATAGAAAAGATCCAAAAAGTTTAATAAATTATACGTAAGCGCGCAATAATAAAGTCGATAGTATTTTCATAAAAAGGGCCACTGATGAACCAATAAAGAGCCTCAAAATTGAGGATATGATTATAGTTTAAATAAATCTATACTTAGGCGCGCAATCTTAAAATAGAGAGTGTTTTCAATAATAAGAGGCCTCGATAACCCAAGAATGAGCCTGAATTATATCCGGAAAGTTAAAATTAATCGATACGAAGTAAAATAACACTTCCGTCAAGCCAAATTTAACCAAAATCCAGCATATTTGTGGCTATTAAATTAAGAGACTGACGTTGCTGCGGAACAAGTACGCATGCGCCAACCGCCATTGACTGAAAGCTGTTTAGTGTGAAGCTTTCTCTTTAGTATGCAGTTAGTCTCGCTTCTGTAAACAATACTGTTTAGTCAGAGCCTACGTTCGCGTTAGTGTTGTTTTTCTGTTTTGCCGGATAAAATGGTTAGTGTAATAATAGAGCATCGAATTATTGTGAAATTTCACTTTAAACTTGGAAAAACCGTTACTGAAACTTATAATTTACTGAAAGAAGTGTATGACAGCGAATGTTTATCGCGGGCACGTGATTTTGAATGGTTTAAGCGTTTTAATAATGGCCGAGAAGACGTAGAAGATGATTCGCGGCCAGGTCGCCCTTCAACGTCAAAAACGGATGACAATGTTGAAAAAGTCGGTAATTTGATTCGGTCTGACCGTCGATTAAGTATTCGTGCAATTGCTGAAACTGTAGGCATTGATAAAGAATGTGTACGGCAAATTTTACATGACAATTTTAACATGTGAAAAGTGTGTGCCAAAATGGTGCCTAAAATTCTCACGTTTGAACAACAAGCATCTTGCAAAAATGTTTGTACTGGCACTTTGGATGCCATTGAAAATGACCCAAATTTATTGGAAAGGGTAATAACATGTGATGAAACGTGGTTTTTTACTTATGATCCAGAAACGAAGCGCCAATCCTTGCACTGGAAGACCCCAACTTCACCGAGAGCCAAAAAAACTAGAATGAGCAAGTCAAAATATAAAGCAATGATGATTCGAGAAAAAAAAATTGTTTCCAGTAGCTGTTTAGATTCCGGCCGAGACAGTCCGTAGACTCTCCGCACAGTATTAAACAGATAAGAGTTTTCCTTTATTATAACATTAATTTATTTATTGTTTTGTTTTGTGCAGTCTGTTTTACTTTATTATTATTATTTTGTCTTATTTATCTGGAAGAAATTCTTTTATTTAGTTAAATCACTACTCTTTATTTTTTTTTATTATTTTTTTTTCTTTAATATTTCTTTAAACGAAAAATGGGAGATCCTCCTGACCCTCCCGAATTAACTAGTCCTTTAAATAAAAAAAGAAAATGGGCTCGGGGTCGAATCAAATTTCCCCCCGACAAAATTTTACCACAAAGGGCAGAAAACATACCACCAACCTATTTATTAGTGAAAAGAATAGATGAAGAAGACTTTAAAAAAGTCTCCCCTTTTTTTTATCCATAAAGTAATCTCTAACTTGGTAGGAAACGCTAAAACCGTAAAAAAGCTAAGAGACGGGTCTCTTCTAATACAAACAATAAATGGACAACAATCCAATAAGCTTCTATCCTATAACGGACTTTGGTGGACAATACCCAGTACAGATAACTCCACACAACACACTTAACTATAGTAAAGGCGTGATCCGTTGTTTCGATTTTCAATATATGGAAATAGAAGAAATTAAAAAAGAACTGACCCCAATTATTAAAGACATAGTAAGAATTAAATCAAAGAATAACGGAAACGAAGTATTAACGCATAATTATATTATAACTTTCCCGACCCCTAAACCTCCAGATACAATACAGATTGGATACGAAACAATTAGAGTTCAACCGTATATACCTAACCCATTACGATGTTATAATTGTTTGGGTTTTTCTCATCCTACGGCACAATGTAAAAAAGAAACTGTAAGTATCCAGTGCGGTCAGAATAAACATGGCGAAAATATTAGGTGCAATCTACAGGCTAGATGCATTAACTGTAACGGCTCACATAATGCTCTTGATCGCTCCTGTCCCGTATTTAAATTGCAAAAAGAAATAAAAGCAATACAAATTAATAATAAAGTATCGCTGAACGAAGCAAAAAAAAAAATATATATAGAGAAAAATCCTATCCAGTTTAATAAAACCTTCGCGGAAATAACTAAAAATCAAAATAAAAATACTGAAAAAAAAGATGTTGCCATTCAGGCCAACATTTTATATTATTTTCCAGATAATCTTAACAAAGCAGAGACTAATAAAAATAGCCCAGCTGGAGAAATATCAAATGAAACTATTCAGATTAAAGCTCATAGTAGCCATACACAGGCTACGTCTGTTATCACCCAACCCGCAGGGTCATGCGCTAGTGCTGTAATGACCCCCACTCTTCCCCCTTTCCCCTCTCCTTCCAGCTGTTTCAGTATCTCGCATCTCCCACAGACCTCCCCCACTCCTAGCCTACCACTTCCCAACACCCCGACTCCTTCTCGACCCCCGCCACTTAAACCAGACCCACCTCCCGTCGATTTAATTAATGAACAAATATTAATTAATAATGAACAGGAAGAAGATGGATATGTGGTTCAAAAACCAAAAAGAGGAAAACAAAGGAAAACATTCTCCTAGTAAAAATAATAATACATAGATTTTTTCTTTTCATCAAAAACACATATATTCTTAGTTCTAGTTAGAATATATTTTCATCCATACATATATATGTATCTTTCCTTTTTTATTTTATTTCTTTTAAATATAATAACCATATATGTCATTGATTCAATGGAACTGTAATGGCTTAAAAATTCATTTTAATGATTTGAAAATATTAATACGTGATACTGATCCATTTTGCCTAGCTCTTCAGGAAACACATCTTGCAACAAAAGACAAAATCACAATAAAAAACTTCGAAATCTATAGAAAAGATAGCCTCAATCCAAATCATAATCACCATGGAGTTTTAATAGCTGTACATAAATCCATATGTTCAGAACCAATTCCGATTAACACCCACCTTCAAGCGGTTGCTGTTAGAGTTCACCGAAGTTTCGCCTTTTCTGTATGCAATATATACCTACCACAAGACCGTACAATAGATAATTAACATCTATTAGATATTTACAACCAACTGCCCCGTCTCTATTGGGGACCTGAACGGCCACAATCCTCTATGGGGATCCCAAGATATCAACATGCGGGGTAAAATAATAGAAAATTTTCTAGATATATCTAACCTTCTCTTACTTAATACTGGAGAATCTACCTTCCTCAGCTCCAGCTACGAGACCTGTTCAGCCATTGACCTTTCTCTCTGTAGTCCAACGTTTTTTAGTAATATTTATTGGACAGTGTTACCTGATCTATATGGTAGTGACCACTTCCCGCTACTCTTAAAATTTACTAGCATGAATCCCACGCACGTAGAACCGAGATGGGTGTTGAAAAATGCTAATTGGTCTCTTTTTACCTCCTTAGCCTTACCCTCCAAACACAGCCATCCGATATGACCATGGATCCCGATTCTTAAAAACGGAAAAGACAAACGGGACCCAAACAGCTATCGCCGCATATTCCTAACTAGTTGTCTAAGTAAAATTATGGAACGTATGGTCAACAAAAGATTAATGTGGATAATAGAGAATAACAATTTAATACAACCATTTCAATCTGGGTTCCGCAAAGGACGATGCACAATAGACCATCTGGTTACATTAGAGGCCGAAGCCCAATATGCCTTCATCAACGCTCAACTGATGATCGCTGTATTCTTTGATATGAAGAAGGCTTTTGATAGCATAAACCACGCAGTAATTCTCAATAAGTTATCATCTATAGGAATCAGAGAGCAAATGTTCTATTTTATCAAACAGTTTCTTTCAAACCGTCACTTCAGAGTTAGAATAGGATGCGAACTATCTGAGAACCATGAACAGGTCAACGGTGTCCCACAAGGCTGTGTCCTTAGCCCCACTCTATTCTGCCTAGCAATAAATGACCTGGGACTCAACTTACCTAGGGGTGTCAGACCGCTCTTGTTCGCAGATGATCTAGCCATTATTTGTCGATCTGATAACATTAGCACCATACAACTTAAATTACAGGAAGCCATCAATAGAATTAATAACTGGTCCCTCTCCATTGGTCTTCGTTTCTCTACCGAAAAAACTAAATGCTTACATTTCAGCAGAAAGAGAAATACTCCCACCTCTCCCGAACTACTTTTAGGTAATTCCTCGATCCCATATACAAACAACCATAGATTCTTAGGGATGATTTTTGACCGAAAACTGACTTGGGAACCATACGTCTCTACACTAAAACTAACTGCAACAAAAAAATTAAATATACTACGATTTCTCAGCGGTACTTCCTGGGGCTCAGATAGAATCACTCTGCTAAAACTTTACCGATCTTTAGTATGCTGGTTATGGGTGTTTTATCTATGGTTCTGCCCGCTACCGGATCCTTAATAAACTCGATACTGTCCATCACACCGGAATTCGCATCGCGACCGGCGCGTTTAGAACCAGTCCTATTCTCAGTCTGTGTTCCGAAGCAGGACTACCGCCTCTTTTATTCAGAAGAAAAAAACTGGCAATAAACTATATCTCTAAACTCTTCCCTCAAACGGAACACCCAACACATAGGTACATTTTCAAACCAAAATTCTCTAAAACCTTTGAAAAAAAAATTAATCCAACACTTCCTTTATCAGAGAGAATTTCTTCCGCTACGTCGTTCCTTAAAGGAATTCCTTTATATAAACCTGAAATTCATACTCCTCCATGGACGCACAAACCACCAAAAATTATGTTACATTTATCACGACTACCCAAAAACAAAACATCGCCCTTGGAATACAAAACTGAATTTTCCCGCCTCCTCCAGAATATTCCGGAACCATTCTTAATCTATACAGATGGATCTAAATCCTCCGACTCTACAGCATCTTCTTTCGTTACCCATAGCTCAACTCACAAAATAAAACTACATAAACTGTGCAGCATTTATACCGCCGAACTCCATGCAATAGTCTCAGCCCTTCACTTCTCAATGTCAATATCGCCTACAACCATCGCAATAATAACAGGCTCTTTAAGTTCACTAAAAGGTTTAAATAATACATATCCAAAACACCCTACATTATTTAAAATCCATACTTACCTCCATATGCTCGAAAACCTAAGAAAATCGGTATACTTCGTATGGGTGCCAAGCCACGTAGGAATAGTCGGTAACGAGCTCGCGGACCTAGCAGCCAAGCAGGCACTTACTCTTCCAGGTCGAGGCGCTGCCATTTTAACACCTCTAGAACTCAGTCTTCCCCTCAAAAGAAAAATTACTGATGGGTGGCAGTCCGTGTGGAATGAGAGCCCACCAAGTAAACTGAAGGCCATTAAAACATCAGTCAAGCCATGGACCACGTCAAATCGTTCTAATCGTAGAGAAGAAAGAGCAATAACCAGACTGAGAATAGGACACACCAATTTGACCCATTCCTATCTTATTAGCAAGCAACCGCCACCGAAATGCCAACACTGTCAAAACACCCTCACGGTCAGTCATATCTTTCAGGAATGCCTATTTTATATTTCGGTTCTAGCCAGGTCAGGACTTACACCCGATATCGCAACCAGTCTAGGTAACGATGAAAACAAGATAAAATGTGTATTAAACTTTCTAAAGGCAAATGACATAATAAATAAAATATAGTTTTTTATAATATATTATATCTTATTTGTTTATCTATGTATCTGTTTTATTTATTTATCTGAATCTATTTGTTATCTTTGTGTGTGTATATATATATTTTAATTATCATTATTATATTTTTACTTACTTCTTTTTGTTTTGTTTTTATTTATTTTTTAAAGTCTCGATTTAAAAAAAAAAGAAAATAAATAAATAAAATAAAAATCAAAAATAATAGAAAAAAAATAATAGCCACAGGCGTTGATGACCTAGCGGTTTTACGCCTTAAAACCCAAACAAACAAAAATTGTTTCCATTTACCCTCTAATATTTGGGGTAAATGGAAACAGGCAATCCCTCTCCTGCAAATAGAGATTGAGTCAAAATGATTATGCCCAGTTAATGTAAAACATCGAAAATTTGATTGCGATTGTAACACTTGGTCCTAATAAACTTTTGCCTTTTTAGGGTATTTATTTTTCATTAATATTCACCTTTAAGCCTCATTTTAATTGTCTTATATTATTTTAGAGATGTCCTTCGCTCTCCCACTCTTCTTCCGTATAATCAAAGAATTTATTCTTTTTTCTTTTCATCCTTTAAAGTACCTTTTTCCCACTACATTAGGGTAAATTTTCTTTTACCAACAATTTTTCTCAAAAAAAAAAAATTAAAAACCGCGAATTATGGCCATTTTTGGTCATTTTATCTTCTAATTATCGCAGGAACTTGTTTTGGGGGTTAAATTTTGGCTTTTGTTAGTGCCTCTCTATAATAATAATTTAATGCAAAAATAAGAATAACTTCTCCTGGAGATTGAGAAAATTTCTGGAAACAGGTGATAACAAAAACAGATTTGAACAAGGGTCAAAATGGTCCTAGAGCCATTTTTCAAAGAGCTATTTGTTCCCGAGGAGTTTCTCTACAACCCTATTTTCACGAAATATATGTGTGGTTCGATATAATACCTAAAAAAGGCGTTTGAACATTGGGCTGTTTCTAGTAACGGCCACTTAAGATGAGGCAGCGAAGGGGGAGTGAAGGAAGGCTCTCTGACGACCGGGCAACGAGCACTGCAAAACGTTAGAGAGAGAGACTTCCCCCGCTCTTTGTCCCTTCCCCTCCGATACCTCGCCTTTACTGGCCGTTGTAAGAAACAACTTTATCATTGATGGACATCAACTTGATTCCAAGTCCTCATCAACACCGATCGCTTTCGCCATAACTACGGCAACCATCCTGAATCATTGTTATTAATTATAAATCATGTTTATTCATCTTATAAAAACGATAATAATTAATAAAAATGATGCCGATAGATGCCATTTTAGCCTCAAAAGAAACTTTTCATTTATTATATAGACAAATATAAAAGGTGGGGAGCGGTGCTGGGGACGGCAGGATGGGGTGGGGGAGTAGCAGAAGAGGGTATGGTGGGACTGATGAGAGGGGCAGGGGTCGAATGAGGGTAGAGAGAGTGAGTGGGGAGACAGAAGAAAAAATAGCATTATTTTTTATGATAGGCTTTGAGGAAATATTATTATCGATGATGATAGACTTTGTAATTGGCATTAAAGCCTTTTGGGAGCTAACCTTGGTTGAGGTTTCTCCACCTGTAAATAAAATATGAACCTGTGTACCTATTTCTTTTTTTTCGACAATTTTGATATTTTTTTTAGTGATTTCTGCAAATTATTTTTTAGCATTGGTTGGGTTCCTTTCTTTATAGACTTGTTTGACCTCGTTTAGAGAAACTTTTAAAGAGTTTTGACTCGTCTCTTTTTGTAATAAGAAAACACGGCAATTGCGAACCTGTGGGTCTTCAAAATTTATACATTTTGATGACAAATTACACTTAATATTTTCGCCATGTTAAAGCCCGCACTGGATGCAGACGGCTGGTTTTCTGCATAGAGCTGTAGGAATCCAATGTAAAATCCAAGGAACTTAAAGCATTGTGCCGGATTTGAAATGTAAGGCTGTAATTTTATTGTTTCGTAACCTATCTGTATGCTTTCAGGGGGTTTCAGTATTGGAAAAGCTATAGTATCAGAATTAGTAAATATTTCTTTGCCTCCCATTTTAATTTTAATTTTTACGATATCTTTTATTATGGAAGATAATTCTTCCTTTATTTCCTCTATTTCAAGATATTGAAAATCGAAATACCTAATGACGCCTATACTATAGTTGAGGGTATTATGGGAAGTCACTTTTATTGGAAATTGTCCACCGAAATCCTTAAACAGTAATAAAGTTTCGGATTGTCCTCCGCTAGATGTTTCTATTAATAATGAGACATCTATATATTTTTTTTTACACCGCCAACTAATCCAGTAATGATTTTGTTGATAAAATATCTGATGTGGGTAACACATGACTTCCTTGTACGCCGATTAAATTATAAATCCGTGGCTCAAAAAGTGATACTGAATTTGGTTACTAGTTTCCGAAGATTACAGTAAAAACCACACTCGGCGTCATCCATCTATTGACACACACACACACTCTTGTCATTGGAGGTCTCATTACGATATTGTATGTCGTTTTCCTTCAGTAGGTAGGTATTTCTTTCATTTTTGATGTAAGCTTATTATGATCTTCAAGTAAAATACCCTTTTCGGCTCACGATTCTTAACCAAAATCTAGTAAATACATTTATATCGATATAAAAGTCCTATTTACCAAATTTGAGATGTTTTACATGATATTTTAACATATTTTTTGACGAAAGTCTAATATGACCTTCAAGTAAAGTACCACTTCCGGTTTTCCAATTTAGACCAAAATCTAGTATGTTATTTAAATCAATATATAAATTATAAATACTAAATTTTACAAGTTTTTCATTATGTTTTAATATAATTTTTGATTGAAATCAATTATGACCTTCAAGTAAAGTACCACTTCCGGTGATTAAGCAGTGACCAAAAAGGGAGGTTCACAACTAGATTTTACAACAATCCTAAATACAAAATTTCAACTTTCTACGGCAAACCGTTTTTGAGTTATGCGAAATACGAATGTACGTACAGACGCCACGACAAAACTAGTCAGAATGGATTCAGGGATGGTCAAAATGGATATTTCCGTCGAAATCTGAAAACCGAAAATTTTCGCGATTACAATACTTCCTTTACTTCGTACAAGGAAGTAAAAACGGAACCAGGCTGTTTCGGAGCAAGGACCTTTTGTGGTGATTAATATAAAACTTTAAATATTATAAAACATATCGCAATAATTAATTAGATAAAAATTTGTAAATGTGAAAACAAAAATTTAAGATTTAAAAGCTTATGGAAGATATTAAATACGTATTTGGCATTGATATTATTGGTGTTTTTTTTTTGTTTTTTTAATATTAATTTTAAGTAAGAGTCGACTATTCGGTTATAGAGGATTAAGAATATTGAAGTTTGAACATTACGAACAGCGGCGGATCAAACTGTAACCCTCCAATAGTCCATGCCTAAGGTACTTTTACCTGGAAGGTTTTGGAGAAGTTCTGAACATTTGCTAATTTTTGTTTTGGGGGGTTGCTGATTACGAATTTCAGCTTTTTTACCTCGAAATTTTATCGGACATGAAAAACGCTGAAAAATGTAATCTCTTCGTGTTCTTTCTCACATAGCATGAAAACCATTCAACATCATCCCACATTAAATTTAACAAGAGCAAATTCTCTAAATTTTGTACTTTATGATTTTGTTCCTACGGGGCATAGTTTAAGAGGATCTGGTTTTAGTCTGATTAGATTTAACAATTTGGGGGACCAGGAAGGTATTTTAGTGGAAAGGTTTGGAGAAGTTCTGAAAATTTGCTCATTTATGTTTTTTTGGTTGCTAATTACGAATTTCAACTTTGTTATCCCGAATTTTCCCAAAAATAAAAAATTTCGTTTTTGTTTATAACTTTAAAATCACGTATTAATCGAATAAATTGTCCAAAATTTTCATTTAATGATTTCTTTCTTTAGCCGTTCCGGTTTAATGCAAGCTCGAGTTGAAATTATGAGGGGCAATATACAAATTAGTTTTTTGGATTTTTTTTTGTTCTCGGATAAATTTGACGTAACAAAGCCGGAATTTGTAATCAACACCCCAAAAAACCACTACCATCCCCAGAAATTCCACCAAGATCCCAGCTCAAGCTCAGAAAATTATTAAGGACTCAGTGATTATTAAGGACTTATTACAACACAACAAAAAAAGGTTTTCTGAAAATTTTGAACTTGTGTGTCCCTCCAGAGATATTTTAGATTGAAAATACCTGTTTTAAAAAAAATCGCAACATTTGAAGACCCATGAACAAAAGAAGAACCATGAACTTGAAGAACAAAAGATGTAACTCTCAGGCCCGAAACTTTTGAGGGAAGTAGGATACAATAAAAACTATATCCTGAACAAAATTAAAGGTGAGTCTTAGTTTTATCTTCAACATTTTTAATTTTAAAAGAGAAGATTTATATTTTGAAAATGTTAATATTAACCTATTTTTATTATTTAAATACAATTAAGTAGAAGTCTGGATGCTGGACAGAAAATATTGTACATTTTATGCTCTTTTAACCTGAATGACGAAAATTCTGAATTAATAATTTGGGATTTTTTTTTTATTAAATGTTCGTTCTTGATTAATGTTTTGTGTTGTTTTAAGTTTCCTTGTAATCATTAATTTGATCTGATCTATCAACTAACATAACTAATTTAACTTATATTAAACATATTGGATTGTAATATAAACCTGATAATTATTATAATTAGCAATTATTTTGGTTATATTAATGGAAAAATAAGAATTAAACATTTGAGTATTCTATCTGGTCTGAGTCTGTAGATATTGTGGTTTTGTAAAACAAAACATCTGCTTCCAAAATGTCTAAAAATACAATTTAATATTTTTAGTATTTTACTAGCTATACCCACATGGCATTACCCATGAAAAGAATTGAAAGTTAAATACCCTCCCCCAAATTTCAATTTTTTTTTTGTTTAACTTTTAAAAGATAATGTAACAGAAGACAGAACTATTGTCCTATCATTATTAATCGTCATCATCACCATACTGTAAACTTTGTATAATAATCACTTATAATGTTATAAAATCTTATAAATACAACTTTAAAAAATAAGAAAAGATTTAAGTTTAACTTTTATGTTTGTTTTAACACATTAATTATATATTGACATTTCACCATACTCATTGATATATGAAATGAATGGTAAGTAAATAAAAATATTATAACGAACTTAGAACCATCGAACAAACACATCATTCACTTCAATATCCTGACTTGCTTTGCCGTGGTTATATGGAATGATAGAAAAGGAAGAAAAAAAGATGATTTTTACAAAAAAATAAATTTGATCGACACTCTGTATACAGCGGCTGCTACAGCGAGACTGATTTATTTAATAATTTTCAAGTTGAAACTTGAATTCAGAAAGCATTTGCTGAAGGCACTTAAACTCTTTTACATTACTATGCTTCAATTATTAGAACTCTTAATAAGAGGGGCTACCAGAACATTCAACGAAATAACCCGGTACCAACAAAAATTTTGACTGTAAAAATTCCAAGGCCAAAGGGGTGAAAATGTTTCTGGGTAATCGACTGCATTAATTAGAATTCGACTCATTTCCTTTAGAATTTTTCTAGGAACAGGATCAAAATGAAAAAAAATTGTCAAAAAGGCAATAAAGCTTCACAATTTTAAACTTTTTTCCCTTAATCTCCGATCTTATTAACAAATATTGCTTCAACACAATAATTTCACTCTTGTTAAGATGTTTTTGTAGTGAAATTGCTTCCACGTGATTGAAATTATCATGAGGATTACACAATTATCTATTATTTTAAATAGTTTTCCCCATTTCTCCCCGTAAGTGGAAGCATATTAAAAAATGTAATGCATAAAAACCTTCCAGAAGAAATTCTCTAAATGATAATGAAAACCACATCAAAGTAGACCGACTACTTCTCGAGTTTTGCGATAACAAACATACGCAGGCTGAATTTTTATATATTGATGGGGTTGAGATAGGTTAATAATAGTTATTTTTAGTTGGCATCCGCATGATGGTATAGAAGGATCAATCTACTTAGGGATTGATAAATTATTTGCCACTTCTATAATTTTGTTCTATTGAAAACTAGTTCCGAATGTTATACATCCATCTGACACAAATGGATGAAATGCTGAATTCAATAAAAAGTAATTCAAAATATAGTTTGGTATTATTATACATATTAAATTAGATGTAATATAAATCAGTATTATAAAACATTTATGAATTATAAATTTAATTAAGACAAGAAATCAAATACATGTTGGTACCCACTAAGGTTTAAACGGATTATATCAAACAGAAAAGTTTGTACTAGTTTCTTCTAGCACTATCAACGAAAGAAAGGTATGTTTATAGGTAAACGGTTTAAGGGTCGGGGTTTTTCCAGTAATACCGGTGAGTAATTGGTTTTCTGTTATAGATGGGAATAAATTTAAGATTGGACTATTGGAGATATTTATTTGGTCATTAGGGCAAAAATCAGGATTGCATTTGAAGGATTTTATTATTTCAAGTGCTTCATTTATATTTAATTTGAGGCTGTTTTCAACATGATGTGTTCATTTAACTCCAGAGTCTTTAATGAATTTATGATTTTTTACTTCCTTGTACGAAGTAAAGGAAGTATTGTAATCACGAAAATTTTCGGTTTTCAGATTTCAACGGAAATATCCATTTTGACCATCCCTGAATCCATTTTGACTAGTTTCGTCGTGGTGTCTGTACGTACGTTCGTATTTCGCATAACTCAAAAACGGTTAGCCGTAGAAAGTTGAAATTTTGTATTTAGGGTTGTTGTAAAATCTAGTTGTGAACCTCCTTTTTAGGTCACTGCTTAATCACCGGAAGGGGTACTTTACTTGAAGGTCATAATTGATTTCCATCAAAAATTATATTAAAATATTTTGCAAAAATTCTCAAATTTGGTATTTACAACTTACATATTGATTTAAATAACATACTAGATTTTGGTCTAAATTGGAAAACCGGAAGCGGTACTTAACTTGAAGGTCATATTAGACTTTCATCAACAATTATATTAAAATATAATGTAAAACATCTCAAATTTGGTAAATAGGACTTTTAAATTGATTTGAAAGTATTTAATATATTTTGGTTAAAATTGGTGAGCCAAAAACGGTACTTTACTTGAAGGTCATAATAAGCTTACATCAAAAATTATATTTAAATTAAATACATAAATCATATGTTTCGGTAATAAAGGTTACAATCGCAATTTGGTTTCTAATCCAATTAAACATTTTTATTACTTGTTTTAAGTGTTAAAATTTAGTGTAACATATTGGTTTTCCTCCCTATTTGTGTATGTGTCAATAGATGGATGTCGTGACGCCGAGAGTTGTTTTTCAGAAACTGCGATCTTCGGAAACTAGTAACCAAATTCAGGATCACATTTTGAGCCACCGATTTATAGTTTAATAGGCGTACAAGGAAGTCATGTGTTGTCCACATCAGATATTTTTCATTTAAATGAATTGCAAAGTTGGAATTCTCTGTCTTATTATTATATGCACGTATATGTTCCTTTAATCTCTGATTTAGTGATCTTCCAGTTTTTCCCGTGTATTTGGCTGCACAATCATTACCAATTTCATTCGTATACTCCGCTTTTTTGGAAAGGGTCTATTTTGTCTTTAGGATAAGAGAAATATGAGGATAGGATTTTTTCTATTTTAAATGCGGGGTTTAATCCTAGTTTTTTTCAATTCATTTCCGACTTTGGTGGATATAGGACCATAATATGGAATCAAAACATAATGTTTCGGGATGGGCTTATCTTCAGGGGTTGTTGAATAGATATTATTAATTGTCTTTTTTTGTATTTAGTTATTTTAATAAAATATGATTGATATTGGTTTTATTGTACCAGTTATATTTTGCTATGGAATATATTATTTCAGTTCCTATATTATAGTGCTTTTCATATAATAGTATGTTCAAAAGACAGTGAATCATGCTATTGAAGCCTTAAAGGCTCAAATTTAAGTGCTATCGATTTAATCGAGGGATGAATTTCGCTTATTTCCTATAAAAAATTATTTATTTGTTTTGTCGTACCAGACCATAGGCATACAATGTCACCTACATACCGATAGCAGTATATGATATGTTGAGCTAATTGAGAATTGTTTGGGTCAAGAATTTTTTGTTCTAATTTGTCCATAAATAAATCTGCCAGAAGGGGTGAGAGATGGGAGCCCATCGGTAAGCCTTCTTCCTGTTTGAAGAATTTTCCATCAAATTGAAAATAATTATGGTTTATGCAAATAGACATCAAATTGTAAAGATCTAGTTGTACTAGTGGTGATAGATTCGATCGGAAGATTAACTGTTCTAAAATTTCCATTGTTTCTAATGGCGGGATACTTGTGAAAAGATTTGTGACGTCAAATGATATTAATATCGCGTGTTATAAGGATAGAGTAATTCCACAATTTATTCCAGAGTTATGATTTTTTGAAAAATTCACACATTTTACGTAGTTTTATAATCCTTAAACAACTGTAACTCAAGACCTATTTGATATAAAGACCTGATTTTTTTTTCATTCTGTACAGTTTTTAACGGTGTTTTATAAAACATATAACATGCCTAAGTTACTTTTTTTTTTTTATGAAAACTCAAAATCGAAATTTTTGATTTTTTTTTTTTAAAAAGTATATTTTATTTAACTCATTTTTGGCAACATTTATACCAATTTTCATGATGGTACTAATATGGTAACATGAACTGTCAGAAAAAGAATATGTTTTTGTTTGGACTTTGATTTTATTGAGAGGGATGAATGCATGAAATTTTGGAGTTCCAACAATTGCCACAGCTTCTTCAAATCTTGATTTTAAAGTCTTCTCTTCTTCAACATATTTTTCATTATTTACATTAAAAAAAAGTGATTGATAGCAAGTTTTCTACACCCCACTGGAAAAATTGAAATGGTGTCAATATTTGGTTGTCTGTTGGACTTTGGAATCGACCAAGGAAAAAAATTTTGTAACCCCCCCCCCCCCCCCCCCCCTCAAAGTTTGAGGTTTTACGTTTCAAGATACGTATAATCCAAATATCAAATAAAAAAATAAAAAATCCGTCCGCAAAATTTTTAACCATTATTAGCTGAGATGTTGCATAAGGAACTTCGGAGACTGATTCTCCTGGCGGCTAGTCATCCTGCTTCCTGACTTATCTATTGGGCTTCTGACTGCCTTGTATCTCTCTGTTTTATTCTTCCTTGGATTATTTCTTTATTTCCTTTAACTTCCTTAGTCTTTTCTTTTTTTTTGGTCCCTCCTGAAGTGCACATCAAATATTTCCTCTGTATCATTTTACACCACAGCCTACTTGCATTGACAGAGTTTTTTAAATTAACACTCCCAGTTCAGCACTCTCACGTCGATCATCTTGTGAAAAGCTTGGACAAAATAGAAATTTTTGAAATATTACTAAGTGGAAATAATAAACCATTGTGTAATAATTTGCAGCGTTTTTAAATATAATTTTTTTTAATAATTAGCTTGTCAATTATACAAAATGTTACTTATCTTGATTACTCTATTTTTTTATTGTTAACTATAAACAAAATTTACCAAATTAACACTGATATTTTATTTGAATTAAGCTTGACCTGCATGAATAGAAAATTTGAATATTTAAACATATAGAGTCTGCACCTTTTTATACTCAAATCGCTCGTAAAGAGTTTCATTTTTAGTTGAAAGTTGATACAGCAAATATTTTTTTTCTTAATGATACCATCGGAGTACCATCATGAAATTTGGCATAAATGTTGTCAAAGAGAGGTTAAACAAAATATATTTTTTGCAAAAAAACTTTTTTTTTCTGAATTTTTTTTCTTTTTAAAATAACTTTGTGATGTTATAAAATAACTTTGTGATGTTAGATATTTCATAAAACAGCTTCTAAAACTGAACAAAATGTTAAAACTTTCAGCTTCCTAAAATAGTTCTTGAGTTACAGTCCTTAAAAGATTGTTAAATGATACAAAATATTTGACATTTTCAAAATTTCAAAAATTTGTAACTCGGAAAGAAATGGTTAAAAAAATAAAATATATATTTTTCATCTAATGTGCTAGTACTACACCTGGACCAAAAATTAACAAAATCCAAAGACATGACATTGGTTGATCTGGTATGGAATGACTCCATAGTAATAGGATTAATCACAGTAATAGGATCAAAATCCGAGGGGGTGTGTGTCATGACCAGGTGATTAGACATGGAATGACCCTTAAGTAAGTTCTCAATGAGCACATATTTCAAATGAAACATGTCTAAATGCTATTTGATCAAAATTCAACAAGAAGATAATTTATACAAAGGTAAATAACAATTACTAAAAACTTCTATACCCCAGTGAAAAAACACCAGCATCTACTTCAGCCAAATGATAGGATAACAAAAGTGAAGTATCTGAAAATCAAAATAACATCAAAATGTGATGTTAATATTGATCGGATATCCATATCTAGCATTCTTCATAGCCAAACGATCTTAAAATAGCAAAATCATTGTGTTACTAAAATAAAGTGAATATGGAAGTGCGCTATCTATAATATCGATTGAATATTCGTACTTAGTGCCATCGATAAGGATAAAGCAATAAAAATAACTAGGCCATCTTTAACAATGCAAGTGCCTTTTTAGTTCATTAATCAGAACATAAATATTAAAACACTTATAAAATTGTAAAA
The DNA here is from genome assembly GCA_948150685.1 of Rhaphigaster nebulosa. Classification (NCBI taxonomy): domain Eukaryota; kingdom Metazoa; phylum Arthropoda; class Insecta; order Hemiptera; family Pentatomidae; genus Rhaphigaster; species Rhaphigaster nebulosa. The sequence goes on from OX411310.1 coordinate 139,326,013, forward strand.
AAAATATTACACGAATAATTAACAAAGATCAAGAATTACAAAATTTCATATTGATCTTATGATTGCTACATCAATATTTACTTTATCCTTAAAAAAGATCTGAAAAGCGAATTTAGATCGCTAATTGAAAAAAAAAAATAATAAAACAAAAAATGTGTTTGCTTTGTAGGAAATAGTTCCGAGAAATAACTGTTTTTTAAAGCTGTAGTATTAAATAATCGAAAGAGATACCTCCGATAATGTCCTCAGCTGGACAACAGTGATCCTGTACTCGTTGGCCAGTGCGGTCATTATTGCCATAACGTGACTTGGCAACTTCAGGGTACCATCTCCTACCAGTCTGACGAGGAGTCCCATGGCATCCTCTATGTCAGTCCGAGGGAACAAGAAGTCTTCTAAGAGCCACACTCTGAGGTGTCTCGAGCGGAGCCTCTCGACCTTGTGGCAGATGTCCGCCAGCACTACACAAGACGTTATGTCTCCCGTTACCAGCGAGTGGAGCAGCGCCAGCAGGAGACACTGCGGTGTGCTGAGCTCCAGGTCAGCGATGGTCGCAGGCCTGAAGATGTTGGCTTCGGCTCCGTAGGCGGCACCGGACAGTATCTTAAAGAAGGAGATGCTACGGTACACATTGGTGACGCTCTTCATTGGCTGGTTGGATGTCATCTCTTCAAACTGCCTACATGAAATTAACGATAATAACAAGAACATAAAAATAAAGATATATATAATTATTTTGTTATTAGTACATTTTGAATACATAAAAATTTAAAAAAATATAGCATACTAATATAACTTTTTCATTTGTTGCTATATTTTAACACTTTTTGGTGCATATTTTTTGGACTTTTACAATGAAAATCCTGTTTTATCACATGCTGAGACTTTACATCAAGAAAAAAATCAATAAAAATAAATATTTAAATTCAGTTAAATACTGTACATTTTCTTTACTTATCTATTGTTATCTACCACTCTGTTCAAGGTAAAGATAAGAATTAGTAGGCAAATTTTTATTAAATTAAACCAATATGAGGTAAAAAAATATCTCCCTTCTTAGTATTTACATAAACACAAATAACTATGCACATTACATGAACAATTTTGTAGAAAATTGTAATAAGTAGAAAATTCTCAATTTTCAACTTGATTATAAAACCAATTTACAAAACTAATACTTGTACCATTAAATTAAACCGATAATAACAGAAACACTATAAATTTTTCAATTAACCATCAAATCCAGACGAGCTTGATCTTTAGGATATCTTTCCATGACTAAAATCATCATACGGCTCATCCATCAATTTATAAATCATTGCTATTTCGTAAGTAAATTTTGTCCCATATGTTAACTAGAAAAAAAGAAGCTCAAGAAATAAATGATTCCAAATACAAATCAGACACCCGCATTAAAAAATAGTATAAATAATTAAAACTATTCATAAAACAGTAATAAATGCGTTTTTTTTTTTTTTTTTTTATACTTTGCTTATTGTTATGAAATTGAACTCTCATCAGCTGAGAGGATTCAATCATAGCCGATCTTAGATCTATTACGTTTAATAAAAAAAGGCCTCACATAAAATAACTTTTTGAATTAAAACATAAGGCCTTATAATAAAAAATGTATTGTTCATCCTAAACATAATGAATGTTTGAAAATAAATATTAAATGAATAAAACAACCATTGAAAAGTAAAGTGTTGTATAACCAGACTCTCAGTTATCAAGAAATTTAAGACAACCTAATTAAAAAATTCAGCGGTACTAAACAAAGTAGCCAGTGGCTGCCAGGCAGGTAATCCCTGTCCTCCTAAATCGAACGTCCTTTTTCCGACCGACTAAAGCACACAACATTTGTGATGCCTCCGTTTTTGTGGTTCAGGTCTCAACACAGTCCTTACAGCCTCATCAAATACCTGTTTAAGACCATGTTGAGTGAGGGCTGAGCATTCCATGTACTTGACGGCACGGATCCCATAAACCTAAGAGGACTGGATACAACCCACTACCATCAGTGCAGAATAATTATCGAACACAATGGGTACGTATTCTCCTGGAAAACTATCAGTTGTGTATGATATGAGCATCTTTCCAACAGTTCCATCACCGACCACAACACATTTGATAGGGCGTCGAGAAGACATTTTTTTTTAGATTTTAGTTGCAATTTGTAGTGTTAATTAATTAAATGTAAAAAATGTTTGACTCTGAGCTTCTCGGAAGTATCAATTTATGAAAATATATGTTAAGTAAACCATACTTTATACAATATAAACTCCCATCATGCCCCCGGTAGCCATTCTGCACTATTGAAGTTAATTTATGTTTATGTGAAGCCATTTTACTCTACCTTGCCTGGATATGAAATATATAGTAAGGGGAAGTATTGCAGTGGTGAAAACTTTTGATTTCAAGTTTTCAATGGAAACATGCGTTTTAAGGTCCCATGAGTCAAAATAACAAAGTCCCACAAAAAGGTCTGCGTGTGTGAATAGCCTAACTTAGAAATGAAAAGTCATACGAAAATGAAACTACGTATTTGAGGGAGGTATATTCATGGGATGTTTCATGAAATCGACTAACCGGAAGTGCTCCTGTAAATCATCAATTTTACACTTTTCTCGTAAACGGCTGTAAAGATTTTGATGAAACTAGCCTAATATCTTCTCCTTAGAGCCCTTTAACTTTTCATATATGGAGAATATCAACGGGAAAATGCTGGAAAAAAAGTTATAGCAAAAGGAAAATTTGATTTGCGCATAATTTAAAAAGTTTGCATTTTAAGGTAAATTATGCCTGAAATAATATGAAAAGTAATTAAATTCTTTGGAACAAAAAAAATATACATATAAATCGCATCTGTATTAGCTAAATAAATTGACGAATAGCACCCTGATTTTATAGTTCACAGCCTTGAAATCCTTGAATTTTTCCATGCTTGACACCCTGAATAAAGATACAGAGTATTAAACTTTTTATTACTTTCCTTACTATGAAGATAAGGAAGGTATTGTAATCGGGTCAAATTTTCGATGTACAGTTTCCTAAGGATCATTTGAAAGACAATAAAATTACCTGTAAGTAAAAAAACAACAACATCGAAATTGAATCATTATAAGTAAAAAAGTGAGTTCTATTAACTCTTCCTCTGGTTTAGGAAGATCCTTCCATATCAAATCAAATAAAACAGAAATAGTTTTTAACCTGACTATCTCAGATTTTATTGAAACTTTGCTTAACTATACTCTTGTAAGTCCAGAATTCAAACATATATTTTTCAAAATCCTATCGCTCCTATATATAGTTTTTGAGTTATGATTTTTTTTTTTCTTTTTTACATACACTTCTGGAGAGTTGTGTAATAGTGAAGAGGACTTCATGGGTTTTAATTTGATGTTGAATTTGAACAATTTTTTTGGAGGCAAAAAATAAAAAACGTTTTTGAACAACCTCCCCAAAAAAATAAAAATTGTCAGTGTTTTTAAAAATGCTTAAACTAATATATATATATATATATATATATATATATATATATATATATATATATATATATGCTTTATGGTGATTTAATGAATATATCAGAAAAGTTTCAGAGTGGGACCGTGATGTGATCAGCAGTAATGACAAAAATATAAACAGTTCAATATTTTAACGAGTTTCGGCAAATGGCCATGATCTAGGAAAGATTGAGATTTAAATGACCAAAACTTGTCTTCATTCATTTAGTAGGTTTTGTATTTGAATTACTAATCCTCTTTTACATATATTTTTTTGAAAGATTACATATTTTTGTAGTCTTTAACTGATGCATATTAACAATACAAAACTAAAATTAAATAATGAGTAAAAAACAACTTCCATTTCCATTCCTTTTATTCACTTATACAGACAATGTTTACTTTTCGGATAAGTATTCTCCATCCAACAGTTACACTCCCAATAGATCAATTATTGTACCAATATACATTTGAACTAATTTATAGAATTTTAATTAACTATTGTATAAGCCTAATTACCTTTAAAAATATACTATCAATCCTTTTTCCAATATATAGGATGTCCCAGCAGACATGGATCACCCCTTGTAGATTCCAGAGTTTTGGAATAACGGGATGAAACTCAGTGGGCCTTTGTTATGAATTATGAAGTACTTTTTAAGACAATACCATCCCCATAATCTTCTCCAGTTCTACTCCATCGCATCTAATTCTGGAATTTCAAATGGAATGGGGTAATTTTTTTCACGGATTTTGATAGGAAATGAAAATTTTTTAAGTCAAATTCAAATTGGGCAATTTTTTGATTTGATGGGCCCCCAGAGCGATAATCGCAAAAAACACGGTTTATATACAAAGTTCCAAATTTCCCTGAAAGGTACAATTTTTTATAAAACTATTAAAAATAAACATTGTAGAAAATTAAAACCACTTTGAAATGAGCCTATTTTCTTCCCAGTAATAGAGTGACAATAATAAATATGAGAACAGAAGAAAGTATAAAAAAAAAAAATTGTGTTTTGGAGAAGCTTCCGGTTATTTTTGTATTAATACATTTTTATTATCCAATAATTACAAATAAAAATAATAATAATACAGGGTATACACGGTGTCCCAGCGGACATGGATCATCCCTTGCAGATTGGAGTAACGGGATGAAACTCAGTGGGTCTTTGTTATGAATTATCTTTTTATGACATTACCGCCCAGTAACCTTCTCCAGCGCACCTAACATTGGAATTTTAAATGGAATGGGATTTTTTTTTTTTATGATGGATTCCTATAGAAAATCAAATGTTAAAATTATTTTATTCTTGTGATTTTTTTTAAGAGCTACATACACACATTTCTTCTTCTCGAAAATCCTGTATGATTATTATTTGTTTATGAATTATTTGATAACATATATGTATTAATAAAAAAATAACCAGAAGCTTCTCCAAAACACTCTTTTATTGGCGTTTGATACTTTCTGCTGTGCTCTAATTTATTATTGCCACTCTAATACTTAGCGTTATAGAATAAAAATAGACTCCTTTCAAAGTTGTTTGATTCTCTACAATGTTTACTTTAATATTGTATTAAAAAAATGTTTCCTTCAGAGAAATTTGGAACTTATTGTTATAATTAAAACCATATTTTGGCGATTATCTCCCTGAGGGAAGAGGGAGGGGGAAAAACATCGGATCATAAAAGTGCCAAATATGAATTTGACTTACAATTTCATTTAGTATCAGAATCCGTAAAAAAAAATAAAAATTACTCCATTCCATTTGAAATTCCAGAGTTATAAGAACTGGAGGTTACAGAGGCGGTAATATCATAAAAAGACATTTCATAATTGATAACAAAGACCCACTGAGTTTCATCCCAAATATAAGTATAATATCGTGCCTCATGATTGCATTTCTTGTTGTTGGTTAACTTGACTGGCATTTATCTCAACAAATTAATAAAAAAAAAAATGAACTATTATTTATTAAAAAATACATAGACTGTTGAGAACAATTAAATTAATATTTTAGAAATATATGATAATTATTATAACATAATTAAATTCACTGTAGAAAGAACTGTCAATGGCTTACAATCAGATTTTTAATTCCCGAAACGTAAAAATTGTGTGCATAAGTGAATAAAAGAAATGAAAATATTTTCTTTGCTTATTATTTAATTTAGATTTTGTATTGTTAATATGCATCAGTTAAAGACTACAAAAATATATAATCTAGTAAAAGGACTAGTGATTCAAATACAAAACCTACTAATGAATGAACACAAATTTGGTCTTCTTATAGGATTCGTGAAGTGAATCTTCCATGCATTAGAGATGGTTAAGAGGAACAAATACACCAACCTTCTCAAGATTTTGCACAGCTATCGCATAACACCGATGGAAAAATGGAATCATTCGACTAAAACAAAAATTTCCCGATGACTAGCTGGTTTTCAAGCATAATTTCCAATTGTTTCCTGATGGGAAAAGTTCAAGCAGAATTCCCAATTTTCAAGGAATGCAAGGCTGCTGGACACCCTGTCGATTGCTAATTTTAATAATTTTTATTTTTGTTTTGTAAGTAATTTAATTGCCTTTTAAACGACTACTAAACAGTTTACTATCAAATGTCTCTACACAAAACCAATCTCCAATTAAAAGGTGGGTACTACTTGTAGTTTCCCTACCCCAACACGGCGGCAGGCCACAAGCCAAGATAATATAGATTCACTGTACATCTCAAAACTAGCCGATTTTTGTCTAATAATTAAATTTAAGTTAAGTTAAGGTCCAAACCTCAACCGAAAAGAAGCCTTTGGGAGTTTGTTTACCTCTTTAGCAATCCTAGTGAGTGGCAGTCGACTAATTAGCTGTGATCTAATTAAAGCAGTAATAATTTAAATAACCACTAATGATCTCAATGAATACAAATTTTCAGCGTCCCAACATAAATTGATTGTAGTTTAAGTAGGAGAAGTTTGGTTGGGGATGCGGTCGATGAATAAACACACAAACATTGTGTGCCGATGTTTTGGCCATCATCAGGGCTAAGAAAAAACAAGATAACCAATGGGATATTTGTTTGCATATCAATGGTTTTATGCGAATATAATTAGTATTTTTTTTTTGTATCAGTTTGAAGAGGATACAGAAAATTATATGCAATACAAAATATTCGATATAATAATTCTAACTGTATTATATTCTACTCTTTCTTTCTATATTTTCACAATATTTTAAATTATCTTTAATTATGGTATGGTAACACAACAAATTATTGTCACCTTGAATCCAGATAAGTAAAATTAAAAGAAACAAACCAATTAAAAAAATTTACAAATAAGCCATACAGCGCAAACTAAAAAATTATTTAGGGATTGATAAATTATTTGCCACTTCTATAATTTTGTTCTATTGAAAACTAGTTCCGAATGTTATACATTCATCCTCAGTTCTAAAGCCACACAAACAATTCAAAAATAAGTAATTCAAAATATAGTTTGGGATTATTATACATATTAAATTGGATGTAATATAAATCAGTATTATGAAACATTTATGAATTATGAATTTAATTAAGACAAGAAATCAAATACAGGTTGGTACTCACCAAGGTTTAAATGGATTATATCAAACAGAAAAGTTTGTACTGGTTTCTTCTTGGATTGAACTAACAATGAACGAAAGGTAGGTAGCATGTTTTTAGGTAAACCGTTTAAGGGTCGGGGTTTGTCCAGTAATAACGGTGAGTAATTGGTTTTCTGTTATAGATGGGAATAAATTTAAGATTGGACTATTGGAGATATTTATTTGGTCAAAAATCTGGATTGGATTTTATTATTTCAAGTGCTTCATATATATTTAATTTGAGGCTGTTTTCAACGTGAAGTGTTAATTTAACTCCTGAGTCTTTGATGAATTTTTTTTTTCTTCATTTAAATGAATTGCAAAGTTGGAATTCTCTGTCTTATTATTATATGCACGTATATGTTCCTTTAATCTCGGATATAGCGATCTTCCAGTTTTTCCCGTGTATTTGGCTGCACAATCATTACCAATTTAATTCGTATACTCCGCTTTTTTGGAAAGGGTCTATTTTGTCTTTAGGAGAAGGGAAATATGAGGATAGGGTTTTTTATATTTTAAATACACGGTTTAATCCTAGTTTCTTCAATTCATTTCCGACTTTGGTGGATATAGAGCCGTAATATGGAATCAAAACATAATGTTTCGGGATGGGCCTGTCTTCGGGGTTTGTTGAATAGATATCGTTATGTTTTTTGTATATTTTTTTTAAATATGATTGATAGTGGTTTTGTTGTACCCGTTATTTATTGCTATGGAATATTATTATTATTATAGAATATTATTCAATTTCTTTATTATAATTCTTTTTATTTAATGGTATGTTCAAAATACGGTGAGTTATGTGCGATTAAGTGTAAGTGTAAGGCTGCGATTTATGTGCTATCGGTCTCCTAGCTTCATTGTTATAACGACATCCATGTGGGTGGGTTTCCGGTAAATTGCAAATTCATGATGTTTGTTTTTTACTGAGATTTCTAAATCTAAAAAGTTTATGGTTTCGTTTTTTACAGTCCTATTGTGAATTTAATCGAGTGATGAATTATTTCCTTTAAAAAATTATTTATTTGTCTTGTCGTACCATAGGCATATAATGTCATCTACATACCGATACCAGTATATGATATGTTGAGCTAGTTAAGAATTGTTTGGGTCAAGAACTTTTCGTTGTAATTTGTCCATAAATAAATCTGCCAGAAAGGGTGGGAGAGGGGAGCCCATCGGTAAGCCTTCTTCCTGTTTGAAGAATTTTCCAACAAATTGGAAATAATTATGGTTTAGGCAAATAGACATCAAATTGTAAAGATCTAGTTTAACTAGCGGTGCTAGATTCGATCGGAAGATTAACTGTTCTAAAATTTCTATTGTTTCTAGTGGTGGGATACTTGCGAAAAGATTTGTGACGTCGAATGATATTAATTTCGCGTTATCCGGAATTACTATGTTCTTAATTTTGTTGACTAGCGCTATAGAATTTTTTACCGTGTTGTGGGGAAACTGAAGTTCTGGTTTTGAATAAATTGTTCAAGTAATGGGCAAGTTTATAGATCGGGCTATTGATGTAAATAACGACTGGTCTTATGGGGATTTCCGGTTTGTGTATTTTTGGTAGGCCATATAGTCGGGGAGGTACTGGATTCATCTCAATGAGAGTGTATTTTTTATTATCCGGTATCAATATGCTGTTTTTTTATCAACTCGCGATATTAAGATTGAGAACACATTGGGAAAATTGGTTTTGGCTTTGGGAATTGTTTGACGAACCTGAAGAACGGACATCTAAATTGACACAGTTTAACCGTAAAGTTGTACCGTTTTTTATCTTATTTGTGTGTTTATTCATCGACTGCACCCCCAACCAAGCTTCTATATATATTTTCCACGGTCACCATACTCTCACCATTATAAAACCCTTAATCTAGTTATTCTATTTCTGAAGAGGAACTAACGGCCAAATGAAACTTCAAAAATTTTGAAGTTCTATACATTCCATAAAAAAAGGGGGAGAAACAATCCCTCTGTTGATAAATAAGGAAAAGGTCATAGATACTTTTCTTAAGATTCTTTTAAACTTAGTAAACTATTTCCTGGCCTCATTTCTCTTCAACCGAAGCACAAATCATTAATATATATATTTGTAGTAACGCAACAAATTATTGTCATCTTGAACTCTTTAAGACGAGTCAAATGAAAAGAAACAAACCAATTTTCAAAATTTACAAATAAGCCATAGCCTGCAAATTAATAAATTACATGCTGCTATTTATAGAGGTTGCTTCTATTAACAACTGATTATAACCTGTTGTCCCAAATATGAACAATAATTAAACTAAAGAAACCGCATTTAAACCAGCCAGGAGAGCTACACTTTATTTCACATATTCCCCAACCTAATGATCTGATTTAGCATCAGAACAATAAGCGAATTCCGAAGTAAACAGAGAAATATATTAGACTCTAATACAAAATAGTATTAAAACATTAAAGATACTATAAAACCATATTAATCATAAATAATGTCTCACCTAACTTCGCTAATGTTCTCCTTTCTTACAAATGGGCCTAAGTGTAAAGATCCAAACTACGTGCAAATCGCTTCAGCAATAACCTACAAGGGCGCTTTAGGAAGTCTGAGAGGGAAACCGTCTGCGTTGTCGATTGTCACTAACGATGGATCGATATTATCCAAACAATCGATTGCTTTCAAGAGGTCCTTCTCGCCCCACCGAGCCCCCCTCCCGCCGATTCAGATTCACAGTAATCTTTCCTTGGAAAAGAACCAACTTGAAGTATCCTGTGAACTTACTTTACTTTTACCTTTTATCTTTCGTAGCTAATCCAGATACAGAACCATTTTTTCTAAAAAGCAATTATTGTTTTTTCATTAACTAAAATAAAAAAAATCGTTGATTAGTTCTTATTAAACTTTAAACGATAGAAAATGAAAAATAAAAACGAAGCTTAAAGAAAAAGGTATTTTTATACTTATAAAAAACCGAAATTTGTTTTAATTGAATAGTAAAACTGTTTTAAATTATTTCCAGGTAATTTGTAATAAAATAAAAAATATTAATTTATGATAAATTTAATCAGTTTGAAAAAACGTTCTTTTGTACCCTTTTTGACTGATTTCAAAAAAGGAGGTTATCAGTTTGACTTTCTGAAATATGTAAGTCCACTCATAACTTCCCCATACTTCAACTGATTTTATTATTCTTTTATATAATCAAAAGTGTACATCCCAAGGTGGTCCCAGGGCCGGATCTAGGAGAGGGCAAAGGGAGAACTTGCCCCGGGGGTGGGGAGGAGTGAAGGGAGGGGGCGCAATTTAGGGGTATACATTTCGAGCGACATTTTTTTATTTTGAAATCATTTTTTATATTTGTTTATGGAATATTTTAATTAATACAAAAGAACATAGCTCAAACTTACAGACTGATGGCTTTGTGTTTGAAATCTTTCAATTGTATCCTTTCAAGTTTAATAATAATAATTTTTATAGATCTAAATACACATAAAAAGATACAATTCAATATTCCCCATTTGAAATGGAAGACAGGAGGCAATGAGACAATTGTTTGACAAAGTCGAGGTCTCCAGTTATTCTCTTTGAGCTTCCTCCACCCGATTTAGTTTTTATTTTTGTTTTGTTTATCATGGCGTGACCTTCAGAGAAAGTGTTGTTATTTATAATTTTCACAAGGAACGTTTTTTTGTCGGAAGTGAGTAACCCCGAATATAAAATTGTATCAAGAAAGAAATGTTTATCGAAGAGTCGGCCCAAACTTATAAAGTGTTCGTTATATAACTGCAACGTAACAAGGGCCCCTCGCAAAAATGTCACGCATCCACCAACGCCTCTTTCGCTTCTTATCAGCCCTCAATTAGAACTGCGCAAGCAGCAATCCCAACAACATCCCATACATATCAACTTATTGTTATAACCAATTTTTTGCAAAACCTACAGTCCCCTCTACATGGTGTTTATGGATTTCCTAAAGGCGTTTGATAGCGTGGACAGAGGCAGAATTTGGACCACTCTGGAAAGATGCAAGATCCCAGAAAAGATTACAAAGTTCATCCAGGAAATGCATAGAAAGTACCGGTGCTGCGTGGTGCACATAATATAGGTGATTATTTATAAAAAAAAAAAGATTAAACAATGTTCTAAGCATAGACACTTTGAAATAGGAAAATTTAACTGACTTTTTGGAATTCTTTCGGCTTTTTGATTACTGAGTTTTCGACTATTTCCTCTTGGTAGAATTTTTTGTTATTATTTTTTTTTTTACAGCTCTGGTGTGCAGCTGAATTTTTGAATTCAATGTTTGATGCCTTTGCATTAAACCTGTGCATATAACTTTCTATCACACTCATATTGTTATATTTGATTCCTATTTATTTGTTGATATCTTAGAGTCAGTTAGCATAGAGTCAGGAAGCAGGCCATAAGGATAATTCATGGTAATAAAAAATTATCATATTTTTTAAGTTGTTAAATAATGCTTTATACGTTTACTCCAAAAAAAGAAGAGAAATTAAACTACAGTTTAAGCTCAATGATAAAGAGATTTTAAAAGGAACTAAATAATTGATAATGGAATCAATTCATATAAGATATCAAAAAATAAATTGGAATTGAATATAATAATGAGATTGTGATAGGAGAATGTTAATAAGCACAAGTTTTTGATAATGGACAGTTAGTCCGAAATGTAAAACTCATAATAAAGGTATGAAAGAAGTTTAAAGTTGTCTTATTAAGCTTCTTATATCCTGGTATCTCTAAAGAATATTATCAAGAAGTAGAGTCTAACTTATTTCCTATTATAAATTTTCAGAGCCCTCGAGACAAGCATGACACCATCTGTTATAAAACCTCAAAATCCTGTGCCAAAGACCCAGAACCTGTTCAGCTTGAGTCCTCCCAGTAAATTAACTACTACTGTTGCCAATAATAGTTCCAACAATTTGTCTCCACTGACTTTACAAGATAAACAGCGGTATGGCACGCAGATATTCATATGAATATAAAATATCACTTGGAATATAATTAATTATTAATAATCTAATTGATTTTTTACAATTTAGGTTCTCTTGTACCAGGTTTATAAATATATATGTTTTTATTCTTAAATTGAGCACTTTAAAAAATGACATACGAAAAGTAGTATGAAAAACCAAATGTATATATTATATTTATCTGACAAACTTATATCATTTTTTTTTTTAAATAAAAGAATATTTGAATAGATTTTTAAATATTTTTTAAATCTTATTTTTTCTTTGTTTTTACTTCTGTAATTTAGCTAATTTTAACTTATGAATTTTTATTTTTTTGTTTTGTGGTCCCTGGGGCCACATTGGTCCGCTGGAAAAGGTCTTTGTCTTTTTCAATTAGTAACAATGAAATAAAACAAACTGGAAAAACAAAACAAATAAACTGGTTTAGCGGTATAACTATTTTACATATTTCTACTTATAGAAATGAGATGGCCATATTCTCTAGGGATTCTCCTTTCTAGAATAGCCCTTTTTAGCCTCCTAACAACCTAATGTAATAAACTTCTATGATATTTGTCCACAAAGAAAGTTCGAATTACTAGGGTTTTGCCGAAAAACATTGTAGATAAATAATGTTGAGATTATAAAATGTAATATGTTTGTGAGTTTGAACTAATTTTTAATTTTTTATCTTTCAAAACCCATGTTAATAATTATAAAAAGTTATAATAGTAACAAAGTTTTAAAATGTTTAGTAATAAATAAAATAAATTGTAATTAATAATTAAAAATTTTCCATCTAAATTCCAAATGATACTTAATTTTTTATGTATATTTATACGTATTACATTGTAAAACAATCCTAGTAAAAGTTCTTAAAATAAGTAACCAATTAAATCAAAGCCATCATAGACTTAAATTAACAAGAGAACACACTGCAATACCTTACTATAGAAATAGCACCAGAACACTGGTGAATGTGTTTAAAGGAAAAATATTATTGCTAAAGTGATGTGATCCATATATTCACAGTCTCTTCCTTATTGCCTCCAACCTGGGAAATAACTGATGATCTAAATGATCATCAAAAGACGGGAAAGAAAAAAGTAAATAAAATATGGCAATTAAGCTCTAACACCCTCTAATTCAATTCTGCCAACTTTAAAGGAGATATGAAAAACTGCCTTATTTTGTTGCAGATGACTTTATCTTCTTACGATTCAGAGCATATTTCAATGTCAAATCGTCTTCCGGCATCTTTAGCTCATCGAAAAAAAAAACTAGCTACTTACCTAACTCATTTCAGTCAAAAACTGATTTAGGCAGTGTTAGAACTTATATGACACCTTACTTTTTTTTTACATATAAGTACAGTCGAACTTCTATATATCGAACATGAAGGTTCCTTGAAAAAAATTCTATTTATGGAAACTTTGATATAAAGATTGCAATTTTTCAGGCTAAAAACAATTACAGCTATTCTTTGGGGTTAAAGAAGTACCAAATAAAATTTTTTGGGGTTAAGGATGTAACAAAGCTAAACAAAAACAAAACTGAACAATCAATTTGGAAAAATGTACTAATTACGTCTGTGATTGCAGATTTTTTACAAACATACATTTATAATTTAGTAAGGATATGTATTAAATATAAGCAAACATTCATAAAAAGTAATTTATTTTTGTTTTCACGCAAAATAGCTTCGATTGTCTTTTTGTATACAATTCATATCTAAGATATAAATCATGTTTAAGAACAATGCTCACAACAAGAAAGGTAAAGCTAAACTGAATTTAAAACGAAAATTTCATTTTATGTTAGGAAAGAGATTCAGAGAATGTAGATTATATAAATAAGATCTTCCCTGAATTTTCATTGCTTTGCAAACCAGTGGAACACTTTCTTTTCTTATTTAATTATTATCTAAACTATGTTCTTATATATCTAAATTAAAGGCTCTTTTTGGCGACAATCACATTTTATATTTTTTTAAATGAGAATTTTTGTTTGATATATAGAAATTTTATTCGATATACAGAATTTTTTTTTTCAGTCCAGGGGGATAGCCATGAAATCTATGAAGCTTTTGCAGAGGCCTTAAGGACGCTACAACCAAGACCGGCTGTGCACGGTGAAGAGCCGCACCCGGCTCGAGGTGACCCTGCTAAAACAAAACACGGAGGATTTAGACTGGGAAGTCGATAAACAATCTAGGCGGAACAGCATAGGCGTTGGATGAATGAATGGCTGTGGGTTAACAGTCGAACTATGTGGACTCTGGATATCAGGCGACCTCCAGTTTAAATTAGTCTTCCTGTGGCACATGGGGCTTTGCCACAGGCGACAGTTGCTCCCTAGCTAATTGTGGGAATGGACACGGAAAACTTAAAAATTTCAGATGAAGGTAAGCAGAAGAAGGAGCTTTCTCAGGACTCTTCGGAGGATCTGGCTCGAAATTTATTGGTCAGTGATGAATCCGCCACTATGGGAGATGCCCCTGTGGAGGAGGACTCGCAACCTAAACCTGAAGAGAGAAGGGGCATTCCATCTCCAACTAACACTTCCAAGAACAGGGAGGATGGTAAGGATGTAGGTCCACCCATCAAGATGGGCGGTTCTCGGAGGAAAAGATATTTCTGGCTGAGGAGGAATGGTTTCTCCGAGGAAGAGACCGACAGAGTCCTATCGGAGGGCTCTGGGGGCATCAGGGTGGGTATCTTTCCGGATACCTATCCTGAAGGTGGTTTCGGAGAGAAGCAACTTTGCTGCATACAGGTGGAATTCACCAACCTCATTCTGGAAAGCAATCCTAGACAACACATGTCCTAGTCCACAATTCCATAGGTCAACCTTGAAGAATGGATGGCTTCAATTGACCTGTGTGAACGAAGATACCACGCATTGGGTCATTGAAAAAATACCAAAAACTTGACTCAATGTGGCTAAGCTGATAGCCTTAAGAGAGGATGAATTTCCTCGTAGAAAGACAATGATCATATACCTCCCTCCCACAAGTTATAACAAAGAGGAAATCCTCAACCTCATTAGAAAGCAAAATCCCAAACTGAAGGTGAACACATGGAGAGTGTTCAAAAGGGATAATACCCCTAAATTCACTCAGTTGGTGGTGGGAATTGAAAAAGAGGCGCTTGAGGCCCTCAAAAAACAGGGGACTTTATTCTTCAGAATAAGGGAGGTTGGTTTCAAGGTGGTAGGGGAGAAGAAACCAACCGAACCCAAGAAGGAGGTTTATTATTCCTGAAGGCTGCATCACGTTTTTTTCCCCACTCTAATTAAACAATTTTATTGTTTTAAGTGTTAGAATTGAATGTATTATACTTGTTTTCCTCCCCATTCGTGAACTGAACAAGTCTGCAGCAGGAGAATAAGATATAAATTAGGCCGATTCTTCCGCTTAACATGTTGCATCCATCGATTTCCAATGATTTATTTAGTAAAATTGAAAGATCTAATGCCACGGAACATGAACAAATCTCTTGGAAACTAGTTACCTACTGAATGAAAACAACATATAATAAAAAGGAGACCTCCAAAAACAAGAATATGTGTGTGTGTGTGTGTCTCAATAGATGGATGATGCGACGCTGAGAACCGTTTTTGAGATACTGCAATCTTCGGAAACTAGTAACCAAATTCAGGATCACTTTTTGAGCCACCGATTTTTAGTTAAACATACTTACAAGAAAGTCATGTGTTATCCACATCAGATATTTTGGTAATATTATATTGTTTACACGAATAAATATGTTTCCCTAATATCGCTTATACTTTAATGCATTAGGGATTCTAGTTATGACTAAAGAATTTAACTTATGGTTTAGGAGCATTGCCCTCATAGCAATTATGAATCTGCTTCCTCCTGCTTATCTTAGCCATTGCTTCCTGCTTATCTTAGCCATTGCTTCCTGCTTATCTTAGCCATTGCTTCCTGCTTATTAGCCATTGCATCATGCATAATTTTTCTCAAGAGAAATGCACGCAGTATCCGACAAAGGCCTTAGAAGCATGGATAAAAAATAATTGGATAAAATTCTATTCACCTTGAATGGAATAGGTCACTGGTGAGGTTTATACACCCGCAAACCCTGAAATTGGATGAATGAACTTTAAAAAAAGTGATCCTGAATTTGGTTACTAGTTTCCGAAGATTGCAGTATCTCAAAAACGACACTCGGCATCGCGACATCCTTGTATTGACACACACATATATTCTTGGTTTTGGAGGTCTCCTCCCGTTATTATATGTTTTTTTTTCTTTCAGTAGATAACTAGTTTCCAAGAGATTTCTTCGTGTTCCGTGACATTAGAACTTTCAATGTCACTAAATAAATCATTGGAAATCGATGGATCCAACATGTTAAGTGGAAAAACCCGTCTAATTTATATCTTATTCTCCTGCTGCAAACTTGTTCAGTTCACAAATGGGGAGGAAAACAAGTATAATACACTTAAAACAATAAAATTGTTTGATTAGACTGAGGAAAAAAAACCTGATATAACCTTTACCACCGAACCATATGATCTCTATATTTAATTTTAATATAATTGTTGATGAAAGTTTATTATGCCTCCGGTTTGTCAATTTAGACCAAAATCTAGTACGCTGTTGAAATCAATATATAAATCATAAATTTGAGAAGTTTTGCGTAACCACCAGCTGCAATAATTCGGGGCCTGGCTTCGTCTATCCCATCCAATACACCTTCAAGTTTACTGAAGTAAAGTATCCCCAAATCCTACTCTTCGGTAATTACGACTAAGGAAGAAATTCATAACTGATATTTACTGTTAGTATCCGATCTTTTTTTTAATCCTCTTCTTTTTCTAAGGTCTTTGTTTTATTGTTGAAGCTAACATGGCCGAAAGAGTTCCTCCTGTTCTCTGGGTTCTTTTTTTGAAGTCTTTCTAGGGTTCTTTTTTTTTTCTTCTGCTTAATCTCCACCATTTTTAGTTGATTATAAACAATAAATTAGAAAAGATTGGTTTAAATGTTAGGATTTTGATAGCGATTATTGTAAAAAGGAAATTGATAAAAGGAAGTTGATAAAAATATATGGAATTTACGGATTTTTAAATTTTTTTTCTTTTACTTTGATAACTTAATTTAATAAATTTTTTTTCATTATTAACTTGGTGTTTACTGTTTTGATTAAAAATTTTGTCCTCAATTTAGTAATCATTTAATTGAATTCCTAGATCACATTATAATTCCTAATATCAAATATATTTTTATTAACGTAATAATAAGCCTATAATGGGATAAATTTAGCCAAAACTTTTGGATTCTGTTTTGTAGATTATATTCAATTTTCGTCTAGTTTTAGTTTAGTTTGTTCGTAATAATTACTTTGAATTAGTCTTTAAACTAGTTTAATATCAGTTGATATAGGTAGATTACCAATACACAGTCTCGATTCTTATACATTATTTTATTTCATGAGTGTAGATTTCGGTGTCCAGCGCCATATTCATCTCTATTGAAAAACATCAAGATTAAAAAATTCAATTAATCATTATACATATCATCTATTTATACAATAGTAATTCAAATTTTAATTTTTATCATGCAAACACTGATCGTCACTCTACCTTTATATTATCATTACTCCATCATAAGGGGAGAGGGGGAGTTGCTATTTTGACCATTAGTCCTTCGTCTAAAAATTATATTTAGTATATTATTTCCCCCGACCTGTAATGAGCGCTTGTAAAGCTCTTTGCAATGGACGATTTCGGTGGGCCATAGCAGTTAAAATAAATAATAAGGTAAATAAATAAATGAAATAGTTCATCTAAGTTGTCATTAACTTTTCTTTATTAAATTGTCAACGACTTCTGGTTATTTGGAATTGTACATAATTTCTTGTAACAATTTTTTATAAATATTTATATATAACACAATTTAGAAAACATTATAAACATAATATAATATAATTATTCGCACAAAGGCAGCGCATAACTCTTTAAGAATGAGAAAAGTACAAAACTATTTATACAACAGACACAGTAAGCATACATGCTGTATATAAAGAAGCTATATTATATATAGAGCAAGTATAGAAGGTAAATATACCCTGAAGACATGACTTTCATATAGAAAAGCAATACATGGTAAAACACTCTTTAATTCGTACGTAAAGCTGACTAGGCACTGTCTTAATTAAACGCGTTTACATAACTTATGTATAATACAAAGACAATGTTTTATTAATAAATATTTGAATTTTTTTGGCATACTCTGCTGTAAACTGAACCTTAAACACAAAATTATGATTAAATATAAAGATATTAATTTCAATCTCTCTCTAAATATATAAATATATATATATATTTACAACAAATCAACAAATGATGTGTGTAATAATAATTTTAAAAAAAAAAGCAGCAGAGTTAAACATTTACACAAAATAAATGAAAAACTGCTTGCATTAGATACAAGGGAACAACTATAGCTAGTAACGCAGAGGCATTAATTACTGGCCAAGTAGCATGAGAGATATACATCAATGTCTTATCTACAAACAGAGAAGATATACCAGGCATTCTTGTCAAAGCCCGTCGATATCAATCTTATTGTCATAAAACGGCTTATCATACAGCGTAAAAATCTTAAAGAAACCAGTTATAAAAACCTCTGATACAAAAATTTAAAGAATACAACAGCATAGGAAAATTTTGGTGAATGCGTGAACTAAAAGTAATATAGCTTTTCCTTCAGTAATTAGAATTCTTCAAAACACATCAGGATCAAAGGCAACGAAGGGTACTCACGTTTGCGCGTATATCTTTAAATATAATTCTTGTATCTCATGATTGTACAGTCCGTAAGGAATCAGTCAAAAAATAAATGCAGGATGCTACAAAATGCGAAAAGCAAACAATACATTCTTTTATGATAAATGACAAAGTAAAAAAATAGGAAATGTTTCAATTTCTCTTTTATTTTTTTTATTATAATATTTTAGACAACAGCTCCAACCAGAGATCTAACATCTAGGAAATGCACAATTTGAGCTATTTTCTTAATAAATTAAAAAAATATACTTCATCGCAGTTGGCTATTGTAGGAAACATAGATTCTTATAAAAATGTTTTGTTACCTAATGTATACTTGTACATATATACAAATTTATAATGTATCTTACAATTGTACATTGACGTCCTTAGAAATAAGCCCAAGAGATGATTATGGTACAAATCTAAAAGGTAATTACGCATGAAAGTTTGAGAGTAGTGTTGTTTCTTTGGATCGGCTAAGATCCTACCTCAAGGCTCCCATTGCTGCTCATCTCGCCTTCGGTAGCCCGAGGGCTTCAATAATTAGCGGCTTCTTGTAGCCTCATCAGCATATTCAACTAAAAATTATTAAAAAAAACAAACTAAATATTATTTATGGACAACGTTATAAGACAAATTTTCATTTTAAATTTATTGGTGTTCTAGGAAGAATTAGAAGTTTTCTTATAAGATTTGTGAAGTATATGTTTTATACCGTTAATTTAAACTGACTACATTGCGAGGCAAATGCCCCATCTTCGGGCCATTGTAATGCATCTATATATTAAAAACAGACATATTATATAAATTAAAAATTATTATGCTCCTTAATAAAAACAAAATATCTATATATTAATAGGTAAGCAATTTCTCACTTTTCTACGATTATCTCTTGAACGAGTGGCGGTCCACTCGAGTTACAAAGTCGGTTTTGTAACTTTCCTTTTTGTTTTGTAGGGTTTGGGCTCGTTGTCTGTGTACCAAATCAAGCAGTCTGTGCATTTTAGCGGCTGCGCAATAACCGAAAAAACATTTCTTCCATAGAGCACCAAAATGCCTCAGAAGATTTTGATGAAATTTGCTTCAAGTCTTCTCCTTAATGTCCTTTAACTATCCATACACGTTCCACATCCCCGAGAAAAGGGAGGACAAAATTTATGGCGCAAGGAATATTTTATTTGCGCCTAACTCGAGAAGGGTATATTTTACGTTGATTATAAAAATGCTCATTTGAAAGATAATCAAGTTCCCTACAAAACAAAAAAATGATCATCTGATGGGGGTCAAAGTAGTCGAGTAAACAAAAAATTAAACATTTAAAGGGAGAAGTTGCATCGGGGGTGCGGTCAAAGAAATAGACTTAATAAGTGTGGTCTTATATAATTGTGCCTACGTTTCGGCCTAAATTTTAGGCCATCTTCAGGGCTAAAATGAAAACAAAATAACAACAATGAAAAAATAGAAAAGAGGCAGTACCAGTAACAGTAAAAATGATAAATGATAAAAACAGAAAATACAAGTAAGATAAAAAATATAAAGAATAAAAAGAAAAGGATAACACTAAATTACATAATACAAAAGACAATTGAAAAAATAAAATCAAATAAAATAAATGAAATAACAATGAAAAAATTAAAAATTAAAAAAAATTAAAAATTAAAAACAATGCGATATTTACACAGGGAATAGTGAAATATATGAAATCTATTAATTAAAAAGACACATAATATGAAGATACATAATATGAAGACACATAATATCTTCATATTATGTGTCTTTTTAATTAATAGATTTCATATATTTCACTATTCCCTGTGTAAATATCGCATTGTTTTTAATTTTTAATTTTTTTTAATTTTTAATTTTTTCATTGTTATTTCATTTATTTTATTTGATTTTATTTTTTCAATTGTCTTTTGTATTATGTAATTTAGTGTTATCCTTTTCTTTTTATTCTTTATATTTTTTATCTTACTTGTATTTTCTGTTTTTATCATTTATCATTTTTACTGTTACTGGTACTGCCTCTTTTCTATTTTTTCATTGTTGTTATTTTGTTTTCATTTTAGCCCTGAAGATGGCCTAAAATTTAGGCCGAAACGTAGGCACAATTATATAAGACCACACTTATTAAGTCTATTTCTTTGACCGCACCCCCGATCAACTTCTCCCTTTAAATATAAATATACGGTCAACAATAACTCCCTCCATTAAAAAATTAAACACCTTGAAACTGCTTTATTTCATATCTTGAGTTTGAAAAGTGATTTTGATGTGTTTTTTTCAGCAAAAAGTTTGCTTTTCAAAGGATATTAAAGGAAAAATATTAACATTAAAAAATAATTGATTTTCGTTCAAATGAATTAATAAAAATATTTAAAAGATATAATTTGATCTAAAAGATGATCAAATTCCGTACAAAAAAAATCATCGAAATTGGACCATTATTAGCAAAGATACAGGGCATTGAACATTACAGCTTTGTTTTCATGTTATTACCGCTTCTAGCTCAGGAAAGTACTGTAAGTCTTGGATTTACAGTAGCCGTCAAATTGACGGATTACAGAACTACCATTGGACACATACCTTATCCTATAATCGAATTCAAGCGGATTATAGTATAATAAATACTATACACCTATAAACAACAGTTCTTAATTTGTGAATTAAGTGTAATATTTATAGAGTCTAAGTCACGACTGAGGCTCCTTAAAATTTGAATGTTTATTATTTCCTCATTTTTGTTACTTCACTTCCTGTCGAACAGAATAATTCCGAGATTTTGGGCCTACGAATGTATGTAAATAACTAATTTACTATGTTTTGTCTTTTTTAATGACTAATTTGGCTCTCTCAAAAATGTTTTTATCTAATAGTAGATATATGCAATAGTTCAATTGTTATTAAATTATTGTATAAAAATATAATATAAACATTAGAAAACTCCCTTTCTGTAAATATTTTCCTATGAAATTCTCACACCATGAGCTAAAAACCTACCTTTTTTGTTTCTTATAGTACTGACGGTTAACAGTCTTATAGTACTGACGGTTAACAGTCTTATAGTGCTGACGGTTAACAGTCTTATAGTACTGACGGTTAACAGTCTTATAGTACTGACGGTTAACAGTCTTATAGTACTGACGGTTAACAGTCTTATAGTGCTGACGGTTAACAGTCTTATAGTACTGACGGTTAACAGTCTTATAGTACTGACGGTTAACAGTCTTATAGTGCTGACGGTTAACAGTCTTATAGTACTGACGGTTAACAGTCTTATAGTACTGACGGTTAACAGTCTTATAGTGCTGACGGTTAACAGAGACTGACGGATAAAGGAGTGACGGTAATCTATGTTTTGCTCTATTGTAATCGGGTAAATTACACAGACCAACAAAAAAAATTTTTTTGAAAACTTTTTTAACATTAATAGTTGATCTTTATAGATTTTTTATGTGTAGAATCTAAATCTGGCCTTAGTTTTTTTTGTATTACCCATAGTTTTCCGTAGATTCTAACTTTTTAAACTTCTGTAACATGTTAGCTACAATAGAAACATACTGTGGGTCTTTTTCATTTCCCAAGAACTTTGTAACGACTTGCTTGAATGATACCCATGCTTCTTTCTCATTTAAGGTCATTGTGGATCCAAAGTTAACATGATACATCATTTTTCTGTCAGGTCCGACAAAGACGCCTTCTTTTAGTTTAGTTTCTGAAAGGCCTGGAAACTTTTGGCAGAGATACTTGAAGCATGGTCCATCTTTAGGCAAAGCCTTTAAAAATTGTTTCATGAGGCCTAAATTTATATGTAGGTCTTCCTTTTTCAGGAAGACTGAAACCTGTTCAATTCTTTAAAAATCGCATAATTTAATAAATTTAACTATAAAATGTAAAGAAATTGTGGGTGATACAGCTTTTTTAATATCATATTTGGATTCAGCACCCTAAAAACTATAGGAATAAGGTATTTTCAGTACAAAAGATTTTTCATCGTTGGTCTGTGTTATTGACATGCAATTTTCAACAGTTCTACGCATTTTGGTGTCCCTAGAACCCAAATAATATTAACCATTTTGGTGTCCCTAGAACCCAAATAATATTAACCATTTTGGTGTCCCTAGAACCCAAATAATATTAACCATTTTGGTGTCCCTAGAACCCAAATAATATTAACCATTTTGGTGTCCCTAGAACCCAAATAATATTAACCATTTTGGTGTCCCTAGAACCCAAATAATATTAATCAGTGGTCTGTCTCTGTGTTTATTTGTACCACGATTATCTTTTAAACAGGTTTACTGATGGTTTATTTTGAACTTCAATTCATTCCATTATTTAATTTCAATTTACATTCAAACAATAGAAGAACGAAACGTTTTCTGCTTATTTTAATTGTATACATAAATCAAAAAACTGAAATAATGTTGTAATTTTCATCAAATCATGACCACTGGGCGATCCTAGTATACATAATTATACATATTACCAAAATGCATATGATTAAATTAACACTTTTAACATTCTTTAAATTATCTAAAATGTATTTAAGGTCACTTCGTTTTTCCCATATCACACTGCCCTCTGATGGATTATCATTTATATCATGAGGCATAATACAAATAGGTTTGTTAATGTAGGACTACAATTAAATTTTATTTCTCTTGTTGTAACATTCAAGTTAACTATTTGCGACAATTTCGCATCAAATGCCCGTATTCGCTTTTCTCACACGTCGACGCCTCGTGAAACCGAAAAGAAACTCATTTTAAGTTTGAACATCATAAAATCGACAAATGTAAAAAAAAAAAAAATTTCTGCCAAACCTGACCTAAAAATGGATCTGAGGATTATTTTTAGTACGAAACTCATTTCAGTTGTTCGATTCGCACTGATTAGGCGGCAACTGAAAGAAATATTTCAGACCTACTTATGTTATACACGCACAGGCTTGCAACTTAACTATAAAAGCTTCTCCGCTCAAATTAACCTTCCGCATACTGGAACCCGAAGGGCTTATGTTTCACCCATGGGACTGAGTTTTTTAAGTTTAAAAATCTTGACTCTACTATAAATTCCAAGATGCTATTAAAATTATAAGAATCAATAAACTAGACAGGGTGTCCAGCAGGCTTGAGTTCCTTGAAGATCGGGAATTCTGTTAGCGAGATGTTATAAAGCCTAAAGCCTTCCTCTATACACGAAATAGATATCTAATGAAAACGAATTTTTCACCTCGGGCTGGTATTTCCTGAAATTAGCGCCTTCAAACACACAAACTCTTCAGCTTTTTATAATAGATACAGGGAGTCCTGGAGTCTATATTTCCTTGAAGATCGAGAATTCTGCTTTAGTTTTTCGCTTCGAGAAGAAATGGGAAATTATGCTTGTAAAACAGCCAGCCATCGGAAACTTTTAGTTTTTAGACTAATAATTCCATCTGTGCCAAGCAGCAAGCCTATAAAATATTGATACGGTTGTTATAGTCGATCCTCTCAGCATCGCTAGTTCCGTGAAAGCTAGAAGAAGTCTCCTTCCACCAACTTCCTTCCTCAGCCCCTCTCTCTCAAACACGCACTCATTCCATTTTTTATCTCACCTTTCCGGGTCGTTCTACCTTTAGCTAAGTGAACTAGGGATTTTATGGAACGGTAAAATAATGTATTAGCTCCAAACAGCTCCGAGTTTCGGTTTCAGCCGATTTACACTCGTCTTATTATGATATGTTTACCCGTTCGCCCCTCTCCCTTGAGGCCGAGGGTGAAGTGGCAACGATAACGGGTTACCAGAATTTATTTTATTCCGATAATTATGATTATTTTGTTATATATATATATATATATATATATATATATATATATATATATATATATATATATATATATATATATATATGTATATATATATATATATGTATATATATATATATATATATATATATATATATATATATATATATATATATATATATATATGTATATATACAGTCCTGCGAAAAAATATAAACTCAATGGATAAAATTCAAATATTTTTAAAATCTGTAGAAAATGAGCAGCCAAACTTTGGCAGAAAGTATTTATAGGTCTTACATTTACTTCATAATCTAACAATATCAAAGCGTGTAAAACAAACTTTTTTTTCGCAGGGAATAAATATAAACTCTAGGTACTAAATAAAAGTTTATTTTCGATTTACTTTTATATTTATGAAAGAATTCCATTTCAGTTCTCCATTTCACATTAAAGAGAATGTTCGTGATGATTATTGCTTTATAATATGCCGCGTGGGATTCAACCAAAATGAAATTGAGCCAAAACGAATAATTTACTTTAAAAGAGGTAGGACGACACAAAAACAAATCGCTGGTGAGATAAACGACAATCAGGGTGTAGGTAAATTCGTTTGAAGTCGGGTCCCGAAAATGACGGTAAAAATAAGAACTAGAAGGATTCCAAGATTTTCCGGTCTTAAGAAACGCGACGTTTTGAGAGAAATCTCGAACAGTGTTCCTTCTTCTGTCCAGATTGTGAGGCGATTCAACCTATGGAGCGATACTAGCGTATCAGGGAACCGGATCACTGCAACCAGATATCTGAAATATCCTAAAACTATGAGATAAAATATATATCGGGTGTAAACAAACGGTACATTACATTTTATTTAAGATATTGTCCACCACAAGCTACTACTTTTCTCCATCTTTCTGGAATCATTCGGATACCAGTCATAAATGAATCAATCCAATTTTTCGTATCTTCATACGATGTGAAGCGCTGCTCAGACAGACCATGCACCGTCGACCGGCACAAGCGGTAATCACTAGGCGCGATGTCTGGGGAATACGGCGGGTGGGGTAGGACTTTTCAGTCCAATCAACAGTGACTATACGGCGCCAAAAACCTTTTATTTTATGCCTGGCAAGCAGCATTTCAGATGTGCACAATCGGCGTTCAATGTCTCTTGGCGTCATTTCCTTCATTTTGTTTCATTCCCAACGATTTTAAACTATGTGAAATTGCTTGTTGACTCACTCCTAATGTAAGTACAAGTCCTTCTTGCGTTAGGCACGAATCTTCCACCAATAATGCTTCAAATTCTGTTTCCTCATACCCTTTCGGCCGGGGTTTATGTTATGTAAAATATATTTATGAATAAGATTGTAGTTCAATTTATTCCAATATGTGAATTTTATATGTATAGACTTGAAATTGTTTCTATAATGTATTTTCAATTTTTTTTTGGTGATGCGTTGAGCCCTCAGTGTAAGAAGTTAGTAACAATGAATGTATCATTATCATACAGAAATACAACCTTTATAATTATTAAAATTCATTGTCAATTCCGAATATTATATTTTTGTCCATGCTTTATCGCTGGACACCGTGTAGATAACATCTCGATATTTATTTTATTACAACAAATACACGTTTTGTTTCTCAAAGTAAAATTCAACTTTACATTTCTGAAGGCAATAATATTGTAAGGAAAATCATCCATCTTTTTTTAATTGCAGTCACCGAATCAATCACTTTATATTCTAATTCCTTAAGACCCGGAATACCATAACTTGCGTCAACTGACGACGTAATCTATGTGAACCTTCTTGTACATCATATTCAAATAGAGTGAGGTCAGACAGAAGCGGAATTGTCGATCTGCGGTGGTGAGAGGAAAACCGCTGCTTCGCCAGAGACCTGTAATTTTAGCAATCGTAAGCGAAGAGCGGAGGAACCTCCGAGTCCATGTTGCGAGCCGCGGTGGCCATGAACAGCTCTATCCTCCACCTCTGCCCTGCCTCGCTCTATCTCTAAGTATATCTACAGTCCAACCTCTGTATATCCAACACGAAGGTTCCTTGAAACAAATTCGATACATAGAAAGATTGCAATTCGTCACCTTTTCGAGCTAACAACAATTACTGCTATTCTTTGGATTAGTATCAAAAGCAATTTTTTAGGATTAAAGAAAACCGAAACTGAATACTTCAACAAGTCATGCTCAATGAAGGAGCAATATTCACAACAAGAAAGGCAAAGTTAAACTGAATTTAAAATGTAAATATCTCTCTGTTTTAGGAAAGAGATTCAGAGAATTTAGGTACTCCTGTGCTTCTTCTGAAACAAGATCTTCCCTGAAAATTCATTGCTTTGCAAACCAGTGGAACATTTTTGTTTCGTATTTAATTATTACTCATTCTACGTAAACTAAGGGTTTTTTACATCCAATTACACTGTTCAACAAAAATGAACTCTTTTTCTTTCACAAGAATAAAGTAACATATTCTGGAAGTATTCTTCATGTTGAATTCAAATATCATTTCTGTTTTTCCCCATCGGGCAAGTGTTTTGCCTTTATTCATGTAATTTTTTTATAAACTACTCTTTCATACTTGCGTGGATAGTGGTACATTAAAATTATATTAAATAAAGTATAATAAGATAAATTATATCAAATAAAATAGAAATCATTTATGCTTTTGAGCTACAATCATTCAATTAGGACACACTTACAATTTCATTGATATATTTCAAGAATCAGAATCCATTTATCCACAAAACTTTTTTTTTAAGTTTTAAAAAATTAAAACTAAACCAGAATTTATTTATATATTTACGCTCACCGTGCTCATCGCTGACAGCCCCAAGATTTTCCGAGTAGAATCCAAGGAATGAGAGATTCACGTTTAGGCCATTATCTTAGGTTCCCATGACAGGCCAAAGAGAGCGCTAACAAAATGGCCGTCACAGGAAAACTATGGCGGAAGGAAAAAAATTCTGACAACATATCTGAAATCAGGATCAAAGAACTCCTCCAATTTTAAAAGGAGTAAATTTAAATTTTGTGTTTTGCCAAGGTTACCAGGTTTTAATTGGATAGGAAGCAATAACTTGTGAACTATTTAAGTTAAATAATTCCCGACTGCTTCATCGTAAACTAGACAAAATTCCCTTTAATACTAATTAGTTAAAAGTAAAATTGGTCTTTGCTTAAACTATTTGAAGGAGGGTTTCGAGCGGCTAAGGTTCTGTTCCTCGTAAAACCAGGCATTATTCCCAATTCTCCTACTGGACTACAGATTCCCGATTCCCATTCCTTCGCCCTTTCCTTGCTGCAAGAACCTCTGGCTCGTTAATCCTCATTTCGTTGCATTTTTAATTATTCTTTTAAGTTAAGTTTTAATTGATCTGTTTCAATAGGTTCCGAATAGATGCTCAATTAAATAATTATCTCGATTGCACTTACCTTCATTCAACATTTCTACAATTTCCTATACTTCATAATTCAATTTGTGTATATAAGCATATATATATATATATATATATATATATATATATATATATATATATATATATATATATTTTTTTTTTTTTTTTTTTAAATAAAATTAAAATTTTGTATTCTTTGCATAGCATTTCCAAGACAATTGTAACCTTTTCGCTAACCTTTCTTAATAAATATTTTGATTTTTACACTTGCAATGACCCTTTCAAATTCATTCATGAAATAGTTTTTGATTTTGAAGGAAAAATTGTCGACCATTATTATTGTTATTAGCACATTTTTCTTATCTGGGTGCGATTTTCTTTTATAATCAATAATAGCTATACCACACAATACACTACGTGAAATATATGCATTATAATTTCTGTAAGCCAATTAAAATATCTGGAATAAGTACCAACAAAAATATTTTGTGAGAAGATATCCGAAGGCAGCCGCCCGCAGGTCTAAAATCTATTTTTCAAATCAAAACAAGACTCCTAATAAAATATTAAAACGGATTTCAGCTGCGTCTGGTTGAACAATTTGATTTTGTAAAACGAATCAAATTGTTATTAGCTTATTTTTGAAGAAGTAAACACCAACAAATATTCTGCCTTGAATATCAGTTATCTAAAATAATTTGAAGAGAAAATAACTGTTTAGTTTTTCATGTGTAATTTCGGGACCTAGTGAAAACAGTTCTTAATTATTATGAGTTAAAAACCAGAAATTTCATCAACAGGATGGAAATTACAGTATGCTGTGTTGGTGACATTTAATTACAGTGATTTACAAACCTCTACCCATTTCGTCACAACAGCTAATGAAAACAATTATTGGGCGGAGTAAAAAGAAAATATACAAAATAAAAATTGATGAAAAGTTTTATTATGTCGATAAAATTCAAAATGTTCACAAGACAGTAAGGCAGATAACAGAGATAGGGTGCAAGATAAATGGAAAATTGTATTTTATAATTATTGATACTAACCGACTGCATATTTGTGTCGATTCCTTCAATTACCTGCTAATATTGATCCCAAAAATATTTCCAAGTTCACTATTGGCTCTCGACCACGATTCTTATAAAGGTAGATATTTCAAGTACATTCCTTCACTTAGGATGGAGAGGGCTACAAGATGGGGGATTTTCGTAGTCGGGTTTGTTTTTAATAAAAGTTTTTGAAGGAAACCAAACAACCTTTAGATGTAGAATCTGTCAAGAAATAATTTTATAGGAAAAGTGGATATATTGATTTTGGTTAGAATGCTCCTAAAATGTAACTATGGCCAATCCATGAAGATACTATTTAAAAGTTTGGTAGCCACTCGTTCTTAAAAAACAATATTGTATTAAGTGCACCTGCGATTTCTTACTTCTTTTAAAGATAGGTTATTTATTTTTTTAATCTTATTATGAAAGATAACTCGTGTTTCTGAAAATTCAAATATGTGATTTGAAAAATAAAGAAGATTTAAAAAATGAGAGGAAAGTTTATTTAAGCCTAAGTAACATGGACATACATTTTGTTATTTAGATATTCATCAACTGATTACTTACAAATATGGCCTTCGGGGCAATCAAAGTAATTAAAACATATTAGAAGGTTATTGTAATATAAATATATATATATCATTAAATAAGAAAAAAATGGAAATAAGAACAGTTGAATGATATTAAAAATAATGAAATAAACCATCAATAATAAAATATACAAATTATTCGTTTATTATCAATAACAAAAAGTATATTTTACAAAAATGAAAGTACAGTTACAAAATTAAAATATATTTATGAAAATTATATTTTTTATAAAAACAAATAAAGTTCAATAACAACCAGGCTGATGAGGTCACCGGACCCCGCCCTTGGACCTCAGGTAGTCTGCTACAGCTGTGCGGTTGTAGCGAATAGCAAGGCCTAAGGCAGTCCGTCCATTACTATTCCTATCATTGACAGGGGCCCCGCGGTCAACGAGCAGCTGCACCACGGCCAATTGACCTCTAGATGATGCTGCCATTAGCGGTGTCCAGCGATCTTCTGTCTTAGCTGCTGGGTCTGCCCCGCGGTCCAACAGCACTGTCACCACCGCTGTGTGTCCTCTCACTGCTGCACAATATAAGGCAGTATACTGGTACTGACCTTTCATATCCACCGCCGCCCCGGCATCGAGCAGCGCTGTCACGACCTCCACGTGTCCACTGCGGGCCGCACAATGTATTATCCCATCGCCATTGCGGTCCCTCAGAGCCAGGTCAGCCCCACTCTCCACCAGCAGCTGTAGGACTTCTGTCTTATTATTCAAAGCAGCTAAGAGAGCTGGAGTCTCGCCATTATTATCCTGGTCATCCACCCTGGCTCCAGCGATCAACAGAGAGTCCACCGACCCAGAGCAACCTCCTTCAGCGGCGTAATGAAGCGCGGTCCGACCTACTTTGTCTTTTATTTTATGATCGGCCCTGTTTATCAATAAAAAACTTACTATATCCACCTTGCTACTTCTTGCAGCGATCATCAAAGGAGTGCAGCCCGCGTCATCCTGTGTGTCCACAGCCACTCCCATCCTGAGGAGCATTCTCGCAACCGAACGATTACAAGCGACATGCAATGGCGTGAGGCCGTTTTGATTTTTGATGTTTGCTGGTATCTTACAATCATTCAGTAAATTGAGGACTTCGACATTTCCTGAGCGAGCTAAGACATGGACTATGGAGTCTCCATCTTGCAACCTGACACCAGATACAGCACTGCAATCCGCTCCTTTCTTCAGCAACAACTCAATACCGCGAACATTACCTGCCTTAACGGCTTGTACTAATGGCGTTTCGCCGAGGTGGTTCTTTGCCTTCAAGTTCATTCCTCCTCCTAGCAATGCTTCCAGCGCATCGTTGTGAATTCCAGCGGCAGCGATATGGAGGTACGTGTCTCCATCACCCGAAGGCTTGTCATATTTAGCTCCAGCCATCAACAGAGCCTTAATCGAAGAAGCACGATTATGTCTCACTGCTTCCTCCAGTGGAGTGGCATTACTGGAGTTCAAAACAACCAGGTCCGCGTTCAGGATACCAAGGGCTGCGATGGAGGCACTGCTGCCGGCCCTTGCAGCCAAGTGCAGAAGGCTGTCCCCGGACTGAGTCGACCCACACACATCTGCTCCTTCACTCGCCAGCTCGAAAATATCCTTGGGACTGTTGTTAGCGACAGCATTTTCGAGTTGAATCGCCAAATCGCAGCGGTCATCCTGAAACACAAATATTCAATTGGTGGTGTAAATGCTTCATCTTCAATACATCAATTGACTTTATAATAAGAAACTCATATTGACATAAATATCGATTAATCACGAATCGATTTTTTTTACTTCTTCCGATATATCCAATATTAGAGTCGATTATAAGATTATCGAGGCCGCTAAATACGAAACTGATATCGAAATAAAGTTAAATTTGTCAAGAATCGATTTATATTTACTTTTCCAAATATTTGATATTAGAGTCGATTATAAGGTTATCGAGGACGCTAAATACGAAACTGATATCGAAATAAAGTTAAATTTGTCAAGAATCGATTTATATTTACTTTTCCAAATATTTGATATTAGAGTCGATTATAAGGTTATCGAGGACGCTAAATACGAAACTGATATCGAAATAAAGATCAATTTATAAATGAATCGATTTTTATTAACTTTTCCAAATATTTGATATTAGAGTCGATTATAAGGTTATCGAGGACGCTAAATACGAAACTGATATCGAAATAAAGTTAAATTTGTCAAGAATCGATGTTTTTTACTTCTTCTGATATATTCAATATTAGAGTCGATTATAAGGTTATCGAGGACGCTAAATACGAAACTAATATCGAAATAAAGTTAAATTTGTCAAGAATCGATGTTTTTTACTTCTTCTGATATATTCAATATTAGAGTCGATTATAAGGTTATCGAGGAAGCTAAATACGAAACTGATATCGAAATAAAGTTAAATTTGTCAAGAATCGATTTATATTTACTTTTCCAAATATTTGATATTAGAGTCGATATAAGGTTATCGAGGACGCTAAATACGAAACTGATATCGAAATAAAGTTAAATTTGACAAGAATCGATTTATATTTACTTTTCCAAATATTTGATATTAGAGGCGATTATAAGGTTATCGAGGACGCTAAATACGAAACTGATATCGAAATAAAGATCAATTTATAAATGAATCGATTTTTATTTACTTTTCGAAATATTTGATATTAGAGTCGATTATTAGGTTATCGAGGACGCTAAATACGAAAGTGATATCGAAATAAAGTTAAATTTGTCAAGAATCTACGTTTTTTACTTCTTCTGATATATTCAATATTAGAGTCGATTATAAGGTTATCGAGGACGCTAAATACGAAACTCATATCGAAATAAAATTAAATTTGTCAAGAATCGATTTATATTTACTTTTCCAAATATTTGATATTAGAGTCGATTATAAGGTTATCGAGGACGCTAAATACGAAACTGATATCGAAATAAAGTTAAATTTGTCAAGAATCGATTTATATTTACTTTTCTAAATACTTGATATTAGAGTCGATATAAGGTTATCGAGGACGCTAAATACGAAAATCATATCGAAATAAACTTAAATTTGTCAAGAATCGATTTATATTTACTTTTCCAAATATTTGATATTAGAGTCGATTATAAGGTTATCGAGGACGCTAAATACGAAACTGATATCGAAATAAAGTTAAATTTGTCAAGAATCGATTTATATTTACTTTTCCAAATATTTGATATTAGAGTCGATTATAAGGTTATCGAGGACGCTAAATACGAAACTGATATCGAAATAAAGTTAAATTTGTCAAGAATCGATTTATATTTACTTTTCTAAATACTTGATATTAGAGTCGATATAAGGTTATCGAGGACGCTAAATACGAAACTGATATCGAAATAAAGTTAAATTTGTCAAGAATCGATGTTTTTTACTTCTTCTGATATATTCAATATTAGAGTCGATTATAAGATTATCGAGGACGCTAAATACGAAACTGATATCGAAATAAATATCAATTTATCAAGAATTGATTTTTAATTACTTTTCCAAATATTTGATATTAGAGTCGATTATGAGGTTATCGAGGACGATAAATACGAAACTAATATCGAAATAAAGATCAATTTGTCAAGAATCGATTTTTATTTTATTACTGATATCGAAATAAAGATCAATTTGTCAAGAATCGATTTATATTTACTTTTCGAAATATTTGATATTAGAGTCGATTATTAGGTTATCGAGGACGCTAAATACGAAACTGATATCGAAATAAAGATCAATTTGTCAAGAATCGATTTATATTTACTTTTCCAAATATTTGATATTAGAGTCGATTATTAGGTTATCGAGGACGCTAAATACGAAAGTGATATGGAAATAAAGTTAAATTTGTCAAGAATCGATGTTTTTTACTTCTTCTGATATATTCAATATTAGAGTCGATTATAAGGTTATCGAGGACGCTAAATACGAAACTCATATCGAAATAAAGTTAAATCTGTCAAGAATCGATTTATATTTACTTTTCCAAATATTTGATATTAGAGTAGATTATTAGGTTATCGAGGACGCTAAATACGAAACTGATATCGATATAAAGATCAATTTATCAAGAATCGATTTTTATTTACTTTTCCAAATATTTGATATTAGAGTCGATTATAAGGTTATCGAGGACGCTAAATACGAAACTGATATCGAAATAAAGTTAAATTTGTCAAGAATCGATTTATATTTACTTTTCCAAATATTTGATATTAGAGGCGATTATAAGGTTATCGAGGACGCTAAATACGAAACTGATATCGAAATAAAGTTAAATTTGACAAGAATCGATTTATATTTACTTTTCCAAATATTTGATATTAGAGGCGATTATAAGGTTATCGAGGACGCTAAATACGAAACTGATATCGAAATAAAGTTAAATTTGACAAGAATCGATTTATATTTACTTTTCCAAATATTTGATATTAGAGGCGATTATAAGGTTATCGAGGACGCTAAATACGAAACTGATATCGAAATAAAGATCAATTTATAAATGAATCGATTTTTATTTACTTTTCGAAATATTTGATATTAGAGTCGATTATTAGGTTATCGAGGACGCTAAATACGAAAGTGATATCGAAATAAAGTTAAATTTGTCAAGAATCGACGTTTTTTACTTCTTCTGATATATTCAATATTAGAGTCGATTATAAGGTTATCGAGGACGCTAAATACGAAACTCATATCGAAATAAAATTAAATTTGTCAAGAATCGATTTATATTTACTTTTCCAAATATTTGATATTAGAGTCGATTATAAGGTTATCGAGGACGCTAAATACGAAACTGATATCGAAATAAAGTTAAATTTGTCAAGAATCGATTTATATTTACTTTTCTAAATACTTGATATTAGAGTCGATATAAGGTTATCGAGGACGCTAAATACGAAACTGATATCGAAATAAAGTTAAATTTGTCAAGAATCGATGTTTTTTACTTCTTCTGATATATTCAATATTAGAGTCGATTATAAGATTATCGAGGACGCTAAATACGAAACTGATATCGAAATAAATATCAATTTATCAAGAATCGATTTTTAATTACTTTTCCAAATATTTGATATTAGAGTCGATTATGAGGTTATCGAGGACGATAAATACGAAACTAATATCGAAATAAAGATCAATTTGTCAAGAATCGATTTTTATTTTATTACTGATATCGAAATAAAGATCAATTTGTCAAGAATCGATTTATATTTACTTTTCCAAATATTTGATATTAGAGTCGATTATTAGGTTATCGAGGACGCTAAATACGAAACTGATATCGAAATAAAGATCAATTTGTCAAGAATCGATTTATATTTACTTTTCCAAATATTTGATATTAGAGTCGATTATTAGGTTATCGAGGACGCTAAATACGAAACTGATATCGATATAAAGATCAATTTATTAAGAATCGATTATTATTTACTTTTCCAAATATTTGATATTAGAGTCGATTATGAGGTTATCGAGGACGATAAATACGAAACTAATATCGAAATAAAGATCAATTTGTCAAGAATCGATTTTTATTTTATTACTGATATCGAAATAAAGATCAATTTGTCAAGAATCGATTTATATTTACTTTTCGAAATATTTGATATTAGAGTCGATTATTAGGTTATCGAGGACGCTAAATACGAAACTGATATCGAAATAAAGATCAATTTGTCAAGAATCGATTTATATTTACTTTTCCAAATATTTGATATTAGAGTCGATTATTAGGTTATCGAGGACGCTAAATACGAAAGTGATATGGAAATAAAGTTAAATTTGTCAAGAATCGATGTTTTTTACTTCTTCTGATATATTCAATATTAGAGTCGATTATAAGGTTATCGAGGACGCTAAATACGAAACTCATATCGAAATAAAGTTAAATTTGTCAAGAATCGATTTATATTTACTTTTCCAAATATTTGATATTAGAGTAGATTATTAGGTTATCGAGGACGCTAAATACGAAACTGATATCGATATAAAGATCAATTTATCAAGAATCGATTTTTATTTACTTTTCCAAATATTTGATATTAGAGTCGATTATAAGGTTATCGAGGACGCTAAATACGAAACTGATATCGAAATAAAGTTAAATTTGTCAAGAATCGATTTATATTTACTTTTCCAAATATTTGATATTAGAGGCGATTATAAGGTTATCGAGGACGCTAAATACGAAACTGATATCGAAATAAAGTTAAATTTGACAAGAATCGATTTATATTTACTTTTCCAAATATTTGATATTAGAGGCGATTATAAGGTTATCGAGGACGCTAAATACGAAACTGATATCGAAATAAAGTTAAATTTGACAAGAATCGATTTATATTTACTTTTCCAAATATTTGATATTAGAGGCGATTATAAGGTTATCGAGGACGCTAAATACGAAACTGATATCGAAATAAAGATCAATTTATAAATGAATCGATTTTTATTTACTTTTCGAAATATTTGATATTAGAGTCGATTATTAGGTTATCGAGGACGCTAAATACGAAAGTGATATCGAAATAAAGTTAAATTTGTCAAGAATCGACGTTTTTTACTTCTTCTGATATATTCAATATTAGAGTCGATTATAAGGTTATCGAGGACGCTAAATACGAAACTCATATCGAAATAAAATTAAATTTGTCAAGAATCGATTTATATTTACTTTTCCAAATATTTGATATTAGAGTCGATTATAAGGTTATCGAGGACGCTAAATACGAAACTGATATCGAAATAAAGTTAAATTTGTCAAGAATCGATTTATATTTACTTTTCTAAATACTTGATATTAGAGTCGATATAAGGTTATCGAGGACGCTAAATACGAAACTGATATCGAAATAAAGTTAAATTTGTCAAGAATCGATGTTTTTTACTTCTTCTGATATATTCAATATTAGAGTCGATTATAAGATTATCGAGGACGCTAAATACGAAACTGATATCGAAATAAATATCAATTTATCAAGAATCGATTTTTAATTACTTTTCCAAATATTTGATATTAGAGTCGATTATGAGGTTATCGAGGACGATAAATACGAAACTAATATCGAAATAAAGATCAATTTGTCAAGAATCGATTTTTATTTTATTACTGATATCGAAATAAAGATCAATTTGTCAAGAATCGATTTATATTTACTTTTCCAAATATTTGATATTAGAGTCGATTATTAGGTTATCGAGGACGCTAAATACGAAACTGATATCGAAATAAAGATCAATTTGTCAAGAATCGATTTATATTTACTTTTCCAAATATTTGATATTAGAGTCGATTATTAGGTTATCGAGGACGCTAAATACGAAAGTGATATGGAAATAAAGTTAAATCTGTCAAGAATCGATGTTTTTTACTTCTTCTGATATATTCAATATTAGAGTCGATTATAAGGTTATCGAGGACGCTAAATACGAAACTCATATCGAAATAAAGTTAAATTTGTCAAGAATCGATTTATATTTACTTTTCCAAATATTTGATATTAGAGTAGATTATTAGGTTATCGAGGACGCTAAATACGAAACTGATATCGATATAAAGATCAATTTATCAAGAATCGATTTTTGTTTACTTTTCCAAATATTTGATATTAGAGTCGATTATAAGGTTATCGAGGACGCTAAATACGAAAGTGATATCGAAATAAAGATCAATTTGTCAAGAATCGATTTATATTTACTTTTCCAAATATTTGATATTAGAGTCGATTATTAGGTTATCGAGGACGCTAAATACGAAAGTGATATCGAAATAAAGTTAAATTTGTCAAGAATCGATGTTTTTTACTTCTTCTGATATATTCAATATTAGAGTCGATTATAAGGTTATCGAGGACGCTAAATACGAAACTCATATCGAAATAAAGTTAAATTTGTCAAGAATCGATTTATATTTACTTTTCCAAATATTTGATATTAGAGTAGATTATTAGGTTATCGAGGACGCTAATACGAAACTGATATCGATATAAAGATCAATTTATCAAGAATCGATTTTTATTTACTTTTCCAAATATTTGATATTAGAGTAGATTATTAGGTTATCGAGGACGCTAAATACGAAACTGATATCGATATAAAGATCAATTTATTAAGAATCGATTATTATTTACTTTTCCAAATATTTGATATTAGAGTCGATTATAAGGGTATGGAGGACGCTAAATACAAAACTGATAACGAAATACAGATCGATTTATTACGAAAAGGTTATTAATTACTTCTTCCGATATACACAATATTAGAGTCGATTATTAGGTCATGGAGGACGCGTGAATATTTATCATCAGCATGAATCGACAATTGAACCTAAAAAAAACGGAACCAGGACCTTTTGTGGTGATTAATATAAAAGTTTAAATATTACAAAACATATCGCAATAATTAACTAGATAAAAATTTGTAAATGTGAAAACAAAAATTTAAGATTTAAAAGTAAAAACTTTTTGATCGATATTCGAATCGATGATTAGCATATGGAAGATATCAAATACTTATTTGGCATTGATATTATTTGTGTTTTTTTTTTGTTTTTATAATATTAATTTTAAGTAAGAGTCGACTATTCGGTTATAGAGGATTAAGGTTACTGAAGTTTGAACATTACGAACAGCGGCGGATCAAACTGTAACCCTCTAATAGCCCATGCCTAAGGTACTTTTACCTGGAAGGTTTTGGAGAAGTTCTGAACACATTTGCTTATTTATGTTTTTTAGGTTGCTGATTACTAATTTCAACTTTGTTATCCCGAATTTTCCCAAAAATAAAAAAGTTCGTTTTTGTTTATAACTTTAAAATCACGTATTAATCGAATAAATTGTCCAAAATTTTCATTTAATGATATCTTTCTTTAGCCGTTCCGGTTTAATGCAAGCTCGAGTTGAAATTATGAGGCGGAATATACAAATTAGTTTTTTGAATTTTTTTTTGTTTTCGGATAAATTTGACGTAATAAAGCCGGAATTTGTAATCAACATCCCAAAAAACCACTACCATCCCCAGAAATTCCACCAAGATCCCAACCCAAGCTCAGAAAATTATTAAGGACTCAGTGATGAAATTTGAACCACTTATTACAACACAATAAAAAAAGGTTTTCTGAAAATTTTGAACTTGTGTGTCCCTCCAGAGATATTATAGATTGAAAATACCTGTTTTTAGAAAAATCGCAACATTTGAAGACCCATTAAGAAACAAAAGATGTAACTCTCAGGCCCGAAACTTTTGAGGGATGTAGGATACAATAAAAACTATATCCTGAACAAAATTAAAGGTGAGTCTTAGTTTTATCTTCAACATTTTTAATTTTAAAAGAGAAGATTTATATTTTGAAAATGTTAATATTAACCTATTTTTATTATTTAAATACAATTAAGTAGAAGTCTGGATGCTGGACAGAAAATATTGTACATTTTATGCTCTTTTAACCTGAATGACGAAAATTCTGAACAAATAATTTTGGATTTTTTTTCATTAAATGTTCGTTCTTGATTAATGTTTTGTGTTGTTTTAAGTTTCCTTGTAATCATTAATTTGACCTGATCTATCAACTAACATAACTAATTTAACTTATATTAAACATATTGAATTGTAATATAAACCTGATAATTATTATAATTAGCAATTATTTTGGTTATATTAATGGAAAAATAAGAATTAACAGAACTATTGTCCTATCATTATTAATCGTCATCATCACCATACTGTAAACTTTGTATAATAATCACTTATAATGTTATAAAATCTTATAAAAACAACTTTAAAAAATAAGAAAAGATTTAAGTTTAACTTTTATGTTTGTTTTAACATATTAATTACATATTGCACATTTCACCATACTCATTGAGATATGAAATGAATGGTTAGTAAATAAAGATATTATAACGAACTTAGAACCATCGAACAAACACATCATTCACTTCAATATCCTGACTTGCTTTGCCGTGGTTATATGGAATGATAGAAAAGGAAGAAAAAAAGATGATTTTTACAAAAAAATAAATTTGATCGACACTCTGTATACAGCGGCTGCTACAGCGAGACTGATTTATTTAATAATTTTCAAGTTGAAACTTGAATTCAGAAAGCATTTGCTGAAGGCACTTAAACTCTTTTACATTACTATGCTTCAATTATTAGAACTCTTAATAAGAGGGGCTACCAGAACATTCAACGAAATAACCCGGTACCAACAAAAATTTTGACTGTAAAAATTCCAAGGCCAAAGGGGTGAAAATGTTTCTGGGTAATCGACTGCATTAATTAGAATTCGACTCATTTCCTTTAGAATTTTTCTAGGAACAGGATCAAAATGAAAAAAAATTGTCAAAAAGGCAATAAAGCTTCACCATTTTAAACTTTTTTCCCTTAATCTCCGATCTTATTAACAAATATTGCTTCAACACAATAATTTCACTCTTGTTAAGATGTTTTTGTAGTGAAATTGCTTCCACGTGATTGAAATTATCATGAGGATTACACAATTATCTATTATTTTAAATAGTTTTCCCCATTTCTTCCCATAAGTGGAAGCATATTAAAAAATGTAATGCATAAAAACCTTCCAGAAGAAATTCTCTAAATGATAATGAAAACCACATCAAAGTAGACCGACTACTTCTCGAGTTTTGCGATAACAAACATACGCAGGCTGAATTTTTATATATTGATGGGGTTGAGGTAGGTTAATAATAGTTATTTTTAGTTGGCATCCGCATGATGGTATAGAAGGATCAATCTACTTAGGGATTGATAAATTATTTGCCACTTCTATAATTTTGTTCTATTGAAAACTAGTTCCGAATGTTATACATTCATCTGACACAAATGGATGAAATGCTGAATTCAATAAAAAGTAATTCAAAATATAGTTTGGTATTATTATACATATTAAATTAGATGTAATATAAATCAGTATTATAAAACATTTATGAATTATAAATTTAATTAAGACAAGAAATCAAATACATGTTGGTACCCACTAAGGTTTAAACGGATTATATCAAACAGAAAAGTTTGTACTAGTTTCTTCTAACACTATCAACGAAAGAAAGGTATGTTTATAGGTAAACGGTTTAAGGGTCGGGGTTTTTCCAGTAATACCGGTGAGTAATTGGTTTTCTGTTATAGATGGGAATAAATTTAAGATTGGACTATTGGAGATATTTATTTGGTCATTAGGGCAAAAATCAGGATTGCATTTGAAGGATTTTATTATTTCAAGTGCTTTATTTATATTTAATTTGAGGCTGTTTTCAACATGATGTGTTCATTTAACTCCAGAGTCTTTAATGAATTTATGATTTTTTACTTCCTTGTACGAAGTAAAGGAAGTATTGTAATCACGAAAATTTTCGGTTTTCAGATTTCAATTTTGACCATCCCTGAATCCATTTTGACTAGTTTCGTCGTGGTGTCTGTACGTACGTTCGTATTTCGCATAACTCAAAAACGGTTAGCCGTAGAAAGTTGAAATTTTGTATTTAGGGTTGTTGTAAAATCTAGTTGTGAACCTCCTTTTTAGGTCACTGCTTAATCACCGGAAGGGGTACTTTACTTGAAGGTCATAATTGATTTCCATCAAAAATTATATTAAAATATTTTGCAAAAATTCTCAAATTTGGTATTTACAACTTACATATTGATTTAAATAACATACTAGATTTTGGTCTAAATTGGAAAACCGGAAGCGGTACTTAACTTAAAGGTCATATTAGACTTTCATCAAAAATTATATTAAAATATAATGTAAAACATCTCAAATTTGGTAAATAGGACTTTTAAATTGATTTGAAAGTATTTAATATATTTTGGTTAAAATTGGTGAGCCAAAAACGGTACTTTACTTGAAGGTCATAATAAGCTTACATCAAAAATTATATTTAAATTAAATACATAAATCATATGTTTCGGTAATAAAGGTTACAATCGCAATTTGGTTTCTAATCCAATTAAACATTTTTATTACTTGTTTTAAGTGTTAAAATTTAGTGTAACATATTGGTTTTCCTCCCTATTTGTGTATGTGTGTGTGTGTGTCAATAGATGGATGTCGTGACGCCGAGAGTTGTTTTTTAGAAACTGCGATCTTCGGAAACTAGTAACCAAATTCAGGATCACTTTTTGAGCCACCGATTTATAGTTTAATAGGCGTACAAAGAAGTCATGTGGTGTCCACATCACATATTTTTCATTTAAATGAATTGCAAAGTTGGAATTCTCTGTCTTATTATTATATGCACGTATATGTTCCTTTAATCTCTGATTTAGCGATCTTCCAGTTTTTCCCGTGTATTTGGCTGCACAATCATTACCAATTTCATTCGTATACTCCGCTTTTTTGGAAAGGGTCTATTTTGTCTTTAGGATAAGAGAAATATGAGGATAGGATTTTTTCTATTTTAAATGCGGGGTTTAATCCTAGTTTTTTTCAATTCATTTCCGACTTTGGTGGATATAGGACCATAATATGGAATCAAAACATAATGTTTCGGGATGGGCTTATCTTCAGGGGTTGTTGAATAGATATTATTAATTGTCTTTTTTTGTATTTAGTTATTTTAATAAAATATGATTGATATTGGTTTTATTGTACCAGTTATATTTTGCTATGGAATATATTATTTCAGTTCCTATATTATAGTGCTTTTCATATAATAGTATGTTCAAAAGACAGTGAATCATGCTATTGAAGCCTTAAAGGCTCAAATTTAAGTGCTATCGATTTAATCGAGGGATGAATTTCGCTTATTTCCTATAAAAAATTATTTATTTGTTTTGTCGTACCAGACCATAGGCATACAATGTCACCTACATACCGATAGCAGTATATGATATGTTGAGCTAATTGAGAATTGTTTGGGTCAAGAATTTTTTGTTCTAATTTGTCCATAAATAAATCTGCCAGAAGGGGTGAGAGATGGGAGCCCATCGGTAAGCCTTCTTCCTGTTTGAAGAATTTTCCATCAAATTGAAAATAATTATGGTTTATGCAAATAGACATCAAATTGTAAAGATCTAGTTGTACTAGTGGTGATAGATTCGATCGGAAGATTAACTGTTCTAAAATTTCCATTGTTTCTAATGGCGGGATACTTGTGAAAAGATTTGTGACGTCAAATGATATTAATATCGCGTGTTATAAGGATAGAGTAATTCCACAATTTATTCCAGAGTTATGATTTTTTGAAAAATTCACACATTTTACGTAGTTTTATAATCCTTAAACAACTGTAACTCAAGACCTATTTGATATAAAGACCTGATTTTTTTTTCATTCTGTACAGTTTTTAACGGTGTTTTATAAAACATATAACATGCCTAAGTTACTTTTTTTTTTTTATGAAAACTCAAAATCGAAATTTTTGATTTTTTTTTTTTTAAAAAGTATATTTTATTTAACTCATTTTTGGCAACATTTATACCAATTTTCATGATGGTACTAATATGGTAACATGAACTGTCAGAAAAAGAATATGTTTTTGTTTGGACTTTGATTTTATTGAGAGGGATGAATGCATGAAATTTTGGAGTTCCAACAACTGCCACAGCTTCTTCAAATCTTGATTTTAAAGTCTTCTCTTCTTCAACATATTCTTCATTATTTACATTAAAAAAAGTGATTGATAGCAAGTTTTCTACACCCCACTGGAAAAATTGAAATGGTGTCAATATTTGGTTGTCTGTTGGACTTAGGAAGCTTTGGAATCGACCAAGGAAAAAAAAATTTTGTAACCCCCCCTCAAAATTTGAGGTTTTACGTTTCAAGATACGTATAATCCAAATATCAAATAAAAAAATAAAAAATCCGTCCGCAAAATTTTTAACCATTATTAGCTGAGATGTTGCGTAAGGAACTTCGGAGACTGATTCTCCTGGCGGCTAGTCATCCTGCTTCCTGGCTTATCTATTGGGCTTCTGACTGCCTCGTATCTCTCTGTTTTATTCTTCCTTGGATTATTTCTTTATTTCCTTTAACTTCCTTAGTCTTTTCTTTTTTTTTTGGTCCCTCCTGAAGTGCACATCAAATATTTCCTCTGTATCATTTTACACCACAGCCTACTTGCATTGACAGAGTTTTTTAAATTAACACTCCCAGTTCAGCACTCTCACGTCGATCATCTTGTGAAAAGCTTGGACAAAATAGAAATTTTTGAAATATTACTAAGTGGAAATAATAAACCATTGTGTAATAATTTGCAGCGTTTTTAAATATAATTTTTTTTAATAATTAGCTTGTCAATTATACAAAATGTTACTTATCTTGATTACTCTATTTTTTTATTGTTAACTATAAACAAAATTTACCAAATTAACACTGATATTTTATTTGAATTAAGCTTGACCTGCATGAATAGAAAATTTGAATATTTAAACATATAGAGTCTGCACCTTTTTATACTCAAATCGCTCGTAAAGAGTTTCATTTTTAGTTGAAAGTTGATACAGCAAATATTTTTTTTCTTAATGATACCATAGGAGTACCATCATGAAATTTGGCATAAATGTTGTCAAAGAGAGGTTAAACAAAATATATTTTTTGCAAAAAAACTTTTTTTTTCTGAATTTTTTTTCTTTTTAAAATAACTTTGTGATGTTATAAAATAACTTTGTGATGTTAGATATTTCATAAAACAGCTTCTAAAAC
Organism: Rhaphigaster nebulosa; assembly: GCA_948150685.1. Lineage (NCBI taxonomy): Eukaryota > Metazoa > Arthropoda > Insecta > Hemiptera > Pentatomidae > Rhaphigaster > Rhaphigaster nebulosa. Next base: position 139,370,429 of record OX411310.1, read on the forward strand.
TGAACAAAATGTTAAAACTTTCAGCTTCCTAAAATAGTTCTTGAGTTACAGTCCTTAAAAGATTGTTAAATGATACAAAATATTTGACATTTTCAAAATTTCAAAAATTTGTAACTCGGAAAGAAATGGTTAAAAAAATAAAATATATATTTTTCATCTAATGTGCTAGTACTACACCTGGACCAAAAATTAACAAAATCCAAAGACATGACATTGGTTGATCTGGTATGGAATGACTCCATAGTAATAGGATTAATCACAGTAATAGGATCAAAATCCGAGGGGGTGGGTGTCATGACCAGGTGATTAGACATGGAATGACCCTTAAGTAAGTTCTCAATGAGCACATATTTCAAATGAAACATGTCTAAATGCTATTTGATCAAAATTCAACAAGAAGATAATTTATACAAAGGTAAATAACAATTACTAAAAACTTCTATACCCCAGTGAAAAAACACCAGCATCTACTTCAGCCAAATGATAGGATAACAAAAGTGAAGTATCTGAAAATCAAAATAACATCAAAATGTGATGATAATATTGATTGGATATCCATATCTAGCATTCTTCATAGCCAAACGATCTTAAAATAGCAAAATCATTGTGTTAGTAAAAAAAAGTCAATATGGAAGTGCGCTTCTATAATATCGATTGAATATTCGTACTCAGTGCCATCGATAACGATAAAGCAATAAAAATAACTAGGAGATCTTTAACAATGCAAGTGCCTTATTAGTTCATTAATCAGAACGTAAATATTAAAACGCTTATAAAGTTGTGAGTAGATGAGATTTGGGCGAGCTGGCGCACGATTCCTCCATCCCCTCCACCGCTAACCTTTACTGCCACGTGGTCTTGCCTCGACCCTACCTTAACCACCACGTGGTCTTACCTCGACCTAACCTTAACTATTAGGCCACGCCCCTTTTTAGTCACGTGACCGTTATGCCCAGCCCCTTTTTTGGTCACGTGACCCTTATGCTCCGCCCCTCTTTAGTCACGTGATCCAGTCACGTGACCCGCAGCGCATCCTGGTCTATGCTCCGCCCACATGTTTTAGTCACGTGATCCAGTCACGTGACCCATGGAACCTCCTGGCCTATGCTCCGCCCACAATATTTACCCCCTCCACCCATTGAAGGGTCAGGTACCCATCTTATAGAGCATGAGTGTACCCGACCGCCATTTTGTTTTTCTGATGCCGCCATTTTGTTTTTCTACTGGTTGAGAGACTTGAGGTTTTTTTTTGAAGGGTCAGGTACCCATCTTATAGAGCATGAGTGTACCCGGCCTCCATTTTGTTTTTCTTACACCGCCATTTTGTTTTTCTACTGTTTGAGAGACTTGAGGTTTTGTTGAAGGGTTAGGTACCCACCTTATAGAGCATGAGTGTGCCCGACCGCCATTTTGTTTATTCTACTGTTTGAGAGACTTGAGGTTTTGTTGAAGGGTCAGGTACCCATCTTATAGAGCATGAGTGTACCCGACCGCCATTTTGTTTTTCTTACACCGCCATTTTGTTTTTCTTATGCCGCCATTTTGTTTTTCTACTGTTTGAGAGACTTGAGGTTTTGTTGAAGGGTCAGGTACCCATCTTATAGAGCATGAGTGTACCCGACCGCCATTTTGTTTTTTATACATCGCCATTTTGTTTTTCTTATGCCGCCATTTTGTTTTTCTACTGTTTGAGGGACTTGAGGTTTTGTTGAAGGGTTAGGCACCAACCTTATAGAGCATGAGTGTACCCGACCGCCATTTTGTTTTTTATACACCGCCATTTTGTTTTTCTTATGCCGCCATTTTGTTTTTCTACTGTTTGAGAGACTTGAGGTTTTGTTGAATGGTTAGGTACCCACCTTATAGAGCATGAGTGTACCCGGCCTCCATTTTGTTTTTCTTACACCGCCATTTTGTTTTTCTACTGTTTGAGAGACTTGAGGTTTTGTTGAAGGGTTAGGTACCCACCTTATAGAGCATGAGTGTGCCCGACCGCCATTTTGTTTTTATTACACCGCCATTTTGTTTTTCTACAGTTTGAGAGACTTGAGGTTTTGTTGAAGGGTTAGGTACCCACCTTATAGAGCATGAGTGTGCCTGACCGCCATTTTGTTTTTCTACAGTTTGAGAGACTTGAGGTTTTGTTGAAGGGTCAGATACCCACTTTATAGTACGTAACCTCCCCTATGGTTATATAATCATAACCTATACGGCGAAGGGTCCGGTGCCCACTTTATAGTACGTAACCTCCCCTATGGTTATATAATCATAACCTATACGATGAAGGGTCCGGTACCCACTTTATACTCTGTAACCTCCTCTATGGTTATATAATCATAACCTATACAATGAAGGGTCCGGTACCCACTTTATACTCTGTAACCTTCTCAAAGGTTACATAACCTTTACATTGTTTTCGTGTTTGTGCAACCTTCTCAATGTTTACATAGCCTTTACAATATGTAACTGCATCAACATGTAAACAGGTTGCATCTTGTATAGACAAGTTGGATTATGTCCAGGTGAAATACCAATATGGACCTTGAACTGTTTATCTCTAACATATAAATAAATAGCATAGTTCCTTAATCCTATAACTGCTTTTGGACTTTGAATTGTTTATCTCTAAAACATAAATAAATGGTAGGGCTTCCTAATATTTGAATAGCTTTTGGACTTTGAGCTGGTAATACTCTATCTTTACTTATCTCGCTGAAACATAAACAAAACAACTTTTCAATGTACTACGTATTTTTAATAGCTGATAGTATAAGTAATGGTCTTAAAAGGATTAACTCGTCAATGTTCTACGTATTTTTATTCTCCGATAGTTAAATAATGGTCTTAAAAGGATTAACTTTTAATCCATTAAGTTCCTATCGAACTTTTAATCTCTAAAATATATTAACAAATCGAAACGACTATCACGCTGGCCAAAGAGGTTAAACCTTTTCACAGCTTTGAAATATTTTCAAAGTACACGAGTCGGTATTAATAACTTCGAAATAAATTTTTATTAATGAATATTAATTAATACTTAATCAACACTAATTCATAATTAGTATTAATACTACAGGTACTCTGTTCGACTTGCCTGAGTATCGCCTGACTTGGGTCAGAGCAGGTCGACTCATGCTCGCTTCATAAACATGTAAACAGGTTGCATCTTGTATAGACAAGTTGGATTATGTCCAGGTGAAATACAAATATGGACCTTGAACTGTTTATCTCTAAAACATAAATAAATGGTAGGGCTTCCTAATATTTTGAATAGATTTTGGACTTTGAACTGGTAATCCTTAAAACACAAATAAATAGTAGGGCCCCATATTCCTATAACAGCTTTTGGACTTTGAGCTCTTAATACTCTATCTTTTACTTTCTCTCGCTGAAACATAAACAAAACAACTTTTCAATGTAATACGTATTTTTAATATCTGATAGTATAAATAATGGTCTTAAAAGGATTAACTTTTAATCCCTAAAATATATCGACGAATCGAATCGACTGTGTCACGCTGGACAATTGATTTAATTATATTCAACAAACCTGGCTCGTAATTGCACTCGAATCAGTCCTCGCCATGTTTTCGAGTCCTTTCTGCTACTCTCGGATGTCCTCGGAGCCGTACGAGACTGTTCGCTCTCATCGAGGTAGTGGGTGACACTCGCTCGTCTTCGTGTGTACTCGGATCCCACTATGATATCCCCTAACTCTATTTATCATCTGTTTATAACACTAACACAATTTATAAAATATATCGACGAATCGAAACGACTGTATCACGCTGGCCAAAGAGGTTATACCTTTTCACAGCTTTGAAATATTTTCAAAATACACGAGTCGATATTAATAACAACGAACACGATGCAATAAATTTTAATTGATGAATATAAATTAATCATTAATTCATACTCGAACTTTAAACAACTTTTCAATGTTCTACGTATTTTTAATTTCTGATTGTATAATCGATGGACTTACAAATTTACAAATATATCGATAAATCGAAACGACGGTATCACGCTGGCCAAAGAGGTTGCACCTTTTCATAGCTTTGAAATATTTTCAAAGTACACGAGTCGGTATTAATAAATTCGAATACGGTGCAGTAAATTTTAATTGATGAATATTGAGGAATATTAATTAATCCTTAATTTACACTAATTCATAATTAGTACTAATTCTAATTTATATTTTATTGGTACTCTGTTTGACTTGCCTGAGTATTGCATGACTGGTCAGAGCAGGTCGACTCATGCTCGCTTCATAACGGATGGTAGGGGGCACTATGATCGCTGGTGGGGCAACATGACAGCCAATCAGATTCGAGTATTCTCGTCCAGGAACCAGTGGCACTCGTGGCCTCTGCCATTTCGACTCGAACCCCAGAGATAGAACAAAGTTTTACTGCTACTACTGCTAAAATTGTGATAATATTCTAATTTTTCGAGTGCAACCCAGGCTATGAGATATAATTAACGACAACGAAGTGAAAGAAGATACTGACTGACACGTCCATTGAACAATTGAAGGAAGAATCAAGCGAAGAATCTTCAGAAGAAGAAATTCCGATCTTCTGTTCCAGCAAGCTTTGTAAGATGAAAGGAGAATACAAAGTGGTTTGTTTGAACTGCGGAAAATTGTATCTCACTGGATTTATCGACTTGTCCGATTGCGACCATAGAACATTTTGGTGTTATGATTGCCGTCGTCCACCTATGAAAAATTATATTTCTTATCTAGATATCTCTGCAATAGCATTCAAGATTGATGAATTATTTAACAGGAATCTTAACATGGAGGAAGAAATTTCAGGAAATAGTGTAGATACGATACCTAATGACCATGACTCGACACCTGATGACCATGAATCAAGACCTGATGGCCAGGATTCAAGATCTCTCGGCCCTGATGATGTAATGAATTATGACCCTTTTATTAATGACCCTGATCTAGTAAATTACGACCCTGTTTTGGCGGCTAATAGCTACAATCCGAGTCTCGGCCCACGTCCAACAACTGAAGAAGAAATAAGAGCTTGGAGGGAACGTGTAAGAGAAGCAGAGCTAGAGATTCAAAGACAAGAAATGAGGATGCAAAAGGCTAGGATCATCGATAGAGATTTTTTGGGGGCCTTTCAAGAGATCGTTGATCAGGACATGCGAGGACTCTACTATTCGACACCCTGCGATGCCGAGATTTGTTCATACCGGGGACGATACCGTGTGAGCTGTACGAAATGCTTACGTGTCTTCCACACAGCATGCGTCTTCTTGCCAGACCACGATTACGAAACAACAGTATGCTTCTACTGCCCTCTGTCGGATTCTGAAAGTGACATAGATGATGACGATAACTCAGAAGAATTTGTTACAGATTAATATTTATAAATTTAATTCATATTAAATAAAAATTATCAGTAATTTTGTTTCTTATATTTAAAGAATTTATGTAACTAAAAACATATTTTCTTATTATCTTATTATATTATAAATTATTTCTTTAATAAATAAATTCTACTTGAACTGTTGTATTCTCTCCTCCTCCCCTTTGTTAATATCATATAATGCATTAAAATATATTTCGAAGAGCACAACTCCTAGTCTTCTCTTATATAGTTGCATTTCTTAGTGTTGGAATAAAAATAATATATTTGATTAAGCAATTCATTTTTACCAAATCATACTATTATCCGAGATTGTTCCGAAATTATAACCTCCATTATGGAATCAGAATTTTCATGTAAGACGTATTGGTGTAATATAATATTCAAACGGCTAGATTGTTTTTTTTTTTGTTTTGTCGAAGGGTCAGGTATCCACCTTATAGTAGGTAACCTTCACAACGGTTACATAACCTTTACCATATTTAACTTTAATGATATCAGGATAGATAATGTCACACTTGAATAATTCTAAATATCTTAATTCATTTGCTGAAAGTAAACGATGGACTTTGAACTGTTAATCTCTACAAAGTATACAAAGAGTAGAGCTTCTTAATCCAATAACAACAGTTGGACTTTGAACTGTTAATCCCTAAAACATAAATAAATTCTAGAGCTCCTTAATCCTATAACAACTTTTGGACTTTGTGCTGCTAATACCAAAATATAAAGAATGAAATAGGACTTGTCAGTCCTTCCGCTAAAAAGTAAACAAATTTAGATTTCGAAAATGATAACTTGAAATTGTTGGAGTGGTGGCAGGGAAGAGTATGGTTGATGGAGGGGGTAACGCATGCGCAACTAGCGTAGATTTACTCTCCACCAATACTCCGCAGCGAGCGACTACCTAAGGATTCATTTTTGTTCTAGCATCCGATCATAGCAGATCCTTCATTTTCAATCATCATGAATTCGTAAGTATATTTATTGCTTTAGCCATTTCTTATTTTTATCTAAACCTGCTCTCTTCTTATGTGAATCTGTTTTATTTTTAGTTCTATCAGAGATTTTAAAGCTCTCTTCAACCGATTAAACGATGGCGCTCGCTATGTGCATAAATTGAATTATATTCAAATCGGACGGCCATACATCATCGGAGAACTGGAACATGTTGAAACGAAAATGGGATTAGCGATGGTCGCTACGTTAAAGGATCATGATAATTCTATCAGAGTGTATCTTCCTAAACGTTTTAAGATGTCGGTTGAAGACATCGAGGCTTTTAACAATAGCGATGAAATAATTTCTTTTGTGTATAATGGAAGAATTGGTTATAAAGATGATGTTTCATTTATTTAAAAATTGTATTTCTTGTATCTAATATTATGATAAAATAAATTTTTTTTATTTTATAAAGTTGTATTTTCTTTTATTAACTATACCCTATATCTTTGTTTGTGTATAAAAGTTAAACTTTTTAAGGATTAGCAGTTCAAAGTCCATTGCTTACTTTCAAAGGAAGGATTATGGGATAGCGCATTATTGCGAAATCTAAATTTGTTTACTTTTTAGCGGAAGGACTGACAAGTCCTATTTCATTCTTTATATTTTGGTATTAGCAGCACAACGTCCAAAAGTTGTTATAGGATTAAGGAGCTCTAGAATTTATTTATGTTTTAGGGATTAACAGTTCAAAGTCCAACTGTTGTTATTGGATTAAGAAGCTCTACTCTTTGTATACTTTGTAGAGATTAACAGTTCAAAGTCCATCGTTTACTTTCAGCAAATGAATTAAGATATTTAGAATTATTCAAGTGTGACATTATCTATCCTGATATCATTAAAGTTAAATATGGTAAAGGTTATGTAACCGTTGTGAAGGTTACCTACTATAAGGTGGATACCTGACCCTTCGACAAAACAAAAAAAAAAACAATCTAGCCGTTTGAATATTATATTACACCAATACGTCTTACATGAAAATTCTGATTCCATAATGGAGGTTATAATTTCGGAACAATCTCGGATAATAGTATGATTTGGTAAAAATGAATTGCTTAATCAAATATATTATTTTTATTCCAACACTAAGAAATGCAACTATATAAGAGAAGACTAGGAGTTGTGCTCTTCGAAATATATTTTAATGCATTATATGATATTAACAAAGGGGAGGAGGAGAGAATACAACAGTTCAAGTAGAATTTATTTATTAAAGAAATAATTTATAATATAATAAGATAATAAGAAAATATGTTTTTAGTTACATAAATTCTTTAAATATAAGAAACAAAATTACTGATAATTTTTATTTAATATGAATTAAATTTATAAATATTAATCTGTAACAAATTCTTCTGAGTTATCGTCATCATCTATGTCACTTTCAGAATCCGACAGAGGGCAGTAGAAGCATACTGTTGTTTCGTAATCGTGGTCTGGCAAGAAGACGCATGCTGTGTGGAAGACACGTAAGCATTTCGTACAGCTCACACGGTATCGTCCCCGGTATGAACAAATCTCGGCATCGCAGGGTGTCGAATAGTAGAGTCCTCGCATGTCCTGATCAACGATCTCTTGAAAGGCCCCCAAAAAATCTCTATCGATGATCCTAGCCTTTTGCATCCTCATTTCTTGTCTTTGAATCTCTAGCTCTGCTTCTCTTACACGTTCCCTCCAAGCTCTTATTTCTTCTTCAGTTGTTGGACGTGGGCCGAGACTCGGATTGTAGCTATTAGCCGCCAAAACAGGGTCGTAATTTACTAGATCAGGGTCATTAATAAAAGGGTCATAATTCATTACATCATCAGGGCCGAGAGATCTTGAATCCTGGCCATCAGGTCTTGATTCATGGTCATCAGGTGTCGAGTCATGGTCATTAGGTATCGTATCTACACTATTTCCTGAAATTTCTTCCTCCATGTTAAGATTCCTGTTAAATAATTCATCAATCTTGAATGCTATTGCAGAGATATCTAGATAAGAAATATAATTTTTCATAGGTGGACGACGGCAATCATAACACCAAAATGTTCTATGGTCGCAATCGGACAAGTCGATAAATCCAGTGAGATACAATTTTCCGCAGTTCAAACAAACCACTTTGTATTCTCCTTTCATCTTACAAAGCTTGCTGGAACAGAAGATCGGAATTTCTTCTTCTGAAGATTCTTCGCTTGATTCTTCCTTCAATTGTTCAATGGACGTGTCAGTCAGTATCTTCTTTCACTTCGTTGTCGTTAATTATATCTCATAGCCTGGGTTGCACTCGAAAAATTAGAATATTATCACAATTTTAGCAGTAGTAGCAGTAAAACTTTGTTCTATCTCTGGGGTTCGAGTCGAAATGGCAGAGGCCACGAGTGCCACTGGTTCCTGGACGAGAATACTCGAATCTGATTGGCTGTCATGTTGCCCCACCAGCGATCATAGTGCCCCCTACCATCCGTTATGAAGCGAGCATGAGTCGACCTGCTCTGACCAGTCATGCAATACTCAGGCAAGTCAAACAGAGTACCAATAAAATATAAATTAGAATTAGTACTAATTATGAATTAGTGTAAATTAAGGATTAATTAATATTCCTCAATATTCATCAATTAAAATTTACTGCACCGTATTCGAATTTATTAATACCGACTCGTGTACTTTGAAAATATTTCAAAGCTATGAAAAGGTGCAACCTCTTTGGCCAGCGTGATACCGTCGTTTCGATTTATCGATATATTTGTAAATTTGTAAGTCCATCGATTATACAATCAGAAATTAAAAATACGTAGAACATTGAAAAGTTGTTTAAAGTTCGAGTATGAATTAATGATTAATTTATATTCATCAATTAAAATTTATTGCATCGTGTTCGTTGTTATTAATATCGACTCGTGTATTTTGAAAATATTTCAAAGCTGTGAAAAGGTATAACCTCTTTGGCCAGCGTGATACAGTCGTTTCGATTCGTCGATATATTTTATAAATTGTGTTAGTGTTATAAACAGATGATAAATAGAGTTAGGGGATATCATAGTGGGATCCGAGTACACACGAAGACGAGCGAGTGTCACCCACTACCTCGATGAGAGCGAACAGTCTCGTACGGCTCCGAGGACATCCGAGAGTAGCAGAAAGGACTCGAAAACATGGCGAGGACTGATTCGAGTGCAATTACGAGCCAGGTTTGTTGAATATAATTAAATCAATTGTCCAGCGTGACACAGTCGATTCGATTCGTCGATATATTTTAGGGATTAAAAGTTAATCCTTTTAAGACCATTATTTATACTATCAGATATTAAAAATACGTATTACATTGAAAAGTTGTTTTGTTTATGTTTCAGCGAGAGAAAGTAAAAGATAGAGTATTAAGAGCTCAAAGTCCAAAAGCTGTTATAGGAATATGGGGCCCTACTATTTATTTGTGTTTTAAGGATTACCAGTTCAAAGTCCAAAATCTATTCAAAATATTAGGAAGCCCTACCATTTATTTATGTTTTAGAGATAAACAGTTCAAGGTCCATATTTGTATTTCACCTGGACATAATCCAACTTGTCTATACAAGATGCAACCTGTTTACATGTTTATGAAGCGAGCATGAGTCGACCTGCTCTGACCCAAGTCAGGCGATACTCAGGCAAGTCGAACAGAGTACCTGTAGTATTAATACTAATTATGAATTAGTGTTGATTAAGTATTAATTAATATTCATTAATAAAAATTTATTTCGAAGTTATTAATACCGACTCGTGTACTTTGAAAATATTTCAAAGCTGTGAAAAGGTTTAACCTCTTTGGCCAGCGTGATAGTCGTTTCGATTTGTTAATATATTTTAGAGATTAAAAGTTCGATAGGAACTTAATGGATTAAAAGTTAATCCTTTTAAGACCATTATTTAACTATCGGAGAATAAAAATACGTAGAACATTGACGAGTTAATCCTTTTAAGACCATTACTTATACTATCAGCTATTAAAAATACGTAGTACATTGAAAAGTTGTTTTGTTTATGTTTCAGCGAGATAAGTAAAGATAGAGTATTACCAGCTCAAAGTCCAAAAGCTATTCAAATATTAGGAAGCCCTACCATTTATTTATGTTTTAGAGATAAACAATTCAAAGTCCAAAAGCAGTTATAGGATTAAGGAACTATGCTATTTATTTATATGTTAGAGATAAACAGTTCAAGGTCCATATTGGTATTTCACCTGGACATAATCCAACTTGTCTATACAAGATGCAACCTGTTTACATGTTGATGCAGTTACATATTGTAAAGGCTATGTAAACATTGAGAAGGTTGCACAAACACGAAAACAATGTAAAGGTTATGTAACCTTTGAGAAGATTACAGAGTATAAAGTGGGTACCGGACCCTTCATTGTATAGGTTATGATTATATAACCATAGAGGAGGTTACAGAGTATAAAGTGGGTACCGGACCCTTCATCGTATAGGTTATGATTATATAACCATAGGGGAGGTTACGTACTATAAAGTGGGCACCGGACCCTTCGCCGTATAGGTTATGATTATATAACCATAGGGGAGGTTACGTACTATAAAGTGGGCACCGGACCCTTCGCCGTATAGGTTATGATTATATAACCATAGGGGAGGTTACGTACTATAAAGTGGGTATCTGACCCTTCAACAAAACCTCAAGTCTCTCAAACTGTAGAAAAACAAAATGGCGGTCAGGCACACTCATGCTCTATAAGGTGGGTACCTAACCCTTCAACAAAACCTCAAGTCTCTCAAACTGTAGAAAAACAAAATGGCGGTGTAATAAAAACAAAATGGCGGTCGGGCACACTCATGCTCTATAAGGTGGGTACCTAACCCTTCAACAAAACCTCAAGTCTCTCAAACAGTAGAAAAACAAAATGGCGGTGTAAGAAAAACAAAATGGAGGCCGGGTACACTCATGCTCTATAAGGTGGGTACCTAACCATTCAACAAAACCTCAAGTCTCTCAAACAGTAGAAAAACAAAATGGCGGCATAAGAAAAACAAAATGGCGGTGTATAAAAAACAAAATGGCGGTCGGGTACACTCATGCTCTATAAGGTTGGTGCCTAACCCTTCAACAAAACCTCAAGTCCCTCAAACAGTAGAAAAACAAAATGGCGGCATAAGAAAAACAAAATGGCGATGTATAAAAAACAAAATGGCGGTCGGGTACACTCATGCTCTATAAGATGGGTACCTGACCCTTCAACAAAACCTCAAGTCTCTCAAACAGTAGAAAAACAAAATGGCGGCATAAGAAAAACAAAATGGCGGTGTAAGAAAAACAAAATGGCGGTCGGGTACACTCATGCTCTATAAGATGGGTACCTGACCCTTCAACAAAACCTCAAGTCTCTCAAACAGTAGAATAAACAAAATGGCGGTCGGGCACACTCATGCTCTATAAGGTGGGTACCTAACCCTTCAACAAAACCTCAAGTCTCTCAAACAGTAGAAAAACAAAATGGCGGTGTAAGAAAAACAAAATGGAGGCCGGGTACACTCATGCTCTATAAGATGGGTACCTGACCCTTCAAAAAAAAACCTCAAGTCTCTCAACCAGTAGAAAAACAAAATGGCGGCATCAGAAAAACAAAATGGCGGTCGGGTACACTCATGCTCTATAAGATGGGTACCTGACCCTTCAATGGGTGGAGGGGGTAAATATTGTGGGCGGAGCATAGGCCAGGAGGTTCCATGGGTCACGTGACTGGATCACGTGACTAAAACATGTGGGCGGAGCATAGACCAGGATGCGCTGCGGGTCACGTGACTGGATCACGTGACTAAAGAGGGGCGGAGCATAAGGGTCACGTGACCAAAAAAGGGGCTGGGCATAACGGTCACGTGACTAAAAAGGGGCGTGGCCTAATAGTTAAGGTTAGGTCGAGGTAAGACCACGTGGTGGTTAAGGTAGGGTCGAGGCAAGACCACGTGGCAGTTAAGGTTAGCGGTGGAGGGGATGGAGGAATCGTGCGCCAGCTCGCCCAAATCTCATCTACTGTTGTGAAAAAAATATTACACGAATAATTAACAAAGATCAAGAATTACAAAATTTCATATTGATCTTATGATTGCTACATCAATATTTACTTTATCCTTAAAAAAGATCTGAAAAGCGAATTTAGATCGCTAATTGAAAAAAAAAAATAATAAAACAAAAAATGTGTTTGCTTTGTAGGAAATAGTTCCGAGAAATAACTGTTTTTTAAAGCTGTAGTATTAAATAATCGAAAGAGATACCTCCGATAATGTCCTCAGCTGGACAACAGGGATCCTGTACTCGTTGGCCAGTGCGGTCATTATTCCCATAACGTGACTTGGCAACTTCAGGGTACCATCTCCTACCAGTCTGACGAGGAGTCCCATGGCATCCTCTATGTCAGTCCGAGGGAACAAGAAGTCTTCTAAGAGCCACACTCTGAGGTGTCTCGAGCGGAGCCTCTCGACCTTGTGGCAGATGTCCGCCAGCACTACACAAGACATTATGTCTCCCGTCACCAGCGAGTGGAGCAGCGCCAGCAGGAGACACTGCGGTGTGCTGAGCTCCAGGTCAGCGATGGTCGCGGGCCTGAAGATGTTGGCTTCGGCTCCGTAGGCGGCACCGGACAGTATCTTAAAGAAGGAAATGCTACGGCACACATTGGCGACGCTCTTCATTGGCTGGTAGGACGTCATCTCTTCAAACTGCCTACATGAAATTAACGATAATAACAAGAACATAAAAATAAAGATATATATAATTATTTTGTTATTAGTACATTTTGAATACATAAAAATTTAAAAAAATATAGCATACTAATATAACTTTTTCATTTGTTGCTATATTTTAACACTTTTTGGTGCATATTTTTTGGACTTTTACAATGAAAATCCTGTTTTATCACATGCTGAGACTTTACATCAAGAAAAAAATCAATAAAAATAAATATTTAAATTCAGTTAAATACTGTACATTTTCTTTACTTATCTATTGTTATCTACCACTCTGTTCAAGGTAAAGATAAGAATTAGTAGGCAAATTTTTATTAAATTAAACCAATATGAGGTAAAAAAATATCTCCCTTCTTAGTATTTACATAAACACAAATAACTATGCACATTACATGAACAATTATGTAGAAAATTCTCAATTTTCAACTTGATTATAAAACCAATTTACAAAACTATTACTTGTACCATTAAATTAAACCGATAATAACAGAAACACTATAAATTTTTCAATTAACCATCAAATCCAGACGAGCTTGATCTTTAGGATAACTTTCCATGACTAAAATCATCATACGGCTCATCCATCAATTTATAAATCATTGCTATTTCGTAAGTAAATTTTGTCCCATATGTTAACTAGAAAAAAAGAAGCTCAAGAAATAAATGATTCCAAATACAAATCAGACACCCGCATTAAAAAATAGTATAAATAATTAAAACTATTCATAAAACAGTAATAAATGCGTTTTTTTTTTTTTTTTTTTATACTTTGCTTATTGTTATGAAATTGAACTCTCATCGGCTGAGAGGATTCAATCATAGCCGATCTTAGATCTATTACGTTTAATAAAAAAAGGCCTCACATAAAATAACTTTTTGAATTAAAACATAAGGCCTTATAATAAAGAATGTATTGTTCATCCTAAACATAATGAATGTTTGAAAATAAATATTAAATGAATAAAACAACCATTGAAAAGTAAAGTGTTGTATAACAAGACTCTCAGTTATCAAGAAATTTAAGACAACCTAATTAAAAAATTCAGCGGTACTAAACAAAGTAGGCAGTGGCTGCCAGGCAGGTAATCCCTGTCCTCCTAAATCGAACGTCCTTTTTCCGACCGACTAAAGCACACAACATTTGTGATGCCTCCGTTTTTGTGGTTCAGGTCTCAACACAGTCCTTACAGCCTCATCAAATACCTGTTTAAGACCATGTTGAGTGAGGGCTGAGCATTCCATGTACTTGACGGCACGGATCCCATAAACCTAAGAGGACTTGATACTACCCACTACCATCAGTGCAGAATAATTATCGAACACAATGGGTACGTATTCTCCTGGAAAACTATCAGTTGTGTATGATATGAGCTTACAAATCTTTCCAACAGTTCCATCACCGACCACAACACATTTGATAGGGCGTCGAGAAGACATTTTTTTTTAGATTTTAGTTGCAATTTGTAGTGTTAATTAATTAAATGTAAAAAATGTTTGACTCTGAGCTTCTCGGAAGTATCAATTTATGAAAATATATGTTAAGTAAACCATACTTTATACAATATAAACTCCCATCATGCCCCCGTTAGCCATTCTGCACTATTGAAGTTAATTTATGTTTATGTGAAGCCATTTTACTCTACCTTGCCTGGATATGAAATATATAGTAAGGGGAAGTATTGCAGTGGTGAAAACTTTTGATTTAGAGTTTTCAATGGAAACATGCGTTTTAAGGTCTCATGAGTCAAAATAACCAAGTCCCACAAAAAGGTCTGCGTGTGTGAATAGCCTAGCTTAGAAATGAAAAGTCGTACGAAAATGAAACTACGTATTTGAGGGAGGTATATTCATGGGATGTTACAGCAACTATTTCGTCAAAATAGACTAACCGGAAGTGCTCCTGTAAATCATTAATTTTACACATTTCTCGTAAACGGCTGTAAAGATTTTGATGAAACTAGCCTAATATCTTCTCCTTAGAGCCCTTTAACTTTTCATATATGGAGAATATCAACGGGGAAATGCTGGAAAAAAAGTAAAAGTAATAGCAAAAGGAAAATTTGATTTGCGCATAATTTAAAAAGTTTGCATTTTAAGGTAAATTATGCCTGAAATAATATGAAAAGTAATTAAATTCTTTGGAACAAAAAAAATATACATATAAATCGCATCTGTATTAGCTAAATAAATTGACGAATAGCACACTGATTTTATAGTTCACAGCCTTGAAATCCTTGAATTTTTCCATGCTTGACACCCTGGATAAAGATACAGAGTATTAAACTTTTTATTACTTTCCTTACTATGAAGATAAGGAAGGTATTGTAATCGGGTCAAATTTTCGATGTACAGTTTCCTAAGGATCATTTGAAAGACAATAAAATTACCTGTAAGTAAAAATATAACAACATCGAAATTGAATCATTATAAGTAAAAAAGTGAGTTCTATTAACTCTTCCTCTGGTTTAGGAGGATCCTTCCATATCAAATCAAATAAAATAGAAAAAGTTTTCAACCTGACTATCTCAGATTTTGTTGAAACTTTGCTTAACTATACTCTTGTAAGTCCAGAATTCAAACATATATTTTTTAAAATCCTATCACTTCTATATATAGTTTTTGAGTTATGATTTTTTTTTTTCTTTTGGATTATTATTTTCAATAATAGACCTTTGGAATCGACCAAAGAAAATTTTTTTGTAACCCCCCCTCAAAATTTGAGGTTTTACGTTTCAAGATACGTACTCGGCCATTTATAAAGATAGAGAGACAATGTAAGGTGTTTTGGAATCAGCATAACGAGACATAAAAAAAAAAAAAAAAAAAAAAATTTAAAAACAAAAAATCTGTATAATTACCGATTAAATATCTAATAAGCCCATAACTCGGTCATTTATAAAGATAGAGAGAAAATGTAAGGTGTTTTGGAATCAGTATAACGAGAAACCAAAAAAAAAATTGAAAAACAAAAAATCTATAATAATTGCCGATTAAAGATCTTATATACCCATAACTTGGCCATTTATAAACATAGAGGAGAAATGTAAAGTGTTTTGGAATCAGCATAACAAGGCATTAAAATAACAAAAAAGAAAAAATAAAAAAAACGAAAAATAAAAAAATCTCTATCTGTAAATGCTTTTGGTTTATTATTTTCAATAATAGACCTTTGGAATCGACCAAAGAAAATTTTTTTGTAACCCCCCCTCAAAATTTGAGGTTTTACGTTTTAAGATACGTAGAATCCAAATATCGAATAAAAAAAATCCGTCCGTCCGCCGTCCGCGGCTTTTCTCCGAGACTACTGGACCGATTTTCTTGAGATTCGGTACCAAAGTCACAGGTCACCCCGGGATGATCCTCGGAACTCGACATTATAATCCGTCTGTTTGTTTCAAAATGGCGGCCGATCAGAGATCTCATAAGTCCATAACTCGGTCATTTATAAAGATAGAGAGAAAATGTAAGGTGTTTTGGAATCAGCATAACGAGACAAAAAAAAAAATTGAAAAACAAAAAATCTATAATAATTGCCGATTAAAGATCTTATATACCCAATGCTTTTATTGTATTTAAACGAAAGCTAACGAAAATCCCTACAATACGAACTAGAAATCACCTAAATCGGACCATTATTAGCTGAGATATAGCTTAATGAACTTCGTTTTTATTTTTTCCTAGTGAAGTGCACATCAAATATTTCCTCTGTATCATTTTACATCACAGCCTACTTGCATTGACGCAGTTTTTTTAATTAACACAGTTCGGCACTCTCACCGCGAACATCTTGTGACAAGCTTCAAATTTCTTTTCCTTTGGTACCTACTGCTTCATATTTTTTACTTTGACAGAATAGATATTTTTGTGGAATTATAAACAAGTGGAATAAATAAGTGGAAATAATAAACCATTGTGTAATAATTTGCAGCGTTTTTTACATACACTTCTGGAGAGTTGTGTAATAGTGAAGAGGACTTCATGGGTTTTAATTTGATGTTGAATTTGAACAATTTTTTTGGAGGCAAAAAATAAAAAACGTTTTTTGAACAACCTCCCCAAAAAAATAAAAATTGTCAGTGTTTTTAAAAATGCTTAAACTAATATATATATATATATATATATATATATATATATATATATATATATATATATATATATATATATATATATATATATATATATATGCTTTATGGTGATTTAATGAATATATCAGAAAAGTTTCAGAGTGGGACCGTGATGTGATCAACAGTAATGACAAAAATATAAACAGTTCAATATTTTAACGAGTTTCGGCAAATGGCCATGATCTAGGAAAGATTGAGATTTAAATGACCAAAACTTGTCTTCAATCATTTAGTAGGTTTTGTATTTGAATTACTAGTCCTCTTTAACATATATTTTTTTGAAAGATTATATATTTTTGTAGTCTTTAACTGATGCATATTAACAATACAAAACTAAAATTAAATAATGAGTAAAAAAACAACTTCCATTTCCACTCCTTTTATTCACTTATACAGACAATGTTTACTTTTCGGATAGGTATTCTCAATCCAACATTTACACTCCCAATAGATCAATTATTGTACCAATATACATATGAACTAATTTTTATAATTTTAATTAACTATTGTATACGACTAATTACCTTTAAAAGTATACTATCATCCTTTTGCCAATATATAGGATGTCTCAGCAGACATGGATCACCCCTTGTAGATTCCAGAGTTTTGGAATAATGGGATGAAACTCAGTGGGTCTTTGTTATGAATTACAAAGTACCTTTTTATGACAATACCATCCCCATAATCTTCTCCGGTTCTACTACTTCGCATCTAATTCTGGAATTTAAAATGGAATGGGGTAATTTTTTTCACGGATTTTGATAGGAAATGAAAATTGTTTAAGTCAAATTCAAATTGGGCAACTTTTTGATTTGATGGGCCCCAGAGCGAAAATATTTTCTTAGCTTATTATTTAATTTAGATTTTGTATTGTTAATATGTATCAGTTAAAGACTACAAAACTATACAATCTTATAAAAATAAAATAGAAAAAAGGACTAGAAATTCAAATACAAAACCTACTAAATGAATGAACACAAATTTCGTCTTCTTATAGGATTCGTGAAGTGAATCTTCCATGCATTAGAGATGGTAAGAGGAACAAATACAGCAACCTTCTCAAGATTTTGCACAGCTGTCGTATAGCACCAATGGAAAAATGGAATCATTCGACTAAAACAAGTTGGTTTTCAAGCATAATTTCCAATTGTTTTCCGATGGGAAAAATTCAAGCAGAATTCCCAATTTTCAAGGAATGCAAGGCTGCTGGACACCCTGTCGATTGCTAATTTTAATAATTTTTATTTTTGTTTTGTAAGTAATTTAATTGCCTTTTAAACGACTACTAAACAGTTTACTATAAAATGTCTCTACACAAAACCAATCTCCAATTAAAAGGTGGGTACTACTTGTAGTTTCCCTACCCCAACACGGCAGCAGGCCACAAGCCAAGATCAAATAGATTCACTGTACATCTCAAAACTAGCCGATTTTTGTCTAATAATTAAATTTAAGTTAAGGTAAGGTCCAAACCTCAACCGAAAAGAAGCCTTTGGGAGTTTGTTTACCTCTTGAGCAACCCTAGTGAGTGGCAGTCGACTAATTAGCTGTGATCTAATTAAAGCAGTAATAATTTAAATAACCACTAATGATCTCAATGAATACAAATTTTCAGCGTCCCAACATAAATTGCCTGTTGTAGTTTAAGTAGGAGAAGTTTGGTTGGGGTGCGGTCGATGAATAAACACACAAACATTGTGTGCCGGTGTTTTGGCCATCTTCGGGGCTAAGAAAAAACAAGATAACAAATGGGATATATATTTGCATATCAATGGTTTAATGTGAATATAATTTTTTCTTTGTTTTAGTTAGAAGAGGATACAGAAAATTATATGCAATACAAAATATGAGATATAATAATTCTAACTAATTATATTCTAATGTATATATATATATATATATATATATATACATATATATATATATATATATATATATATATATATATATATATATATATATATATATATTGTATTATATTCTACTCTTTCTTTATATATTTTCACAATATTTTTAATTATCTTTAATTATGGTATGGTAACACAACAAATTATTGTCACCATGAATCCAGATAAGTAAAATTAAAAGAAACAAACCAATTATAAAAATTTACAAATAAGCCATACAGCGCAAACTAAAAAATTACTTAGGGATTGATAAATTATTTGCCACTTCTATAATTTTGTTCTATTGAAAACTAGTTCCGAATGTTATACATTCATCTGACACAAATGGATGAAATGCTGAATTCAATAATAAGTAATTCAAAATATAGTTTGGGATTATTATACAGATTAAATTAGATGTAATATAAATCAGTATTATGAAACATTTATGAATTTAGTCAAGACAAGAAATCAAATAAATGTTGCTACTCACCAACGATTAAATGGATTATATCAAAAAGAAAAGTTCATACTGGTTTCTTCTCGCATTGAACTAACAATGAGCGAAAGGTAGGTAGCATGTTTTTAGGTAAACCGTTTAAGGGTCCGGGGTTTTGTCCAGTGATAACGGTGAGTAATTGGTTTTCTGTTATAGATGGGAATAAATTTAAGATTGGACTATTGGAGATATTTATTTGGTCATTTAAGAAAAAATCTGGATTGGATTTGAAGGATTTTATTATTTCAAGTGCTTCATATATATTTAATTTGAGGCTGTTTTCAACGTGAAGTGTTAATTTAACTCCTGAGTCTTTGATGAATTTATTTTTTTTGTCATTTAAATGAATTGTAAAGTTGGAGTTCTCTGTCTTATTATTATATGCACGTATATGTTCCTTTAATCTCTGATATAGCGATCTTCCAGTTTTTCCCGTGTAATTGGCTGCACAATCAATACAATTTAGTTCGTATACTCCGCTTTTTTGGAAAGGGTCTATTTTGTCTTTAGGATAAAAGAAATATGAGGATAGGGTTTTTCTATTTTAAATACACGGTTTAATCCTAGTTTTTTCAATTCATTTCCGACTTTGGTGGATATAGAGCCGTAATATGGAATCAAAACATAATGTTTCGGGATGGGCTTATCTTCAGGGGTTGTTGAATAGATATCGTTGTGTTTTTTGTATATTTTTTTTAAATATGATTGATAGTGGTTTTGTTGTACCCGTTATTTTTTGCTATGGAATATTATTACTATTATAGAATATTATTCAATTTCTTTATTATAATTCTTTTTATTTAATGGTATGTTCAAAAGACGGTGAGTTATGTGCGATTAAGTGTAAGTGTAAGGCTGTGATTTATGTGCTATCGGTCTCCTATCTCCATTGTTATAACGACATCCGTGTGGGTGGGTTTCCGGTAAATTGCAAATTCATGATGTTTGTTTTTTACTGAGATTTCTAAATCTAAAAAGTTTATGGTTTCGTTTTTTTCCAGTTCTACTGTGAATTTAATCGAGTGATGAATTTCGTTTATTTCCTGTAAAAAATTATTTATTTGTCTTGTCGTACCATAGGCATATAATGTCATCTACATACCGATACCAGTATATGATATGTTGAGCTAGTTAAGAATTGTTTGGGTCAAAAACTTTTCGTTGTAATTTGTCCATAAATAAATCTGCCAGAAAGGGTGGGAGAGGGGAGCCCATCGGTAAGCCTTCTTCCTGTTTGAAGAATTTTCCAACAAATTGGAAATAATTATGGTTTAGGCAAATAGACATCAAATTGTAAAGATCTAGTTTAACTAGCGGTGCTAGATTCGATCGGAAGATTAACTGTTCTAAAATTTCTATTGTTTCTAGTGGTGAGATACTTGTGAAAAGATTTGTGACGTCGAATGATATTAATTTCGCGTTATCCGGAATTACTATGTTCTTAATTTTGTTGACTAGCGCTATAGAATTTTTTACCGTGTTGTGGGGAAACTGAAGTTCTGGTTTTGAATAAATTGTTCAAGTAATGGGCAAGTTTATAGATCGGGCTATTGATGTAAATAACGACTGGTCTTATGGGGATTTCCGGTTTGTGTATTTTTGGTAGGCCATATAGTCGGGGAGGTAGTGGATTCATCTCAATGAGAGTGTATTTTTTATTATCCGGTATCAATATGCTGTTTTTTTATCAACTCGCGATATTAAGATCGAGAACACATTGGGGAAATTGGTTTTGACTTTGGGAATTGTTTGACGAACCTGAAGAACGGACATCTAAATTGACACAGTTTAACCGTAAAGTTGTACCGTTTTTTTATCTTATTTGTGTGTTTATTCATCGACTGCACCCCCAACCAAGCTTCTATATATATTTTCCACGGTCACCATACTCTCACCATTATAAAACCCTTAATCTAGTTATTCTATTTCTGAAGAGGAACTAACGGCCAAATGAAACTTGGTCAAAAATTTTGAAGTTCTATACATTCCATAAAAAAAGGGGGAGAAACAATCCCTCTGTTGGTAAATAAGGAAAAGGTCATAGATACTTTTCTTAAGATTCTTTTAAACTTAGTAAACTATTTCCTGGCCTCATTTCTCTTCAACCGAAGCACAAATCATTAATATATATATATTTGTAGTAACGCAACAAATTATTGTCACCTTGAACTCTTTAAGACGAGTCAAATGAAAAGAAACAAACCAATTTTCAAAATTTACAAATAAGCCCTGTAAATTAATAAATTACATGCTGCTATTTATAGAGGTTGCTGATATTAACAACTGATTATAACATGTTGAACTCTCCTGTTGTCCCAAATATGAACAATAATTAAACTAAAGAAACCGCATTTAAACTAGCCAGGAGAGCTACACTTTATTTCACAAATTCCCCAACCTAATGATCAGATTTAGCATCAGAACAAAAAGCGAATTCCGAAGTAAACAGAGAAATATATTAGACTCTAATACAAAATAGTATTAAAACATTAAAGATACTATAAAACCACATTAATCATAAATAATGTCTCACCTAACTTCGCTAATGTTCTCCTTTCTTACAAATGGGCCTAAGTGTAAAGATCCAAACTACGTGCAAATCGCTTCAGCAATAATCCACAAGTGCGCTGTAGGTAGTCTGATAGCGAAACCGTTCCCTCTGCGTTGTCGATTGTCACTATTGATGAATCGATATTATCCGAACAATCGATTGCTTTCAAGAGTTCCTTCTCGCCCCACCGAGCCCCCCTCCCGCCGATTCAGATTCACAGTTATCTTTCGTTGGAAAAGAACCAACTTGAAGTATCCTGTGAACTTACTTTACTTTTACCTTATTTCTTTCCCAGCTAATTCAAATACAGAACAATTTTTTCTTTAAAGCTATTGTTGTTTTTTTCATTAACGAAAAAAAAATTCCCGTTGATTAGATCTTATTAAACATTAAACAATAGAAAATGAAAAATAAAAACGAATCTTAAAGAAAAAGGGGTTTTTCAATTACTAAAAAAACGAAATTTGTTTTAAAAGAATATTAAAATTGTTTTAAATTATTTTCAGATAATTTGTAATAAACTACAAAAATATTAATATTGGAGTGAGTTTGGTTGACCGTAGATATTATTTAGTATTCTTTAATTTAGGAGGCGGCATTTCCAGCAACTTTTTTTTTTGTAATTCATTTTTTATTTAGTACAAAAGAACATAGTTCAGACTTACAGAATCACGGCTTTGTATTTGAAATATTTCAGTTGTATCCTTTCAAGTTTAATAATAATAATTTTTATAGATCTAAATACATGAAAAAAAAGTGCAATGAAAAGGCGATACAACTCAATATTCCCTGTTTGAAATGGAAGAGTTAAGACTCTAGTTATTCTCTTTGAGCTTCCTCCACCCGATTTATTTTTAATTTATTATCATGACGTGACCTTCAGAGAAAGTGTTATTTATTGGAGATTTTCGCATGGCGCCTTTTTTTGTTGGAAGAGACTAAAATCGTATCAAGAAAAAAATATTTATCGGCCCAAAGTTCGAAAAATTGGAACCGTAACAAGAACATTCGCAAAAATGTCATGTTGTAGAACTGCATTAAGGCATGATTTGAAATTATCGTACGCTAAGTGAAAAAAAATTATTTCTAGAACATAAAAAAGTTATTTCAAAAACATGGGTTTCACTTTTTACAGGCGTAAAGCTTCATCCACGGATGAGGAAAATCGTATTTGTGTTTTAAATATGTTACGACGATATGCTACAGTTACCTATTTTTGGAAGTTGAAAAGTTAGTACTGATTGCATCTTGCAGCATCGTAATCTTTTCAACCATGTTTTGGTTAATATCAACGTCAAGATAGAGACAGAAAGGCTTGACTTTATAAAATTCAATCAGAGAGCGGACAACTATGATCTTCATCTTAAAGATGTCTTGTGTAAGGGGATGGATGGTATTAGAAAGATGCTCATGTTGCCATCCTGTTTTACAGGTGGGTTCCATTATATGCGTTAGAGAACTCAGGATGTCAGGATATTTGTTCAGCACTATGATCGTCCTGATTTGTTTATCACTTTTGCAAGTGACTCGGAATTGGAGTGCCTTAAAAGACGGACAAAAGCCTCACATCAGACACGATATATTAGCTCGAGTGTTTCATTTGAAAGTTAAAAAAATTTGATGCATGTTTTGATTAAAGGTTCCATTTTCGATCTAAGTGTGTGCTTCTTGCAGACAAATAGAAACAGGATTTTGCTCACGCACACACAATGAGCAACGCAATTATTATACAACTATAATATCCTTACCATAAACGTATGTAAATGAAAGAAATGAAATAGTCCCGTGCGAAGCCGCGGGCAACAGCTAGTACTTTATAATTAAAAAGGGGCACCGAGTGTTCGATGGGCAGACAGTGTTGCTGGCGATGCCAGGGACTTGGGGATCAGATGCTGGAAGGCAGTGGTTATGAAGAAGAAATTGTGGATTAGGCGTGGACTAGGCATCGGGTTGTTGAAGCTTAAGACGAAGAATACTTTATAAAATATATCAAACATTACCGAAGTTTTACCTTATAATGTTGTCTTAATTAACGTAGCACATACAAAGCGTTGATCGCCAAGTGTTTTTACGCCTTAATCTTCGAATGAGTAGATAACTTACTTAACGTCAACATATTAAAAAATAACATTTCATAGTTTTCAGCTATTAAAATTTTTGTTTTCTGCTATATAAAATATTTTCTATATGCCCTACATAGAAACTGGAGGGGTGTAATAAACCGCAATGTAGAGTGTTCCCATTCCTCTGCGATATGATCAAGGAAGAAGAGATTGTCGAGTTCTTCAAGAAGATAAATGATTAATTCAAAGCTCTTCAAGTTCCGGTAAGCAATGCTGGGACAGCCCTCACACAAAAGTTTCAGACCAGTAATTTCTATTTTACATATTAAATATACGTTAAAACCTCTGGTTAACCATTGACTGGTAGTTTTCAATGCATCCTTTTAAATCGACAAAGCTAACAAGCATCAAATACGTATGAGGTATTGATTGACAGGCAGGAAACGATTAGAAGAACAAGAGACCGAGATTTAGCGAATTCAACAGGAATACATTCAACGAAAAAAGTAATATAACATTATCTGAATCCACTGATTTAATATAAAAATAACCAAAAATATCTGATGTGAGCAACACATGATTTCCTTATACGCCTATTAAACTATAAATCGGTGACTCAAAAAGTGATCCCCAATTTGGTTACTAGTTTTCGAAGATTGCCTGTTACCATTTTTGAAGATGGTATCTCAAAAACGACACTCGGCGTCGCGACATCCATCTATTGACACACACACAGACATACTCTTGTTTCTGGAGGTCTCGTTCCGTTATTATATGTCGTTTTCTTTCAGTAGGTAATAAGTTCCCAAGAGATTTCTTCGTATTCCGTGAGAATATTAGAACTTTTTATGTCACTTGATAAAGCATTGGAAATCGACAGTTTCGACATTCTAAGCGGAAAAACCCACCCAACTTAGATCTTATTTTCCTGCTACAGACTTGTTCATCTCACAAATGGGGAGGAAAACCAGTATTTTACACTCAATTTTAACACTTAAAACGAGTAATAAAAATGTTTAATTAAATTGAAAACCAAATTGCGTTTGTAATCTTTATTACCGAAACATATGATTTATGTACTTAATTTAAATATAATTTTTGATGTTAGCTTATTATGACCTTCAAGTAAAGTACCCTTTACGGCTCACCAATTTTAACCAAAATATAGTAAATACATTCATATCGATATAAAAGTCCTATTTACCAAATTTGAGATAATTTACATTATATTTTAATATATTTTTTGATGAAAGTCTAATATGACCTTCAAGTAAAGTACCGCTTCCGGTTTTCCAATTTAAACCAAAATCTAGTATGTTATTTAAATCAATATATAAATTATAAACAGTAAATTTGAGAAGTTTTGTATAGTTTTTTAATATAATTTTTTATGGAAACCAATTGTGACCTTCAAGTAAAGTACCACTTTCGGTAATCAAGCAGTGACCAAAAAGAGAGGTTCACAACCAGATTTTACAACAATCCTAAATACAAAATTTCAACTTTCTACAGCTAACCGTTTTTGATTTATGCGAGATACGAACGAACGAACGGATGTACGTACAGACGCCACGATGAAACTAGTCAAAATGGATTCAGGGATGGTCAAAATGGATATTTCCATCGAAATCTGAAAACCGAAAATTTTCGCGATTACAATACTTCCTTTACTTCGTACAAGGAAGTAAAAACAAAAACAAAAAGGAACATTAGTTCCTAGATAGACTTCGTTGTTGAAGGTTATGTTGAACTATTATGCTGTGTAGTCTTACCTGTTTTAGTTAGTTATTGAGATATACTCTCTTTGCCATGTTTTATTTAATCTTATGTTTTTCAGCCCTGATGAAGCCCGAATCAGCAAAACCTTTACTGGTTAGTTATTTACTAATATTTGAGAATATTTTAACAATTTTAACTCATTTTTGCACTAATTAATTAATTAAGATTTTAATTTAGCGCCCATTCAAGCTGCAAGTTGTCTGGACTCGTTGAGCTTCATTTCGTAGCCTAGGCGTGTCCTATCCAAGGAGCTTGGTGTCACTCTGGACTCGTTGAGCTTCATTTCGTAGCCTAGGCGTGTCCTATCTAAGGAGTTTGGTGTCACTCTGGACTCGTTGAACTTCATTTCGTAGCCTAGGCGTGTCCTATCCAAGGAGCTTGGTGTCACTCTGGACTCGTTGAGCTTCACTTCGTAGCCTAGGCGTGTCCTATCCAAGGAGCTTGGTGTCACTCTGGACTCGTTGAGCTTCATTTCGTAGCCTAGGCGTGTCCTAGCCAAGGAGCTTGGTGTCACTCTGGACTCGTTGAGCTTCATTTCGTAGCCTAGGCGTGTCCTAGCCAAGGAGCTTGGTGTCACTCTGGACCCGTTGAGCTTCATTTCGTAGCCTAGGCGTGTCATATCCAATGTGCTTGGTGTCACTCTGGAATCGTTGAGCTTCATTTCGTAGCCTAGGCGTGTCCTATCCAAGGAGCTTGGTGTCACTCTGGATTCGTTGAGCTTCATTTCGTAGCCGAGGCGTGTCATATCCAATGTGCTTGGTGTCACTCTGGAATCGTTGAGCTTCATTTCGTAGCCGAGGCGTGTCATATCCAATGTGCTTGGTGTCACTCTGGAATCGTTGAGCTTCATTTCGTAGCCGAGGCGTGTCATATCCAATGTGCTTGGTGTCACTCTGGAATCGTTGAGCTTCATTTCGTAGCCGAGGCGTGTCATATCCAATGTGCTTGGTGTCACTCTGGAATCGTTGAGCTTCATTTCGTAGCCTAGGCGTGTCCTAGCCAAGGAGCTTGGTGTCACTCTGGACCCGTTGAGCTTCATTTCGTAGCCTAGGCGTGTCATATCCAATGTGCTTGGTGTCACTCTGGAATCGTTGAGCTTCATTTCGTAGCCTAGGCGTGTCCTATCCAAGGAGCTTGGTGTCACTCTGGATTCGTTGAGCTTCATTTCGTAGCCGAGGCGTGTCATATCCAATGTGCTTGGTGTCACTCTGGAATCGTTGAGCTTCATTTCGTAGCCGAGGCGTGTCATATCCAATGTGCTTGGTGTCACTCTGGAATCGTTGAGCTTCATTTCGTAGCCGAGGCGTGTCATATCCAATGTGCTTGGTGTCACTCTGGAATCGTTGAGCTTCATTTCGTAGCCGAGGCGTGTCATATCCAATGTGCTTGGTGTCACTCTGGAATCGTTGAGCTTCATTTCGTAGCCGAGGCGTGTCATATCCAATGTGCTTGGTGTCACTCTGGAATCGTTGAGCTTCATTTCGTAGCCGAGGCGTGTCATATCCAATGTGCTTGGTGTCACTCTGGACTCGTTGAGCTTCATTTCGTAGCCGAGGCGTGTCATATCCAATGTGCTTGGTGTCACTCTGGACTCGTTGAGCTTCATTTCGTAGCCGAGGCGTGTCATATCCAATGTGCTTGGTGTCACTCTGGAATCGTTGAGCTTCATTTCGTAGCCGAGGCGTGTCATATCCAATGTGCTTGGTGTCACTCTGGAATCGTTGAGCTTCATTTCGTAGCCGAGGCGTGTCATATCCAATGTGCTTGGTGTCACTCTGGAATCGTTGAGCTTCATTTCGTAGCCGAGGCGTGTCATATCCAATGTGCTTGGTGTCACTCTGGACTCGTTGAGCTTCATTTCGTAGCCGAGGCGTGTCATATCCAATGTGCTTGGTGTCACTCTGGAATCGTTGAGCTTCATTTCGTAGCCGAGGCGTGTCATATCCAATGTGCTTGGTGTCACTCTGGAATCGTTGAGCTTCATTTCGTAGCCGAGGCGTGTCATATCCAATGTGCTTGGTGTCACTCTGGAATCGTTGAGCTTCATTTCGTAGCCGAGGCGTGTCATATCCAATGTGCTTGGTGTCACTCTGGAATCGTTGAGCTTCATTTCGTAGCCGAGGCGTGTCATATCCAATGTGCTTGGTGTCACTCTGGAATCGTTGAGCTTCATTTCGTAGCCGAGGCGTGTCATATCCAATGTGCTTGGTGTCACTCTGGAATCGTTGAGCTTCATTTCGTAGCCGAGGCGTGTCATATCCAATGTGCTTGGTGTCACTCTGGAATCGTTGAGCTTCATTTCGTAGCCGAGGCGTGTCATATCCAATGTGCTTGGTGTCACTCTGGACTCGTTGAGCTTCATTTCGTAGCCGAGGCGTGTCATATCCAATGTGCTTGGTGTCACTCTGGAATCGTTGAGCTTCATTTCGTAGCCGAGGCGTGTCATATCCAATGTGCTTGGTGTCACTCTGGAATCGTTGAGCTTCATTTCGTAGCCGAGGCGTGTCATATCCAATGTGCTTGGTGTCACTCTGGAATCGTTGAGCTTCATTTCGTAGCCGAGGCGTGTCATATCCAATGTGCTTGGTGTCACTCTGGAATCGTTGAGCTTCATTTCGTAGCCGAGGCGTGTCATATCCAATGTGCTTGGTGTCACTCTGGAATCGTTGAGCTTCATTTCGTAGCCGAGGCGTGTCATATCCAATGTGCTTGGTGTCACTCTGGAATCGTTGAGCTTCATTTCGTAGCCTAGGCGTGTCCTAGCCAAGGAGCTTGGTGTCACTCTGGACCCGTTGAGCTTCATTTCGTAGCCTAGGCGTGTCATATCCAATGTGCTTGGTGTCACTCTGGAATCGTTGAGCTTCATTTCGTAGCCTAGGCGTGTCCTATCCAAGGAGCTTGGTGTCACTCTGGATTCGTTGAGCTTCATTTCGTAGCCGAGGCGTGTCATATCCAATGTGCTTGGTGTCACTCTGGAATCGTTGAGCTTCATTTCGTAGCCGAGGCGTGTCATATCCAATGTGCTTGGTGTCACTCTGGAATCGTTGAGCTTCATTTCGTAGCCGAGGCGTGTCATATCCAATGTGCTTGGTGTCACTCTGGAATCGTTGAGCTTCATTTCGTAGCCGAGGCGTGTCATATCCAATGTGCTTGGTGTCACTCTGGAATCGTTGAGCTTCATTTCGTAGCCGAGGCGTGTCATATCCAATGTGCTTGGTGTCACTCTGGAATCGTTGAGCTTCATTTCGTAGCCGAGGCGTGTCATATCCAATGTGCTTGGTGTCACTCTGGAATCGTTGAGCTTCATTTCGTAGCCGAGGCGTGTCATATCCAATGTGCTTGGTGTCACTCTGGAATCGTTGAGCTTCATTTCGTAGCCTAGGCGTGTCCTATCCAATGTGCTTGGTGTCACTCTGGAATCGTTGAGCTTCATTTCGTAGCCGAGGCGTGTCATATCCAATGTGCTTGGTGTCACTCTGGAATCGTTGAGCTTCATTTCGTAGCCTAGGCGTGTCCTATCCAAGGAGCTTGGTGTCACTCTGGATTCGTTGAGCTTCATTTCGTAGCCGAGGCGTGTCATATCCAATGTGCTTGGTGTCACTCTGGAATCGTTGAGCTTCATTTCGTAGCCGAGGCGTGTCATATCCAATGTGCTTGGTGTCACTCTGGAATCGTTGAGCTTCATTTCGTAGCCGAGGCGTGTCATATCCAATGTGCTTGGTGTCACTCTGGAATCGTTGAGCTTCATTTCGTAGCCGAGGCGTGTCCTAGCCAAGGAGCTTGGTGTCACTCTGGACCCGTTGAGCTTCATTTCGTAGCCTAGGCGTGTCATATCCAATGTGCTTGGTGTCACTCTGGAATCGTTGAGCTTCATTTCGTAGCCTAGGCGTGTCCTATCCAAGGAGCTTGGTGTCACTCTGGATTCGTTGAGCTTCATTTCGTAGCCGAGGCGTGTCATATCCAATGTGCTTGGTGTCACTCTGGAATCGTTGAGCTTCATTTCGTAGCCGAGGCGTGTCATATCCAATGTGCTTGGTGTCACTCTGGAATCGTTGAGCTTCATTTCGTAGCCGAGGCGTGTCATATCCAATGTGCTTGGTGTCACTCTGGAATCGTTGAGCTTCATTTCGTAGCCGAGGCGTGTCATATCCAATGTGCTTGGTGTCACTCTGGAATCGTTGAGCTTCATTTCGTAGCCGAGGCGTGTCCTAGCCAAGGAGCTTGGTGTCACTCTGGACTCGTTGAGCTTCATTTCGTAGCCTAGGCGTGTCATATCCAAGGAGCTTGGTGTCACTCTGGATTCGTTGAGCTTCATTTCGTAGCCTAGGCGTGTCATATCCAATGTGCTTGGTGTCACTCTGGAATCGTTGAGCTTCATTTCGTAGCCTAGGCGTGTCCTATCCAATGTGCTTGGTGTCACTCTGGAATCGTTGAGCTTCATTTCGTAGCCTAGGCGTGTCATATCCAATGTGCTTGGTGTCACTCTGGAATCGTTGAGCTTCATTTCGTAGCCTAGGCGTGTCATATCCAATGTGCTTGGTGTCACTCTGGACTCGTTGAGCTTCATTTCGTAGCCTAGGCGTGTCCTATCCAAGGAGCTTGGTGTCACTCTGGATTCGTTGAGCTTCATTTCGTAGCCTAGGCGTGTCCTATCCAATGTGCTTGGTGTCACTCTGGACTCGTTGAGCTTCATTTCGTAGCCTAGGCGTGTCCTATCCAAGGAGCTTGGTGTCACTCTGGATTCGTTGAGCTTCATTTCGTAGCCTAGGCGTGTCATATCCAATGTGCTTGGTGTCACTCTGGACTCGTTGAGCTTCATTTCGTAGCCTAGGCGTGTCCTATCCAAGGAGCTTGGTGTCACTCTGGAATCGTTGAGCTTCATTTCGTAGCCTAGGCGTGTCATATCCAATGTGCTTGGTGTCACTCTGGAATCGTTGAGCTTCATTTCGTAGCCTAGGCGTGTCATATCCAATGTGCTTGGTGTCACTCTGGACTCGTTGAGCTTCATTTCGTAGCCTAGGCGTGTCCTATCCAAGGAGCTTGGTGTCACTCTGGATTCGTTGAGCTTCATTTCGTAGCCTAGGCGTGTCATATCCAATGTGCTTGGTGTCACTCTGGAATCGTTGAGCTTCATTTCGTAGCCGAGGCGTGTCCTAGCCAAGGAGCTTGGTGTCACTCTGGACTCGTTGAGCTTCATTTCGTAGCCTAGGCGTGTCCTAGCCAAGGAGCTTGGTGTCACTCTGGACCCGTTGAGCTTCATTTCGTAGCCTAGGCGTGTCATATCCAATGTGCTTGGTGTCACTCTGGAATCGTTGAGCTTCATTTCGTAGCCTAGGCGTGTCCTATCCAAGGAGCTTGGTGTCACTCTGGATTCGTTGAGCTTCATTTCGTAGCCGAGGCGTGTCATATCCAATGTGCTTGGTGTCACTCTGGAATCGTTGAGCTTCATTTCGTAGCCGAGGCGTGTCATATCCAATGTGCTTGGTGTCACTCTGGAATCGTTGAGCTTCATTTCGTAGCCTAGGCGTGTCCTATCCAAGGAGCTTGGTGTCACTCTGGATTCGTTGAGCTTCATTTCGTAGCCGAGGCGTGTCATATCCAATGTGCTTGGTGTCACTCTGGAATCGTTGAGCTTCATTTCGTAGCCGAGGCGTGTCATATCCAAGGAGCTTGGTGTCACTCTGGATTCGTTGAGCTTCATTTCGTAGCCGAGGCGTGTCATATCCAATGTGCTTGGTGTCACTCTGGAATCGTTGAGCTTCATTTCGTAGCCGAGGCGTGTCATATCCAATGTGCTTGGTGTCACTCTGGAATCGTTGAGCTTCATTTCGTAGCCGAGGCGTGTCCTATCCAAGGAGCTTGGTGTCACTCTGGATTCGTTGAGCTTCATTTCGTAGCCTAGGCGTGTCCTATCCAAGGAGCTTGGTGTCACTCTGGATTCGTTGAGCTTCATTTCGTAGCCGAGGCGTGTCATATCCAATGTGCTTGGTGTCACTCTGGAATCGTTGAGCTTCATTTCGTAGCCGAGGCGTGTCATATCCAATGTGCTTGGTGTCACTCTGGAATCGTTGAGCTTCATTTCGTAGCCGAGGCGTGTCATATCCAATGTGCTTGGTGTCACTCTGGAATCGTTGAGCTTCATTTCGTAGCCTAGGCGTGTCCTATCCAAGGAGCTTGGTGTCACTCTGGATTCGTTGAGCTTCATTTCGTAGCCTAGGCGTGTCCTATCCAAGGAGCTTGGTGTCACTCTGGATTCGTTGAGCTTCATTTCGTAGCCGAGGCGTGTCATATCCAATGTGCTTGGTGTCACTCTGGAATCGTTGAGCTTCATTTCGTAGCCGAGGCGTGTCATATCCAATGTGCTTGGTGTCACTCTGGAATCGTTGAGCTTCATTTCGTAGCCTAGGCGTGTCATATCCAATGTGCTTGGTGTCACTCTGGAATCGTTGAGCTTCATTTCGTAGCCTAGGCGTGTCCTATCCAAGGAGCTTGGTGTCACTCTGGATTCGTTGAGCTTCATTTCGTAGCCGAGGCGTGTCATATCCAATGTGCTTGGTGTCACTCTGGAATCGTTGAGCTTCATTTCGTAGCCGAGGCGTGTCATATCCAATGTGCTTGGTGTCACTCTGGAATCGTTGAGCTTCATTTCGTAGCCGAGGCGTGTCCTATCCAATGTGCTTGGTGTCACTCTGGAATCGTTGAGCTTCATTTCGTAGCCTAGGCGTGTCCTATCCAATGTGCTTGGTGTCACTCTGGAATCGTTGAGCTTCATTTCGTAGCCGAGGCGTGTCCTATCCAATGTGCTTGGTGTCACTCTGGAATCGTTGAGCTTCTTTTCGTAGCCGAGGCGTGTCCTATCCAATGTGCTTGGTGTCACTCTGGAATCGTTGAGCTTCATTTCGTAGCCGAGGCGTGTCATATCCAATGTGCTTGGTGTCACTCTGGAATCGTTGAGCTTCATTTCGTAGCCGAGGCGTGTCCTATCCAATGTGCTTGGTGTCACTCTGGAATCGTTGAGCTTCATTTCGTAGCCTAGGCGTGTCCTATCCAATGTGCTTGGTGTCACTCTGGAATCGTTGAGCTTCATTTCGTAGCCGAGGCGTGTCCTATCCAATGTGCTTGGTGTCACTCTGGATTCGTTGAGCTTCATTTCGTAGCCTAGGCGTGTCCTATCCAAGGAGCTTGGTGTCACTCTGGATTCGTTGAGCTTCATTTCGTAGCCTAGGCGTGTCCTATCCAAGGAGCTTGGTGTCACTCTGGATTCGTTGAGCTTCATTTCGTAGCCTAGGCGTGTCCTATCCAAGGAGCTTGGTGTCACTCTGGAATCGTTGAGCTTCATTTCGTAGCCGAGGCGTGTCATATCCAATGTGCTTGGTGTCACTCTGGAATCGTTGAGCTTCATTTCGTAGCCTAGGCGTGTCCTATCCAAGGAGCTTGGTGTCACTCTGGATTCGTTGAGCTTCATTTCGTAGCCGAGGCGTGTCATATCCAATGTGCTTGGTGTCACTCTGGAATCGTTGAGCTTCATTTCGTAGCCTAGGCGTGTCCTATCCAATGTGCTTGGTGTCACTCTGGAATCGTTGAGCTTCATTTCGTAGCCGAGGCGTGTCCTAGCCAAGGAGCTTGGTGTCACTCTGGACTCGTTGAGCTTCATTTCGTAGCCTAGGCGTGTCATATCCAATGAGCTTGGTGTCACTCTCCCGAAGCAGTCTCCGGCTTAACGGCTCCATCTTATTTCACTTTTCCGTAACCGCTTCGTTATCTTAAAGATATTTTCAGTAGACATTTTTTAATTTTATGAATCTTTGTACGGTATGGTCTATACTATGACAGCACACATCATAAAAAGATAATAAACAGAAGGTAACAGTGACCATTTCTTTTGTATGATTTAAGGGATACTGAGTTCAGGGAAACATTGCTGAGAGTTGAGATGGTTAACATTAGCTACCACATTAAATAATTGGATATATTAAATTGAAAAAAAAGAAACCCTCCACACGAACACGTTTGTATCTTGCTTCGGGACAAAACATCATTATGGTTTTTCCTAATAAAAACTTGAAGTTAAATATTAAACTATTATTCCATGAAATTTTTTTAAATTTTAATTTATACTGTGAAAAATGTTGTTTTTAAGTTTATATGAATGATAGAGGAGATTATACATTCTTTCCCATGTCTAACCTTAAAGGCACAGTTAAATATGAAAACTACACATAGAAAGTGTTATAGCTGAGTCTAATTGCTTAGATAATTGTTAAACTGAAGAGATATTTCCATCGGGGCAAGCTAAGTTCTAATCAAGTATAAACTGTTACTTCAACATAATCATTATAGCTTCACCATGTGTGAGTTAAATAAACTTTCTTGGTAATATTCTATTGTTTATACGAATAAACATGTTTACCTAATATCGCTTATGTTTCGAATGTATTAGAGATTAGAAGGATAAATATCTAATGCGAGAGTACTCGCTTGGGCACACTAGTAACCTATAATATGCTTTACGCTCTCATTTTTACTTCCTTGTACGAAGTAAAGGAAGTATTGTAATCGCGAAAATTTTCGGTTTTCAGATTTCAACGGAAATATCCATTTTGACTAGTTTCTTTCGTGGCGTCTGTACGTGCGTATGTTCGTACATACGTTCGTATCTCGCATAACTCAAAAACGGTTATCGGTAGAAAGTTGAAATTTTGTATTTAGGATTTTTGTAAAATGTAGTTGCGAACCTCCCTTTTTGGTCACTGCTTGATTACCGGAAGTGGTACTTTACTTGAAGGTCATAATTGGTTTCCATAAAAAATTATATTAAAATACTATACAAAATTTCTTAAATTTAGTATTTATAACTTATAACTTTATAATGGTCCGATTTAAATGATTTTTATTTCGTTTTGTAGGGAATTTCATTAGCTTTCGTTTAAATACAATTAAATAGAAAAAAATTTCTATTGAAAGTCTAATATGACCTTCAAGTAAAGTACCATTTCCTGTTTTCCAATTTAGACCAAAATCTAGTATGTCATTTAAATCAATATATAAATTATAAATACTAAATTTGAGAAGTTTTGCATAGTATTTTAATATAATTTTTGATGGAAATCAATTATGACCTACAAGTAAAGTACCACTTCCGGTGATCAAGCAGTGACCAAAAAGGGAAGTCCACAACTAGATTTTACAGTAATCCTAAATACAACATTTCAATGATGGTCAAAATGGATATTTCCGTTGAAATCTGAAAACCGAAAATTTTCGCGATTACAATACTTCCTTTACTTCGTACAAGGGAGTAAAAAGGATCCAAAATTATTATTTCAAAATTTTTGTGGTTTTTATCGGCACTCAATAAACTTTTGTTTTACAGTACAAAAACCCAATTCATTATCGCAAAAACATTCAAATCCAAAAAATTAAATACATCTTAATTAATTTAACTTTTTTTTTCACCTATTTCTTTGAGATCAATTTCAGCAACCTGTTTAATTTGAGGCTGATTTCAACGCGATGTATTAATTTAACCCCTGAGTTTTTGATGAATTTATGGGGGTTTTCATTTAAATGAATTGCAAAGTTGGAATTCTCTGTCATATTATTAAATGCAATTTAAATATATATGAAGGACTTGAAATAATAAACTCCTTCAAATCCAATCCAGATTTTTGCTTAAATGACCAAATAAATATCTGCAATAATCCAATCTTAAATTTATTCCCATCTATAATAGAAAAACAATTACTCACCGGCATTACTGGAAAACCCCGACCCCTTAAACTGTTTACCTATAAACCATCCCATCTTTCTCTCATTGCAAGTTCAGTGCGAGAAGAAACCAGTACAAACTTTTCTGTTTGATATAATCCATTTAAACCTTGGTGAGTACCAACATGTATTTGATTTCTTGTCTTAATTAAATTCACAATTCATAAATGTTTTATAATACTAATTTATATTACATTCAATTTAATATGTATATAACACCAAACTGTATTTTGAATTGCTTAGTTTTGAATCTTTGTGTGTTTTTAGAACTGAAGATGAATGCATAACATACGAAGCTAGTTTTCAATAAAATCAAAATTATAGAAATAGCAAATAATTTATCAATTACTAAGTAAGTAAATGTATTTACATGTGACAATTACTTTTAATTAATTAAAAATATTTATTAATTGATGTGTTTCCAAATACTAATATTTGTCATTATATTTGTATTTATAATTGTTAAATAAATAAATACAATTGCGACCCAACCGGGGATGAATTAATTATATTTCATTATAGAAAATTAATTATTTTCATTAAAATAATGGCTTTTGAAATAATTTCGGTAGATTCTTCCATTTCTTTCGTTTAATAGATAATTGTTATTAAGTGCTTATTTCAAGTATTTTACATTTCTGAGGAGAAAAAATGTTTCTTTTTTTTTTTAAATTTGCTATTTTTTTTTTGGAGGGGATTATATTTTTTTACGTACGTACGTATGTTCGTTCGTAGTTCGCATAACTCAAAAACCGTTAGCCGTAGAAAGTCGAAATTTTGTAATTACGATTGTTGTAAAATCTAGTTATGAACCTCCCTATTTGGTCACTGCTTAATTACCGGAAGTGATACTTTACTTGAAGGTCATAATTGATTTCCATCAAAAATTATTTTAAAATACTTTACCAAACTTCTCAAATTTGGTATTTATAACTTATATATTAATTTAAATAACATACTAGATTTTGGTCTAAATTGGAAAACCGGAAGCGGTACTTTACTTGAAGGTCATATTAGACTTTCATCAAAAATTATATTAAAATATAATGTAAAACATCTCAAATTTGGTAAATAGGACTTTTATATTGATGTGAATGTATTTACTATATTTTGGTTAAATTTGGTGAGCCGAAAACGGTACTTTACTTGAAGGTCATAATAAGCTTACATCAAAAATTATATTTAAATTAAATACATAAGTCATATGTTTCGGTAATAAAGGTTACAATCGCAATTTGGTTTCCAATCAAATTAAACATTTTTATTACTTGTTTTAAGTGTTAACATTTGTGTAAAATACTGGTTTTCCTACCTATTTGAGTGTGTGTCAATAGATGGATGTCGCGACGCCGAGTGTCGTTTTTTAGATACTGCGATCTTCGGAAACTAGTAACCAAATTTTGAGCCACCGATTAATAGTTTAATAGGCGTACAAGGAAGTCACGTGTTCTCCACATCAGATATTTTGTAACGGAAATGTGATCGAATTTGCTTATTGCAAAATAATTTTGCAGATGGCGAATCTACGGCAGGATTTATCGTCAGGACATGTTCTCTATTGCCGAGGACCAAGTCATCCTTCTAAGGGACACTACTGAAAGAGCGCACTCTATCAGCTTGGCGATCCAGGGAGAGGCGAACAGTCCAAGTGAGTTGGTAACTTCAGCTTAGGGTTTGAAATAAAGTTTAAAATGACGGCTCACTTGGATTACTTAGCAGGCAGGGTTACCTTCGCCTTGAATGGCCTCAGTCGTGTAGGCGGCGCCTACTGACCATTACTGATGACAATGACCATCTACATAGGTTTGATGGTGGTTCGTCAGGTATGAGTTGTGTTCTTCTAGAACCAGAACATCGTCAACAGACAGAATAGTTTTGAGTTTACCCAGAGAACGGCTCTGATGCTGCTCACCAGACAAAGTCTCATGAGGCAGTGTACGCTTTATTGGTGGGGGAGGAGGAGTACTGCTTTCGATCTCCTGCGAGATATGACCAAACTGAAGAGAAGGATTGGCAGGGATTTCAGAGAACCTTCAAAGTGATGATTGAGGAACTCTCTAAAAGAAGGAAAGCAATATTCCGGAAGGAACAATCTAGGTATGGAAGAGACGATGAGTAACAACCACCAAAGGAGCAACCCTAAGGAAGTAAATGGATGTTTAGTCTAGATATCCATGGATATCTAGAATGAGCAATGGGATCTCTCAATTTCTCACGAGGTAGAAGGAAGGGAGGGGAAGCTTTTGTGCAATGTTCCACAGCCTTCCACAGAAACTAACGACTCCTTATGTCCCCGGTTGCGGCGTCTTCCGAAATACTGGCCTCTACATTCTCAATGAAGACGATTTTCTTTTCCTCATCACTGAAGAGTCTTGGAATTCTGAGAAGGCTGGAAATCGTAGTCTGAAACATTCCAAGAACACCGCCGGATTAAAATGTAATTGTTTTATATAGAAAAAATCTGGTGCGGTGTGCGCATCACACAACTTTCCCTTACCGCCTATAATAATTATCTTTTTAATATAATTCTAAAGAGTTCACATAAACAATATTTGAAATAAACTCAGCAGCATTCAATTCTTCTCCCACTTAAGTATAATAAAATAGTTTTTAAAACAATTTTAGTACAACAATTCTGTACACTACCTATATATTTTAACTTAGTCAAGTTGCAAATATATTTTAAAAGTTGCTGGTTTAGTTTCTATGGAAACATTTTTTTTCTATTAAATAATGTGAAAGTAGAAATTATTAAGTCAATTTTCGCTTTTGTATTCTTAAATTACTTTATTACAGAGCGTATTGTTTGCAACAGATTGGCGGATTGGTGGGATGAGGTTGGGTCGCTTCTATCTCCTTTCGGATGCGCTTGGTTATCCATCTATTTTATGCTCCTCATAAAATGCACTGTATCTTTGCTAATACAGGTCCGATTTTGATTTTTTTTTTTTTTTTTTTTTTTAGATAATTTAATTATCTTTCATGCAAGTCTATAGATGATTTACCATAAATTGCACGCTTTTGAAGTTATGCATAAATAAAATATTCTTTTCATCATAACTTTTTTCCCTGCAATTCCTCGGTGATGTACTTCATAAATGAAAAGTTAAAGGTCTTTATGAAGAATAATTTAGGCAAGTTTCATCAAAATCGTTAGAGCCGTTTTCGAGAAAATCGTAAACAATTGTTATATCCATGATATAATTACCATTTCCGGTTAGTCCGATGCGCTGTATCTTTGCTATTATTGGTCCAATTTTAATGATTCTTTTATTATTTTTTAGATAATTTAATTATCTTTCATACAAGTCTATAGATGATTTACCATAAATTGCACGCTTTTGAAGTTATTCGTAAATAAAATATTCTTTTCATCATAACTTTTTTCCCTGCAATTTCTCGGTGATTTACTTCATAAATGAAAAGTTAAAGACCTTTATGAAGAATAATTTAGGCAAGTTTCATCAAAATAGTTAGAGCCGTTTTCGAGAAAATTGTAAAAAAGTGTAATATCCATAATATAATAGCTATTTCAGGTAAGTCCGATGCATTGTATCTTTGCTAATACAGGTCCGATTTTAATGATTCTTTTATTATTTTTTAGATAATTTAATTATCTTTCATACACGTCTATAGATGATTTACCATAAATTGCTCGCTTTTGAAGTTATTCGTAAATAAAATATTCTTTTCATCATAACTTTTTTCCCTGCGATTCCTCGGTGATGTACATATATGAAAAGTTAAAGGTCTTTATGAAGAATAATTTAGGCAAGTTTCATCAAAATCGTTAGAGCCGTTTTCGAGAAAATTGTAAACAATTGTAATATCCATGATATAATTACCATTTCCGGTTAGTCCGATGCGCTGTATCTTTGCTATTATTGGTCCGATTTTAATGATTCTTTTATTATTTTTTAGATGATTTAATTACCTTTCATAAAA
This sequence comes from Rhaphigaster nebulosa, assembly GCA_948150685.1. Lineage (NCBI taxonomy): Eukaryota > Metazoa > Arthropoda > Insecta > Hemiptera > Pentatomidae > Rhaphigaster > Rhaphigaster nebulosa. Next base: position 139,410,152 of record OX411310.1, read on the forward strand.
GTCTATAGATGATGTACCATAAATTGCACGCTTTTGAAGTTATTCGTAAATAAAATATTCTTTTCATCATAACTTTTTTCCCTGCAATTTCTCGGTGATTTACTTCATAAATGAAAAGTTAAAGACCTTTATGAAGAATAATTTAGGCAAGTTTCATCAAAATAGTTAGAGCCGTTTTCGAGAAAATTGTAAAAAAGTGTAATATCCATAATATAATAGCTATTTCAGGTAAGTCCGATGCATTGTATCTTTGCTAATACAGGTCCGATTTTAATGATTCTTTTATTATTTTTTAGATAATTTAATTATCTTTCATACACGTCTATAGATGATTTACCATAAATTGCTCGCTTTTGAAGTTATTCGTAAATAAAATATTCTTTTCATCATAACTTTTTTCCCTGCAATTCCTCGGTGATGTACCATATATATGAAAAGTTAAAGGTCTTTATGAAGAATAATTTAGGCAAGTTTAATGAAAATCGTTAGAACCGTTTACGAGAAAATTGTAAAGATGTGTAAAATTGATTATAAAAAGTGGCACTTCCGGTTAGTCAATTTTGACGAAAATGTTGCTGTAACATCACATGCATGTGCTAAGCTTAAATATGTAATTTCAGTATCGTACAGCTTTCCGTTTTTTGAGCTAGACTGATCACATACACACAGACCATTTTGCGAGACTTGGTCATTTGGACTCAGGGGACCTTAAAACATGTATTTCCGTTGAAAACTCGAATTCGAAAATTTTCACGATCGCAATACTTCCCCTTACTATATACTTCGTATATAGCTAAGGGAAAGTAAAAATTGCCAAAATGCACCAGCATATACTGTATATACTAAGCACGTTTTTATGTTGTATTAATATCGTGATTACATTTCTTGTATTTATTGATATCAGGAACATTTTGTAAATACAATCATTTGTTATTTTAACACAGCCATCTTTTTAACCAACTGTTTTATTAAAATTATATATTGATTTAATCATATAATTAATAAGTTATCTATTTATTTATTTAGTGTTATCCCTTCAATGAATGATACAAATTATTTTTATTTAATTTTCACATTATGCAACATTCATTTAAAATAAATTACATCCTGAGAAAAGTTATTTTAAAATGGTTTGTAATTATATTCGCAAAAAGCGTAATATGTTTCCTTCGGTGGCGTTCTGAGATCAGAAATTCGGATTTTTAATGTTAATCCGAAGCCAAACAACATTTAATGTTAATCCGAAGCCAAACAACATTTAAAAAAATATTTATTTGCTGTTTTCTTTCTTTTATTTTCCTCACCGCGACCTCAGGTGACTAGGTAAGTAAGATATTGTAATCGGGTCGAATTCTCGGTATCCGGTTTTCTCGAGAGCTATCAGCTAAGTTAGATGAGGCATATAAATAGCATCAGAAATAGAAATGGCCGATGAACGTTGAAGAGAGGAAAACCGGTCCGCTACTGCCTGAGAGAAGTGAAATATTTGATGAGTGGAGGAACCTCCGAGTCCATGTTGCGAGGCGCGGTGGCCATGAACAGCTCTATCCTCTATCTCGTCCTCTCCTCTCTGCCCTGCCTCGCTCAATCTGTAAGTATATACATATATGTATATATATATTTATTTATTTTCTCTCGCATAATAACCCTATGCAAGAGGATTTTATTTACTATGTGTACATACTCCATGCAAAAAAGCATAATATATGTATAAGATGTTCAGTTTACATTTTAAATTATATTAATGTATACTCAAAAATTAAAAGATAAAAGGAATAAACAATAGATAAAAATAAAAAATCAACGAAGCAATAAAATAACATATTTTGAATATACAAGAAGGATTATTGCTAGGATTTTTATAGATATGTACATAAAGAAAATTGAGCATTAAAGAGAGATAAAATCAGACTAAAACAAATGAATCAGTAGATCCATACAATTAGTCAGAAAGGAAATAAGTTTAAAAAAAAAATAATAAAAAAAAAAAATAAAATATTATTTACAAAATAAATATTTAACTATATCAAAATATATAAATACAATCATACATTTATTTTTTGTTTTGTGTTTTAAATACATTATATAAAAAACTTATTAAAAAAATATATCTTCGGTAAAGAAACAAATTTTAACATATTGCTCATTAAGGTTTTCACCTTATATATATATATATATATATATATATATATATATATATATATATATATATATATATATATATATATATATATGTATATATATCTAAGATGAAAACCTTAATGAGCATTATGTTAAAATTTGTTTCTTTACTTTCTGAACTGACTGAAAAAAAGAAATATTACGCTTTTTACGAATATCATAATAAACTATTTTAAAATAACTTTAAAGGCATAATTTATTTTAAATGAATGTTCCATACTGTGAAAATGAAGATATACATTTTTTTATAAGTTTTGTATATATATAAATATATATATATATATATATATATATATATATTTCTTAATTCATTTTCATGTGTGTTAGGCTAATGATTAACTATAAACATAATGTTTTGACCATTCATTCAATTTGCTCACAAGCTTGATTTTACCTTAGTTTATATATTTTTTCGGGGCCTTTTCCATTTCCGGAACTTCCCATAATGCACCTATATTATCAATCTTTTATAGTGTGCTCCACAAATGCAAAGATGGTGTAATATATGCAAGGAAAACCGTCCAAAAAATCGATTTTCATAACTTGATGAATTTCATGAGTTTATCATTTTCAAAAATTCAAAGCAAATCAAAAATGGCGGTATCATTATTTTTCCCACATGCAGATCGAAATTTGTTATCTAATCAATAAATATATGATGTGGACAACACATGACTCCCTTGTAGCCCTATTAAACTATAAATAGGTGGCTCAAAAAGTGATTTTGAATTTGGTTACTAGTTTCCGAAGGTTGCTGTGCCGAGCACGGGAGGCGCTCATGAGCTAATAAACTAATCCCAACTTTCTTATTAGAATTTCAACAAAATTGGGACCAGTATTAGGAAAGGATTTTTTCTATTTTATTTTACTCGAATAAAAATAGACTGTACTGAGTCGAAGGTGGGCGGTGAGCGGCGGGGTTGCGTTTTCTATCCGTTGCATAACTCTAAGAGCACGATATGGAAGTTCTGGAAATGTCTGATATAATACGACCTTGCTGTCGGAGCTCTGCTGCTCACGCCTTTTTAGTCCTATTTTCCGCGAAAAAAAATAGACTATTGCAGTGGGTCGAAGGTCGGCGGTGAGGGGCGGGACTGCGTTTTCTATCCGTTTCATAACCCCAAGAGCACGATTATCGAAGTTTTGGTAATGTCTGATATATATATATATTTTTTTTTTTTTTTTTTTTTTTTTTCCCCGCTACATTTGAGCATCTCAAGCGGCCCCCTTTGGGTCGAATGAGCTGAAATTCGGTACGTAGGGCCGACCAAGGTAGGTAGGACCGACCAAGACTTTCTGTATCGAAGGTCAGCGGAGATGCAGAACCATATAATAAAAGTACGGGTAAATTTCGGTTTCTTAGGGAACTGTCTTTTGTGGATCTCAATTTTATTTTACTCCCCCGTTTTTAGAATATTTGTTTTTAAAGTGAAAATAGGACTTTAGTGACGGAGTTCTACTGCTCAAGGATTTTTATTTGCCACTAACAATGAGAAAGAGATAATTAATCCAAAATTAATGATGCATTACAAGAAGCCATTTTGAAAATTCTGCATTTTCAGGACGAGACCAAGCTGGTATTAAAGAGTATTTGATTTACATTGATATAACGAGTTTGATCAAAGCCGTTAGAGCCTTTTTCGAGAAAAAAAAAAAAAAAAAACGCCGCAACTTATTACACAATCGTTTATTATTTCCAAATACTAATATTTTAAAAAATATCTGGTCTGTTCATTCACAGGACTTTCCGTATTGCTTTGTTTTTTACACTTCAGACAATTAGATTATCTTTCAAATGAGCATTTGGAGTGTTTAGGAAAAGGAAAATGCGCAGAATACTTTCTAAAAGACAAATACCAAGTTCAGCGAAAAAATTAAGCAGTACACACCGCAGGAACAGAAATTTGAAGCTTGTCCCAAGATGATCGCCTTGAGAGTGCCGTACTGGGAGTGTTGAGAAGAAACTGTGTCAATGCAAGTAGGCTGAGATGGTTAGGACATGTAATAAGATGGTGAAATGGTAAAGAAGAAAATATTGGAGGTGCGCTCCAGTGGGAAAAGAAAAAAAAGGAAAGACCAAGAAGCTGAAGGAAGTGCTGAAATAATCCAAGGAAGGATAAAGTCAGAAGATCGCTATTGAAAATTGAGGAGGCCTATGGCCAAACTGATCTATAGCGCCGGAAAATTAGTCTACTAAGTTCATAACGCCATATCTCAGCTAATATTGGTCCGATTTGAATTTTTTTTTTTTTAAACCTTGGTATGCTGATTTCAATATACCTTACATTTCTCCTCATTGTTTATAAATGGCCGAATTATGGGCTTATAAAATCTCTAATCGGCTGCCATTTTGAAACAAACAGACGGATGTTAATGTCCAATTCTGAGGATCATCCCTGGGTGACCAGTGACATTGGTATCGAATCTCAAGAAAATAGGTCAAGTACTCTCGGAAAAAAGCCGCGGACGGCGGGCAGAAGCATTTTTTTTTATTCGATATTTGGATTCAACTTATCTTGAAACGTAAAGCCTCAAATTTTGAGGAGGGAGGTTATATTTTGAGGAGGGAGGTTATATTTTGAGGAAGGGAGGTTATATTTTGAGGAGGGAGGTTATATTTTGAGGAAGGGAGGCTATATTTTGAGGAAGGGAGGTTATATTTTGAGGAGGGAGGTTATATTTTGAGGAAGGGAGGTTATATTTTGAGGAGGGAGGTTATATTTTGAGGAAGGGAGGTTATATTTTGAGGAGGGAGGTTATATTTTGAGGAGGGAGGTTATATTTTGAGGAAGGGAGGTTATATTTTGAGGAAGAGAGGTTATATTTTGAGGAGGGAGGTTATATTTTGAGGAAGGGAGGTTATATTTTGAGGAGGGAGGTTATATTTTGAGGAAGGGAGGTTATATTTTGAGGAGGGAGGTTATATTTTGAGGAAGGGAGGTTATATTTTGAGGAAGGGAGGTTATATTTTGAGGAAGGGAGGTTATATTTTGAGGAGGGAGGTTATATTTTGAGGAGGGAGGTTATATTTTGAGGAAGGGAGGTTATATTTTGAGGAAGGGAGGTTATATTTTGAGGAGGGAGGTTATATTTTGAGGAAGGGAGGTTATATTTTGAGGAGGGAGGTTATATTTTTTTTCCTTGGTCGATTAGAAAGATCTATTATTGAAAATAATAAACCAATGTGTAAAATCGATGATATAAAATGAAACTTCCGGTAAATCGGTTTTGGCTAAAAGGTTGCCGTAACATCCTAGGCATATCTTAAAAACCTAATTTTAGTTTCGTAAAACTTTTCAATAATTCTTCTCCCCTTTCCCGTACTGTACTTTGCATTTGTAGGTGAGTTAAGTGAAAGCAAAAGTACCTAATGTGGACGCCGCATGACTTCCTTGTAAGCCTATTTAACTATAAATCGGCGACTCAAAAAGTGCTCCTGAATTTGGTTATTAGATTCCGAAGATAGCAGTATCTCAAAAACGACACTCGGCTTCGCGAAGCCTATTGGCCTCTATCTATTAACACACTCCGTCCGACACAGAGTGTGTTAATAGATGGACAACTCTTGTTTCCGTTGTAGGTAACAAGTTCCCAAGAGATTTCTTGACATTAGAACTGTCAATGTCACTAGATAAAGCATTGGAAATCGACGGTTTCGACATTCCAAGCGGAAGAACCCGCTTAACTTATATCTTATTCTCCTGCTGCAGACTTGTTCAACTCACAAATGGGGAGGAAACAAAGTATTTTACACTAAATTTTAACTCTTAAAATAAGTAATAAAATTGTTTAATTAGAGTGGAAAAATCGCGTTTGTACCCTTTTGTCACCGAACCATATGATCTCTATATTAAATGTCAATATATCTTTTTATATAAGTTTATTATGAACTTCAAGTGAAGAACGTCTTTCGGCTATTCAATTTCAACCAAAATCTATTATATTATTTATATTGATATAAAAGTATAATTTACCAAATTAAATATTAATATAATTTTTGATGAAAGTCTAATATGACCTTCAAGTAAAGTACCACTTCTGGTTCTATCTATGATTATAAATCTGAAAATCGAATTCATTCTTTTACTTCCTTTACTGCAATAAACTTGGAAAATGATTAAAACATAAATAATAACATTTTTAAAAGCCGTCGCTGTCATATATATTCAGATATCTCTTGCTTTTTAATTCTTCGTACCCAGTAATGGAAGTATTGTAATCGCGAAAATTTTTGGTTTTCAGATTTTAACGGAAATATCCATTTTGACTAGTTTCGTAGTTACGTCTGTACGTACATTCGTTCTTATCTTGCGTAAGTCAAAATCCAGTTGTGAACCTCCGTTTTTGGTCACTGCATGATTAGCGGAAGTGGTACTTTCCTTGAAGGTCATTATTGATTTTAATAGGAAAAAAATATTAAAATATGGTGCAAAACATCTCAAATTTGCAACATCAGACTTTTGTATCAATATAAATAATATGCTAGATTTTGGTTAACATTGGATTGCTGGAAATGGTACTTTACCTGAAACTGTTTTTTTTTTTTTACATCCCGCTTTCTTAGAAGAGAGAAATACGCATCGCGCTAAAAATCATAAATCAAGATTTTCATGGATAAGCACGTTTCATGGCTCTGTGTGTGTGTGTGTGCGTGCGTACGTGCGTGTGTGCGCGTGTGTGTGTGAATGTCAACAGATGGATGCCAATAGGTGTCGCGACGCTGAGTGTCGTTTTTGAGATAGTGCTATCTTCGGAAACTAGTAACTAATTCAGAATCTATTTTTTGAACGAGCGATTTATAGTAGGGTTGGAATATCGAAATGCGATATATTGGATTTGAAAAACCGAAATATTATATAGATATCCTAACACCCGATATATCGATTATATCGATATTTTACACCGATATATCGATGATATTAATATTTTAAACTTTATTATTTTATTTTAATTAGAAATTTCCTTTATTCTTTATCATATTTTTAATTTTATCCGTGAGCTGTACTTTATATTCACTAACGGTCAGTTACATGTTGTTCATTGTTATTATTGTTAGTGTGGTGATTAAAGTGAAAATAGAAACTAAAATGTCGCCGTCAAAAAGTGAAGTATGGAAACATTTTAAATCGAGAGACAGTAAAAGTGCGGAGTGCAAATATTGTCACAAAATATTTCGGACATCAGGAAACACAACAAACCTACGGTCACAGCTCAAAGCTTCCCATTCACACGTTTTTTCGTCTCCATCAGGGTCAGGTGTTTCTGCAACACCATCTACTTCTAAATCAGAAACAAATGAAACAGTTCCTCAGTCAAAAGCTTCTGACATAAGAAGTAGTTTCAAAAATATCGCATCATTTGAAGAGAGAGGCGAACGGCGAAGAAAAATTGATGATGCTACATATCATATTTTATATTTTAGCTGTAAGGATACTCTACACTGAAAAGAATACAATGAAAAGTAATATATAGGGGAAATGTCCCAAAATTTAAAAACAAGATTAAAGCAGCATAAGACAAATTCCAAAAATCCTAACAGTAATAAAGAAGTGCTCAATTTTAAAAGTCGATATGAAATTGAAAATCATTACATAGACATAATAAATAAAATAGATATATAATGAAAGACTAATAATTGTAATGAAAATAGTAAATTTAAGATAAAAATAAGATCTAGAAGAATTACAAAAAGAAAAGAGAACACTACCATAAGTAATGCTAGATAGTGAAGACATAGGTCAGAATATTCAAGAATAGGAATCGAGGCAGGTATATATGTATATAATTAGGTAGATGCTAACGACTAGTTTTAAATTTTATTGTGTTTCAACATTTCACAGTGTGTCAATGCATAGTAAATCATAGGTCTACTCGCAATTGTATTTTCGTACTTTATTATGAAATAGGATCCAGGTTTTTCCTCCTTACCCTTCAAACAAACTTAAGATTTGAAGATTACCAAAACAAAAAATAATATGGATCAATCACTCACGAAATTGAAATAAAATAGACAATACTATAAATGTAAATAAATTGTTGCATATAATCATTAGTTAAAATATAGCACATGTTAATTTATAAATATAATGGGGAAAATATGAGAATAAACAATATTTAGTTGCCAAACAATAACTAGTAGATAACATTGAAACACATATACCGTTAATTAATCCTATGTAAAGACAAACAGGTATTAATATAAATGGTGATTGTACTGAAATATATATCAGATGAATTACATGTTTTTAAATAAATGTTTTGAGAATGCTCATGCATGCATGGAAACTTTATAAAATACAATTTGTTTTTAGAAAATAAAACAAGGTTTTATTTAAAAAAAATATAATATATAAAATATGGCAAAAAACCTTCAAGATAAAAATACATTATAATACTTTTTTTTTACCAAAGTATTATTCTTTTCTATCTTTTTTTATAATGATTCATGGATAGTAAAAATATTGTTCTATAAATAATAATTATATTATTTCATAACCTTCTCATAAATTTCAAAACGCTATACTTATTTAATGCACGATTTCGTTGTTTTTTTGTCCATTTCCTTTCGATACATCAATATTTTTTTACCGATTATCGGTTGATAACGATATTTGGCTTCGCGATATATCAAAATATCGAATATCGATATTTTCCTTTCGATGTCCCAACCCTAATTTATAGTTTAATTGGCGTACAAGGAAGTCGTGCGATGTACAGATCAGATATTTCTTCTAGGCCGTGATGGGGGCTCTGTTCCATTTATATCTCATATGATTTAGTCAGATGATGCAATAAGAGAACTGTGAGTCAGAATGACCTTGACCTTGGCCAGTGAACCTCATTCCTCTGCCTTTCCGGATTGGTTGGTTGCCTGCTTGGGATCGAGGTAGAATTCAATAAAATTTAATCTACAATCAGCATTTTATTCACCTACTACCCATAAAGACAATCACAAAAACATTAATCTGCTCAAAATAACATTCATTATCAAAAGGAGGCCTATTACTTGAATGTTGACCCCATTTTGTTTCACGGTCACTCCAGTCCATTGTTCCATTTTTTACCTAAAGTTAGTGATCCATACTCACGTAAACATACATTAATGGGTCTTTAAATAGTGACTCTGCAATAGCAAAAGAATGAACTAATTTAATCTTAACTCTCCCCTCCCCCCTCCCCTCCTCAACAATAAATATAAAAAATAGTGGGCAGTTTATGCATATAAGAAATTACAAATCCACTAAAAATGTTCATTTACTTTTAATTAATATCTATAATTATTTTCTAATATAATTAATAGTAATAAAATAAACAAAACATTCATATAAACACAGTCAAACCACTAAGTATCGAAGTTGAAGGTTCCTTGAAAAAAAAATCGATATACAGAAAGATTTCAATTTTTCCTACTTTTCAGGCTAAAAACAATTACAGCTATCCATTAGAGTTAAAGAATTATTAAAGTCAATTTTTTGGGGTTAATGATGTAACAAAGGCAATTTTTTGGGGTTAATGATGTAACAAAGGCAATTTTTTGGGGTTAATGATGTAACAAAGGCAATTTTTTGGGGTTAATGATGTAACAAAGGCAATTTTTTGGGGTTAATGATGTAACAAAGGCAATTTTTTGGGGTTAATGATGTAACAAAGGCAATTTTTTGGGGTTAATGATGTAACAAAGGCAATTTTTTGGGGTTAATGATGTAACAAAGGCAATTATTTAGGGTTAATGATGTAACAAAGGCAATTATTTGGGGTTAATGATGTAACAAAGGCAATTTTTTGGGGTTAATGATGTAACAAAGGCAATTTTTTGGGGTTAATGATGTAACAAAGGCAATTTTTTGGGGTTAATGATGTAACAAAGGCAATTTTTTGGGGTTAATGATGTAACAAAGGCAATTTTTTGGGGTTAATGATGTAACAAAGGCAATTTTTTGGGGTTAATGATGTAACAAAGGCAATTTTTTGGGGTTAATGATGTAACAAAGGCAATTTTTTGGGGTTAATGATGTAACAAAGGCAATTTTTTGGGGTTAATGATGTAACAAAGGCAATTTTTTGGGGTTAATGATGTAACAAAGGCAATTTTTTGGGGTTAATGATGTAACAAAGGCAAATATTTAGGGTTAATGATGTAACAAAGGTAATTTTTTGGGGTTAATGATGTAACAAAGGTAATTTTTTGGGGTTAATGATGTAACAAAGGCAATTATTTAGGATCAGAGAAAAACAAAAAATGTACAAATCACATTCTTCCTTATATCTCAATATTCCATTATTGGTACATTTATAATTTAATATGGATATGTATTAAAAAATAAGCAAGCTTACATACTAATTTATTTATATTTGTTTTCGCGCAAAATAGCTTCTGATGTCTTTTCGTGTATAATTCATCACCGAAGTCATGTTTAAGAGCAATGTTCGCAGCAAGAAAGGCAAAGTTAAACTGAAATTTAAGTTAAAATAAATTCACTCGATGGAAGAAAAGAGATTTAGAGACTTTAGCAATATTTGCAAACCATTGGAAAATTTCTTTAATTATTGCCCATTCTTATGTACGTAAGTAAACTAAAGGCTCTTTTTGATGAAAATCACATTTTATATTTTTTAAAATGGGAATTTTTTGTTCGATATATTGAAATTTTATTCCATAAACATAATATTTTTTGCAAACGAAAATTCAAGTTGCCCAAAAAGAAGTTTGATATAAAGAGATTTTCGGTATATGGAAGTTCGACTGTATTCTAATTAATTAATATCGCAAATTTCAACTATACTGTTTTCTACTGACTAGCAATTTTAATTATTATTGCAGAGTCTAAAACTAGTGAAAAACTGTTCAGTTCACTGTTTCACTCCATCAGTTTTCCACCCTCAAGAGTGATTGGATTTTGATATAGGGCTGATAGAATTCCAGCTGCTCCCCACTACTCCAAAAAATCCAGACAGGATTCCAGACTTACGGTTGTTCCATGTCCTATTTGTTGTGGAGCGGTTGGAGTAGAATGATCGAAAGTTAAATTTATTTTAAAGTACGTTCACACCTTTGCCAAATCTTGGCAAACCAAACGCGTGAGTTTTGCTTGGCTTGGCCTGCCTTGTCGCGTATTGTGTCCGAACCGATTTGTTGGGAGAATGCGGCACATTAGTGTTAGTGTTGCATCCACAAATACAGTCGAACCTCTATTATATCGAAAATGAAAAAGTTCTATATATAGAAAGATTGCAATTTTTCACCCTTTTCAGACTAAACACAATTAATTACAGCTATTCTTTAAGGTTAGAGAAACACCAAAACCAATTTTTTAGGGTTAATGATGTAACAAAGGTAATTTTGTTAGGGTCAATGAAAAACAAAACAACGCTCTATAACACTTATTTGAAAAAAAATTGTACAAATTACATCTGTGATTGCATTTTTTTTTACAAATGTACATTCATAATTTAATAAGGATATGTAACAAAAATATTCAAACATACATAAAAAATATTTTTTTTTTGTTTTCGTGCAAGATAGCTTCTAATGTCTATTTGTGTATAATTAATAACTGAAATCATGATTAGGAGCGATGTTCACAACAAGAAGGGCTAAGCTAAACTGAATTTAAAATGTAAATATCTCTCTGTGTTAGGAAAGAGATTCAGAGAATTTAGGTACTCCTGTGCTTCTTCTGAAACAAGATCTTCCCTGAATTTCCATTGTTTTGCAAACCAGTGGAACATTTTTTTTTTTTTCATATTTTATTATCACCCATTCTTATGCAGGTAAACTAACGTCTCTATTTGATGAAAATCGCATTTTATATTTTTTTAATGGAAATTTGGTTCGATATATAAAAATTGTATTCGATATACAGATAATTTTTTTCTAATAAAATTCAAGATTCCTAAAAAAAGTTCGATATACAGAGGTTCAACTATATATATATAATATATATATATATATATATATATATATATATATATATATATATATATATATAAATTTGTGTAGTATGTAATAGCTGAAAATAACTACCTTTTGGGGCCCTATCTCCATCGTTGATAATTATTAAAGATGTTATAACCTAGGCTTTCATTTACTGAGAGTCAACTACTTGTGGATATTTATTAAATATTTGATTGCTAGTTTGAGACTTTAAAAATCGGTTTGTAAGTTTGCCTTGCGGTTAGGTTGGAGAAGTTCAAATCAAGTTTCACTGACAAAATGATATCTTTATTAATACAAATAAGTCTCTTTGATGCAAAACGTAATTACAATTAAAACAGGCATATCTGAAATAATGAAATAGATTTTTAAAGTAATAAAATATTAATATAATTATTATGTAAGATATTTTAGTTACATATTAGAGATTATATAATTTTGTTGTATAAACTTTCGTGAATCAGTTTGTATTTTTAAATGAAGACGAATCTTTAATACTAATATCATAAGATGAGGAAGTGGTTAGCAATGACGTAAAGTCTGAAAATCCCTGGGATAGAGGATGATGGTAACAAACTTGTGTTGGGAATTCCCCGAGGTGCGGTAACTGAGGCGACATCTATTCCTTTTTATAAATTAATTTCTCTGATTTGGAATTCAGACGGGTGAATATTATGGATGAATATATTATGAATATTATGAAGAAAATAAGAACGAAATTCAACATAATACTTCGAAAATAAAAGATGACTTGGAAGCCCAAAGGATAAACAAAAATTGATGTTAATGCAACAAGAATATTGTATACATGGGTCGTTTTCCTAGAAAGGGCGAATCCTTGTTCCATCGCTTTCATGGCTTCTCTGGAAACGGGAAATATCAGATTTTTTTTTTTATATATATAAAGATATGATTAGTAGATTAAAAATTAATGACAGCAAATGACGCCATTATAATGATTTGAGAGATAATAAAATATATATAAAATTTTTCATTCTTTTACTCCGTTCCAAACCAAGATTTTAAAATTAAAAAACGCAGGAAATTATTACACAATGGTTTATTATTTCCACTTGGTAATATTTCAAAAATATCAATTCTGTCCAAGTAAAAAAAATTAAGCTACCAAAGGAAAAGAAATTTGAATTGCCGAACTGGGAGTGTTAAGACAAAACTGTTTCAATGCAAGTAGGCTGTGATGGTTAGGACATGTAATCAGAGGGTTAAATGATACAGAGGAAATATTTGATATGCACTTCAGTAGGAAAAAAAAAAAAAGGAAAGACTAAGGAAGCTAAAGGAAGTGCAGAAATAATCCAAGGAAGGATAAAGCAGAGAGATACGAAGAAGTCAGTAGCCCAATAGATAAGTCAGGAGGCCTAGGGCCACGATGACCAGCCGCGCCGGAGAATTAGCTTACCAAGTTCATTACGCTATATCTCAGCTAATACTTATAGTTATAGTCTCTAATCGGCCGCCATTTTGAAACAAACAGACGGATGGTAATGTCGAGTTTCGAGGATCATGCTGGGGTGGCCTGAGACATTGGTACCGGACCTCAAGAAGATCGGTCCAGTAGTCTCGGAGAAAAGCCGCAGACAGACGATTTTTTTTTTATTCGATATAGCATAAAAACCTCAAATTTTGAGGGAATGGGAGGGAGGGAGAGGGGAGGATTATACAAATTTTTTCCTTGGTCGATTCCAAAGGCCTATTATTGAAAATAATAAACCAAAATCTGGTGCCAGTGCGCGCACCTCACAACTTTCCCTTACCACTTTTTAATAATAATTTTTTTAACATAATTTTAAATAGTTCACATAAACAATACTTGAAATAAACTCAGCAGAATGCACGTCTTCTCTCACAAAAGTACAATAGACCAGGATTTTAAAAGTTTTGGTTTAGTTTCCATGGAAACATTTTGTTTCTATTAAATAATATAAAAATAGAAATCATCAAGTTAATTTATACTTTTATATTCATACATTAAATTAATATAAAGCGTATTGTTGACAAGTTGGAGGCTTGATGGGAGGAGGACGTTCGGGCTTATCCGTCTCCTTTCGGACGTGCTCGGCTTTCTATCTAGGGTCTTGTAGTCCTTATAAGACGCGCTATATTTTTCCTAATATTGGTCCCATTTCGATGATTTCTTTTTTGTTTTTTAGATAATTTAATTACCTTGCATGTGATTGTATACATAATTTACAATAAAATGTATACTTTTTGAATTATGCAAAAATAAAATTTTCTTTTAGCTATAACTTTTTCCCTGCATTTTCTCGGTGATGTACTGAATATATGAAAGGTTAAAGAACTTTAAGCAGAAGACATTAGGAAAGTTTCATCAAAATCTCGTTTGATACGTATACGGTAAAATTCTAAAAACGTGTAAAATCGATGATTTAATTGGCACTTTCGGTTAGTTCAATACGCTGTATCTTTGCTAATATTTCGATTATTAATTTTATTTTTTTTAGATAATTTATTTACCTTGCATATGATTGCATAGATAATTTACCATAAAACGCATACTTTTCGAGTAATACGCAAATAAAATATTCTTTTCATCATAATTTTTTTACCTGTATTTCCTCGGTGATTTACTGCATGTATGAAAAGTTTAAGAGCTATTATTATGGAGAATAATTTAGGCAAGTTTCATCAAAATCGTTAGATCCGTTTTCAAGAGTATTGTGAACAAAGTGTAAAGTGGATTATATAAAGTGGCCCTAACGGTCAGTCGATTATGACGAAAAATTGGCTGTAACATCACATGCCTTTACCTAGCTTAAATATGTAATTTCAGTATTGTACAACTTTTCGTTTTTGAGCTAGGCCGTTCACATACACACAGGCAATTTTGCGAGACTTTGTTATTTGGACTCACAGGACCTTAAAACCTGTACGTCCGTTGAAATCATGAACGCGAAATTTTTACCTGCAGATTTAAGATTTCAGGTGTCTATTGAGATTTCCAACTTGTAAAAAAAAAGTATTTTTTTTTTCTTTAGCGGTATAAAAGATTCATTTTCGAGACAGCTATAGATCTGTACCTTATAATTTTTGATTCGTGCAAAATTTATAAAATTATTTTTAAAAACCTGCAATTTTCTCATTCCCTCACTTCTTAAACGTGAGCCGCCTCAGAAGTACAATAATAGAGAGAGTTCAAAAGGGCGTAAGCCATTTTTTTTTTTTTTTTATTGAGACAGATCACAACTCAAAGTGCTACCCAGAGAAAAAAAACTGCATAGTTAAAATGTGAGACAAAGAAAAAACGAATGCTTCTTGCTGATGTTACCGACACTTAAAGTGTTCCTTGTAAGAGTTCCAGTCTTCCTACTGCCTCAAATCGTTTTGGGTAATACACCCAAAAGATTTGAAGATAGACACCTGTCAATACCAGACCCAAAGAAAGATCCATTACTAATTAAAGGTACTTTTTAAATCAAACGTTCATTCACTCATAGAGGAAATTTGTTCGAAAATATAATATATTTACGTTTTAATATGAAACGGACCCATATATTGCTCATCTAAAAGGCATAATTCAAAATTTCTGACGTCAGAAATTTTAATAGTTGGGCCCTTACCATCCTAGGGCAGCCAACTCTCGAATTCCAGACCAAACCAATAGATACAACAGGTGATCTAACAGCAACATCTGCTAATGTGCCTTTACACATTTGCCAAGCCTAGGCAAACCAAATGTCTAAAGAGGGTAGCTTTGTTTGAGTCCGGTCCGGTTCTTGCGGGAAGCGCCACATCAGCGCTAGTTCCATGTTCCATCCATATTTATATAAACTAGTATACCCGAGCGAGAACTCTCGCTTTAGTAATCTATCTTTCTTCTCCCTAATACAATAGAAATGTAAGCGATATTAGGGAAACATGTTTATTCCTATAAAGAATATAATATTACTAAGAATGTTTATTTAGCACACTCGTTTGGTGAAGCTGCACAGTTCATAACGACTATGTTGTAGCTTGCCCCACTGGAAAATATTCCTTCAGTTTAACAGTTAAGCAATAAGAATCAGCTATAACATTTTTTATGTATTCATATTTAACAGTTTTTTAAGAGTTAAGACATGGGAAAGAATATATAATCTCCTCTATCATTCATAGGAACCTAAAAACAACATTTTATTTGCAAAATAAACTTTTCACACTTATTAAAAAGTTTTTCTATACAGACAGACTCAAATTGATATAAAGTTTCTAGCAACGGCACGTTCGCAAGATGGCATAGGGCCCGTGCGGACCTATATTGTGCGTTATCTCAAAAACGGTAGGTTTTAGGCTTTAATACACCGGAGCAATATGTTCCAGAGGATCTATGTACCAATACGAACATAATCTTGATACCCGCGTCAAAATCTTTGAAACGCGACCCATCAATTCTAGATCAGCCGATCCACTACCGTCAAAATTATGTAACCTCCCAGTTTTTCATCACTTTTATTTAAGCCCAAGTAAGAATTTAACAATTAAAATTAGGATTCATCACTTCTCCGTGAAATTCCCTTTCTTTTGATACCTCACTCATCAAAATCCATCGCTCCTGAGAGCCGGAAAAGGGATCAATACTCTCGTATTATATACAGAGAAGTGATTATATATTTAGATTTTTATTTTATATTTTTAATAAATTGTTTCATTATAAAATAATACTATTTTAAATCGAAATTAACAGCCAAGAAAAGTTGGAATAGCCGGGGGGTTTGGGTAAGCTAGTTTGCTGAGCTTCTGTAAACCCCCTTTACATGTTAGCCGGTTGACTTGCCTAGGATTGGCAAATTTATTAAGGCACTCTTAGAGGAAACATCCTTGGAGCTCCCATGTCCTCCTTAACCCATGTCAAATGTTCGTCCTAACAAAAACAAGGAAGTATTGTAATCGCGAAAATTTTCGGTTTTCAGATTTCGACGGAAATATCCATTTTGACCATCCCTGAATCCATTTCGACTAGTTTCGTTGTGGCGTCTGTACGTACGTACGTTCGTATCTTGCATAATTCAAAAACGGTCAGTTGTAGAAAGTTGAAATTATGTATTTAAGATTGCTGTAAATTCTAGTTGTGAACCTCCCTTTTTGGTCACTGCTTGATCACCGGAAGTGGTACTTTACTTGAAGGTCATAATTGATTTCCATTAAAAATTATATTAAAATACTATGCAAAACTTCTCAAATTTAGTATTTATAATTTATATATTGATTTAAATAACATACTAGATTTTGGTCTAAATTGGAAAACCGGAAGCGGTACTTTACTTGAAGGTCATATTAGACTTTCATCAAAAAATATAAAGTAAAACATCTGAAATTTGGTAAATTGGACTTTTATATCGATATAAATGCATTTATTAGATTTTGGTTAAGATTCGTGAGCAGAAAAGGGTACTTTACTTGAAGGTCAAAATAAGCTTACATTAAAAATTATATTTAAATTATTATAATTATATTATATTTAAAAGAGAAATCATATGTTTCTGTAATTAAGGGTATAAACGCAATTTGGTTTCCAATCCAATTAAACATTTTTATGACTTGTTAAAATTGTAGTAGAGTAAAATCCTAGTTTTCCTCCCCATTTTTGAGATCAACAAGTCTGCAGCATGAGAATAAGATATTAGTTAAGTGGGTTTTTCCGCTTAAAATGTCGAAACTGTCGATTTCTAAGGCTTTATCCAGTGATATTGACAGTTTAATTGTTGTCATGGAACCTGAAGAAATATCTTGGAAACTAGTTACCTACCGAAAGAAACCGACATATAATAACGGAATGAGACGGAGGTCTCATTCCGTTATTATATGTCGTTACTGGCGTTATAGGACTTTACTGGAGAGTAACAAGAGTGTGTGTTTGTGTGTGTGTGTGTGTGTGTGTGTGTGTGTGAGTGTATGTGTGTGCGCGTGCGCGTGTGTCAATAGATGGATGTCGGGACGCCGAATGTCGTTTTTACTGCAATCGTCGGAAACTAGTAACCAAATTCAGTATCACTTTTTGAGCCACGGATTTATAATTTAATAGGCATACAAGGAAATCATGTGTTGTCCACATCAGATATTTTTTATTATTTTACAAAAAAAATCTGGCGCGGTGCGCGCATCACACAACTTTCCCTTACCGCCCTATAATAATTATCTTTTTAATATAATTCTTAAGAGTTCACATAAAAATACTTGAAATAAACTCAGCAGCATTCAATTCTTCTCCCACTTAAGTATAATAAAATAGTTTTCAAAACAATTTTAGTACAACAATTCTGTACACTACCTATATATTTTAACTTTGTCAAGTTGCAAATATATTTTAAAAGTTGCTGGTTTGGTTTCTATGGAAACATTTTCTTTCCATTAAATAATGTGATAGTAGAAATTATTAAGTTAATTTCCGTTTTTGTATTCTTAAATTACTTTGTTTCAGAGCGAATTGTTTACAACAGATTGGCGGATTGGTGGGATGAGGTTGGGTCGCATCTATCTCCTTTCGGATGCGCTCGGTTATCCATCTATTTTATGCTCCTCATAAAATGCACTGTATCTTTGCTATTATTGGTCCGATTTTGATGATTATTTTATTGTTTTTTAGATAATTTAATTATCTTTCATACAAGTCTATAGATAATTTACTATAAATTGCATACTTTTTAAGCCATGTGAATATAAAATATTATTTTCTTCATAACTTTTTTTCCTGCGTTTTCTCGGTGATTTACTACATAAATGAAAAGTTAAAGGCCTTTATGAAGAATAATTTTGGCAAGTTTCATCAAAATCGTTAGAGCCGTTTTTGCGAAAAATATAAAACAGTGTAAAATCCATTATATAATAGCTATTTCCGGTTAGTCTGATGCGCTGCATCTTAGCTATTATTGGTCCGATTTTGATGATTCTTTTATTGTTTTTTAAATAATTTAATTATCTTTCATACAAGTCTGTAGATGATTTACCATAAATTGCACGCTTTTGAAGTTATGCGCAAATAAAATATTCTTTTCATCATAACTTTTTTCCCTGCAATTCCTCGATGATTTACTTCATAAATTAAAAGTTAAAGACTTTTATGAAGAATAATTTAGGCAAGTTTCATCAAAATCATTAGAGCCGTTTTCGAGAAAATTGTAAAAAAGTGTAAAATCGATTATATAAAGTGGCACTTCCGGTTAGTCGATTTTGACGAAAATGTTGCTGTAACATCACATGCATGTGCTAACCTTAAATATGTAATTTCAGTATCGTACAGCTTTCCGTTTTTGAGCTAGACTGATCACATACACACAGACCATTTTGCGAGACTTGGTCATTTGGACTCAGGGGACCTTAAAACATGTATTTCCGTTGAAAACTCGAATTCGAAAATTTTCACGATCGCAATACTTCCCCTTACTATATACTTCGTATATAGGTAAGGGAAAGTAAAAAACAATGTGCAAATGATTTTGTCAATGGAGAATAATAGGAATAAAAAATTATGAATGAAACGACATTTTTAAAACTTTTACCTTTCCTCTCTCAGCTCCTAGGACCCATTGGAATGAACGACGGAACACCTGTCCAATATTTGTGGGTGTAATTAATACCAGGCAAATTTTGGGCATTGGTAAAGATAATAATTATCCAGTTGGAAGCACGGTCAGGTACTTTTTCTTCGTCATGTACCTGTATTCTCTCGGTGATGTACATATATGAAAAGTTGCAGGGCTTTAAGGAGAAGACTTCAGACAAGTTTCATCAAAATCAAAATCGTTAGATCCATTAGAAAATTCTAAAAAAAAAAAAAAAAAAAAAACAATATGTAAATCTATGCAAAATCAATAATATAAAGTTGTACTTCCGATAAGTCGATTTTAGCGGAAAAATTGCTGTAACATCACAGGCATTTGCCTGCCTCAAATATGGAATTTCAGTTTCCTACAACTTTTTGTTTTTGGGCTAGGCTGTTCACATTTTGGGCTAGGCTGTTCACATAAATGCCGAAGAAAAAGTTATGAGGATAAGACAATTTTATTTGTGCCTAACTCAAAAAGTATGTATTTTCTGGTAAATTGTGTGTATCATTAGAAAGGTAATTAAATTCTCTAAAAAAATTCTTGAGATGTAAGAATTTAATAAGATGTAAGAGAGCAACTTTTTCGTCAAAATCGACTAAACTGAAGTGCTACTTTTCATCTTTGCAAAATTGAGCTTAAGTGGGGGATTTAAAGAACATGCAATATAAATACAGTAGAGCGTCGATTATCCGAACTAATGTTGTCAGTGGTGGTTCGGACAATCAAAAGTTCACGAAATTCACGTACTCGCACACATATATATATATATATATATATATATATATATATATATATATATATATGTATATATATATGCTGTTTACACTTAGCTTTTGCAAAAACGGTCTTCTGGGCAGACCATATTGCAAAAACCAAGTGTAAACAGCATCTTCCACCAATTCACTTTTCGCTTTTTTCATAGTTTTATGGTTTGAACTGCCCGCCTCACTGTCAAGCTTATGTGCGTACCTGGTGATTGAATCAGAATTATTTTTTATTCCGGTTATCGTTGATTTACCAACACCGAAATCGATAGCTAATGTCTGACCCGATTCACCTTTTGTCAGCCGCGTAATAATTTCCATTTTATCTTTTAATGAAAGAACCACTCGTTTTCTTTTTGTTGACATGTTTTAATTTAAAAAAACAAAATGATCATAAATGCGGTATACACCTCACAAAGAACGGTTTAAAACTGAGAGTAAGCTATCTATAACCAGCCAAATGAACGGAAAGGGTTTCACAGAAACAAATGCAATGAACTAATTAGGTATACAGTTCTAAGTAAACAAATACGTATTGAACATCTAAGTTCATAGAACACACACACACTTATGAACCACATACAAATACTATTCAACAAAGAAGTTTCTGAGAAATAATTAAAGATGGTTTCCTTTATAGACATTCTGAGAAATATATATTTTTTTTTCGTTTAATTTTATTCAAAATAACAATAATTTTAACAATACCAATAAGTAATTTACATGATCAAATTAATTAAAATTACACATAAAAAAAAAAGAAAAAAAAAAAGGTTTCGACAATCGAACGTTCGGATAATCGACGCTCCACTGAACGTAGTTTACTTTGTAATCCAGTGTTCTATAATGGCATGTGTTCCATAGCTGTCTGACAGAGCAAAAATAAAGGATGTATTTATTGTAGATGTGTAAATTCTTAATTCTTAAACCTTTAACATTAGGCAAATGCTGTAATATAAACAACATATAAACAACATACTGTTTTACATTCCATAGCTTTCTTTGGTAACAATACCTGACAATTCCTCAACAAATGCTTTATGTTTAGAATGTTCCGTTTTTATATGATATAATGATTAATTATTATATTTTTCAGGAGGTGGATGAGCAAAAGGAAGAACCTGATGAACTAATAAAATCGGTCACTAACTACATGAATGCCGCTGATAGTTCTTACAATGAAAATGTTAAAGCTACAGTTGAAAGGCAGCAAGGTTCACATTTATTCTGTGGACGGGATATCCTACAATTTACAAAGGATAAAATTCCATTGCACATTGCTACAACAAACCGAAATCTCAACAAGATTACTGCACTTCTAAATCATGGGACTGATATAAACAGCAGGGGAAATCTTGGTGAAACACCACTACATATTGCTGCTGGGAAGGGGTATGAATCTATTGTAAATTTACTGTTATCAAGGAATGCAAGTGTATATATAAAAGATTATAATGACAGAGCTCCAATACATTACGCAGTTAATAATGGGACCCTTAATATAGTTAAGATACTTCTCGATCATGGAACAGATGTCAACATTAAGGGAGATAATGGCCAAACACCACTCCACATTGCTGCAAGGAAGGGTTACGAAACTATTGTAGATTTGCTTCTGTCCAGGAACGCAAGTGTAGATATAAGAGACAACGATGATAGATCAGCAATAAATTACGCGTTGAGGAACGGAACGCTCAATGTTGTTAAAATACTTGTCGATCACAGCACTGGTATCAATAGCAAGGGAATTTATGTTACAATGCCACTACACATTGCAGTAAAAAATAGAAATATCGAGGAAATAAATGCACTTCTTGATCATGGCGCTAATGTGAACACTAGGGAAAAAGATGGATCCACAGCACTACATATCGCTGCTGCAGAAGGCAATGAGTTTATAGTGAATTTACTGTTATCCAGGAATGCAAGTGTAGATATAAAAGACAATAATGATAGAGCTCCAATACATTTTGCAGTTCATAATGAGAAAGTCAATGCCATTAAGACACTTCTCGATTATGGTGCTGATGTTAACAGCAGGGGAGGGTACGGTACAACACCACTACATATTGCTGCTGGCAGGGGCAACGAGAATATAGTGAATTTACTGTTCTCGAGGAATGCAAATTTAGATGTAAGAGACATTTATAAAAAAGCTCCTATACATGACGCGGTGTGGAATGGAAAACTCAAAGTTGTTAAAATACTTCTCAATCATGGCGCAGATATAAACAGTAAAGGATTTGGTGGTAAAACACCATTGCATATTGCTGTTAGAATGTGTTATGAAACTATTGTGAATTTACTACTGTCCAGGAATGTGAGTGTTGATAAAAGAGATGACAATGATAAGGCACCAATTCATTATGCAGCAGTCGAAAAAAACCTAAGAGTGATTCAGTCACTTCTCGATTTCGGAGCAAATATAAACAGCCAGGATATAAATGGTGATACACCTCTCATTCTAGCCATACGGTCGTGGGGTGATGAGACAGTAGTGAATTTTCTCATTTCAAGAAATGCAAGTTTAGAGATGAAAGACAACTTCGATAATGGTCCCATACATTATGCAGTATTGAGAAACAATTTAAAGATCACTAAGATACTTCTTGATCACAGAGTGAACGTGAATAGCAGTGGATATGATGGATACACACCACTACATTTAGCCGCTGGATTCGGTGTTGAAAGTATAGCAAATTTAATCATTTCCAGTAATGGTAGCGTGTATAAAAGAGACCAGATTAATAACACCCCCTTACATTTAGCAATAGGTAAAGGGAATATCAACGTGATTAAGAAGCTTCTCGATTACGGGGCTTATGTTAATGTTAAGGGAAATAATGGTTTGACACCTCTCATGCTTGCTGCCAATAATGGTAATGATGCTATAGTAAACTTACTTATTTCGAGAAAGGCTAGTTTAGAAATAAAAGACAATACATATAATACTGTAATACACTTTGCAGTAATGAGTAGAAACCTTCATATGATTAAGACACTTCTAAATAACCATGGGGTAGACGTTAATACTAAAGGAGAAAACGACAACTCACCTCTACATCTTGCAATTTTAAACGACAAACAAAAATCGACAGAATCACTATTATCAAAAAAAACCAATCTCGCATTAATAAAATATCACAATACCAGAATAAATTCTGCGGTAGAAATTGAGATGCTCAGTGTGATGAAGATCCTTGTGGAACACGGGGCTCAAGTGAACTCGCAGAATTTGATTGGTCGGACAGTGCTGCATGAAGCTGCTGCTAGGGGCTACACCAATATCATAGGCTATTTACTATCAGAGAATGCAGATTTCAAGATTGAAGATAATGTTTGCTTCACACCTTTCCATTGGGCAGCTAATAATGGAAAAATTAATGTGATAAAGACCTTGTTAGAGTTTGGGGATGATGTCAATAGAAAAGGATGTAATAATGTTACAGCATTACACTTAGCAATTGATAGAAATAACACTAAGCTGGTGGAATTTCTCTTGTCCAAAAATGCCGACCCCAATGTGATGAGGGAGGATGGACGTACGCCTTTAGACTTAGCCTTTCAACAGTCATCAGAACAATTTGTAAAAGTACTCCTAGATTATGGAGCAAGAGTCGAAGATAAAAGTTTTTTAGGATCAAAAGTTATTTTTGATGCAGTTGCAAATAAATCAATGGATCTATTAAAGCTTTTGTTGGATAGAACAATAGATTTTCATTCTTACCCGACAGCCATTCTTAATTATGCGATTGGAAAGTGCTTTATAGGAGGAGTCAAAATTCTCCTCTTCTACGGAGCAAACATAGAACAGAAAGACATCCATGGTAATGTTCCCCTTACTTCAGCTGTTATATCGAAAAGTACAGAATTGTTTAGATTAATTCTGGAAACTGGAGCAAGCAAAATCTCTAAAGAAAATATCAAAACTTTTCTAGATGTGGATTCTAACGTAAAAATTTTTTCCCCATTGAAAAATATCACAGATGTCCATCGATTGTCTCCATTACACATTGCTTCTCACCTTGGTCTCACGGATGTTGTACAACTGCTAATTTCTAATGGCGCTTCATTGGAGGTAAGCGATGAACGGAAATATACATCTCTCCACTATGCTTGTGAGAATGGGCACATTGAAGTTGTGAAATTGCTTTTGGATTCTGGAGCCAATAAAAATTGTGCCGATATCAATGGCACGACTCCCTTACACATCACCTGCAAACAAGGTTTGGTTTTGATAATAGAATTGCTACTTTCTGATCCTCTCCCAGCCATAGATCTACCTGACAGCAGGGGATACACTCCACTACACTTTGCTGTAATGAATGGATCATTAGAAATAGTTAAGTTATTACTGAATCTTGGTGCTGACAAAGAAGCTAAAAGCAATGATCTCAAATCTCCGCTTCATCTTGCTTCTCTTAAAGGCCACACAGAAATCGCAGAAACCTTATTGAACGTCGGAGCTGATAAAGGAGCATCTGACATTGATGGCATGACTCCATTGCATTTTGCGGCAAGAGAAAGATATCAGTTGATAGTTGATTTATTGTTTACGCATAGAGCATCCTTGAATAGAAGAAATAACAACGGTAGCTCGCCCCTTCATCTGGCCTGTGAAAGTTCCAAAAGAAAGGATATAATCTCATCTTATTCTGAAAAAAAATCTGGAAATATCGTTACATCACTTTGTAACTTCGGTGCAAATGTAGATGCCATTGATAACAACCTAATGACTCCATTACATATAGCTTCAAGAGACGGATGTTCGAAATGTGTGGAATTAATCCTTCCAAGAGGTAAAACAGATACAAGGGATATAAGGCAAAATTCAGCTATCCACTATGCCGCCTTAAATGGTCATAAAGAAATAGTCCACATGTTTTTAATGAAAGATGATGAGGAACGTAGGTACATTAACATTAACCACGAAACTCCGCTGATCTTGGCTTCAAGGAAAGGCCATGCTGATGTTGTAGCATTGCTTTTGCAGGGTGTGGTTGATGATTTTCGACCCGATATCAATGGAAGGACTGCCTTGCACCACAGTGCAACCTATGGTCACTTAGAAGTAGTGAAACTTCTTAGTTCTATAGCCAAAAGGGATACTGAAGACAAGTGGGGCTTTACAGCTTTGAATTATGCAGCTTCTTGGAAAGGATACCAAGATGTAATAGGATATCTTTCGACCTCCCGGTTGAACATTACTTTATCATATTATTTCAACAAATCAGATCCTTTCCAATAAATTTGGAATGGAAATGGAAATATATTAATCGAAATATTCGAGAAATATAAAACATTAATTAAATAGAGACCTTTTTTCAAGTTTAAATGGAGACTAACTAAAGATAACTCATTAAAGCCATTTGCCTTTAAAAAAAAAAAAAAATTAAGGTTTATCAAAATACTTTTCATTTTAGGACCAATTTCCCCGGATGACTGCATTGTCTGGTATTCTCTTCTATTGGTAAATGGCTGGTTAGATCTGGATCAGCCAAAATTGGCCTATGGGTATCCTGCAATTATAGAATGGAAACCATGGTTTGTAACAAGACAAGGCTCCAAAATTGTTCCACAAATAAAAATTACAAAAAAATTTATCTCCCAATAAACAGCTACTTTAGCACATCTGTTGGACGCGGCTAAGAAGCAAATCAAGAAACAACAGCTTAAACTACCACTGAAGAGAAAGAGGTCAGAATAAAGTTTGAGACATAGACCTCAAGACACTCGAAAACATGAGAATACTGTGTCAAGGAGGATTTTCTTATCCCAGAAATGAGCTGGCGCAGGAGAGAATAAACTTCTAAACGAGAATCATAGACTCATTCCACACCTGCAACTAAGAGTTGAAGAGCATCATATGTATGTATTAATCTTAATTTTATCAATGAATAACTTAATATAGACCAGTCAAATAGTAGTTTTTGTTGCAAAAAATACAGTAGTCGGTTTTATTATCCTTCCCTATATTTTTTACAGAGCTGAATCCGAATTTGGAGTTATTTAACATAATTTCCTGGTACGTTTTGGCATATTAAAAAAAAAAATCCAGCAAAAACTGATCGTAATAGACTATGAACTCATGATAAGCTCACTGTTCAATTCACATACCATATAAATAATAACCTACCCAAATTATTTCCAAATTTACTAATTAGTGCATTAAAATATTTTTTTAATCAATATAGAGTGATTATATAGATTAATAGATTTAAAAAAAAAATTAATACACTAATTAGTAAATTTGGACATAATGTGGGTAGGCAATTATTTATATGGTGGGTATTTGAATAGAACAGTGAGCTTATCATGAGTTCATACTCTATTAAGATCAGTTCATAACTGTTCTAACAAATATGAGCTAATTATCCTTTGGTAACTCTTGGACATATACAGTATTCCTGTATACATAATCATGAAGACTAAAAGGTAAAATAATTATTAATGCAATGTGGAGTATTGTATGTTATTGTTAAAAATATGATTATTAATGTTGATGCAATATTTTTTTTTTTGTTAAATTTGTAGAAAGTAATCCTGAAGATGGGGAAGCAACCCCGAAACGTGGATACAGTTAGATAAATAAAACATATATAAGAAAAGAAGAATAAAAATATATGGAATGTCACCATTGCTAAGTGTTAATAAATAATCATTAGACTTCCTATGTGCTGTAATAGAAAAATAAAAATAAATTTTCTACAACTTCAGTCCTATTAATTTTCCTTGTAGATAAGAAGAAAGCTGCTTCATTAACAGGGGCACAAGAAGAGCATGATTAAGGCTATGCTGTCCTATATCTATGTTAAATGTTAATACATCTTTAGACTATATACAAGCTGAGGTCTAGTAAAGCCCATTTGTTGTATATCTGAATCTGTTTGTTATCCACTGATTATGTGTAATAAATGGTTGTTGCATCTTAAGTATTATATGTCTTATCCAGCTTCCAGTAGATCAATAATGTTATAGCAGAAAATGGCACTACTATACTTATACCATGCGCTATCAGTTGTCACACTAGCAACCTCTAATGTCATTCATGTTAACTACGTGCCCCCGGTTTTGCGCATTTAAATTAGGTTATGTTCCTTGTCCTATGTTTATTGCTAAAATATGTTTCGCAGCTTCCAAATTGATTCTTATTTGAATTTCAAATAAGAGGTAAAATAATTTTTATAGATAAAGTGAATGAGAGTTATATAATAAGATTGAAAATTGATCTAATTAAAGCAGTAATAATTTAAATTACAGATAAGCACCGACCTCAACTGAAAATATCCGTTGGGGTTTTGTTTATCTCTTGAGCGAGCATAGCGAGTGGAAGTCGACAGCAGTAATAATTTTAAATAAAATCTAATTAAAGCAATAATAATTTTAATAATTCCAATGAATAAAAATCAGTTTAGTTAGCATCAATAACAACAAGGATCGCTAGTGTAGCGACAGGTATGGTCATCCTATATTCTTCCAGTTATGGTCATCTGCCCGGTCAATGTTGATGAAAACACATGTATTACCAGGGCAAGGCATTTGTTCAGATCAGTTCAGCAGCTACACTAATAAGAAATCTTCGATCGTGCTTAGCTCCTCCAAGGTTTGGTACGATCTAAAATATCCTAAATTGTGGCATATAACTCAGAAAAACACTCTGCATATTGATGAAGGGGGGGGGGGGAAATCGTCCACTGAGGGACTAATACAAATATTTGTATGATTAAATGAATATAATAGTGTTCATATTCGCACTTCTAAATACAAGTACCTAATATATTCACGAATACAAATATACCCAACAATCATTTTAGGCATCATCATATCAGAGATAAAATTAAAAATAATAAAGTAAAAAAATTGTATGTTACTTCTACTGAGCAGATGGCAGATGAATTTACTGAGGTATATGATTATGATTTTATGCAAAGATCCTCTCATGAGCAAAGGCAGTGTGCACACGGAGAGGGAGAGGACGGTGACAAAGGTACACAGGCTTGTACTAATGTCTCAGAAAACTTTTCTCTATAAAACAGTAGATAGAGGCAAAGTTTAAAGATTCAACTAAAAAAGTTGCTTAGAACAAAAGTTCAAAAACTTCAACTAAAACTTTTTTTGGTTTGACTTAAACACAAAAATTGTTTAAAATACGTTTTAGAAATCATATTCTTTAAAAAAATTTTAAGAGTAACACCAGAGCTCCTGCACAATTGCAGAGGAAGGGCTCCTGAAACTAAGGTTTGTGCAACTCTAATAAAAGATCCTGCGCAGGTCTATGATCCTGAGTGAACCTTAACAAAAAACCTAAACCTAAAACCTAAACAACAAAGCAATATATTAACCAAAAAGAAGAGAATAGTAAATAATAAAGTATAGAATAATGAACATAAACCTTATATCAAATAACATTATCTACATATCATTCCTACCATATCCAACTATCGAATATGCAAAACTGGGATTTGCATATTCGTCACTTTGAAATGTTCTAGACGAGGCACGCATTGTGGCAAAGTCTTGAATAATAATCCTCAAGGGTTGGCGTCTTGTGCCTTTTGGAGGTGAGTAAAATTATTCATATTTCCATGTAAATAAATTATTAGTAAAAGAAAGGGCATTCTTCCATTAAACCTATAACAATTGTTAGTTATTTATTTTAATGCAACATACCACCATTTCTCTCCATAATCATCCCTCCTCCAAGAGATTGAAGAGGCTGTAGGCATAAGAAGTTGATCAGATAAAGTTCAGGACACACACTTCAGGAATAATCTTCGAAATATTCTGTTAAGATATTTTGAGAATGAATTCCCAGATGCTAAATATTTCAATCCTCGCCATCATGAGAACTGACTCACCCTTTTGTTGTAGCTTTAATATAATATAATATTTCTCTTAGTTATATGCTATATAACGACTTGCTAGAAACTTATAAAATAAGACTTTTGTTATATAGTGTGGACCAAGCTTTACACTCAATATATCAGAGATTCTATATGATAATGAAAATAGTAAAGGATCATCAATTAGCTTTTCTTAGGACACATAATCTCTTAGCCAAAGCATAATACACAACTTTTCTTATCTAGGTATTGATGATTGTAGGATTTTGTACTTTAAGAATATAAACAAACAACCAACTATTTAGGGATTTTTATCAGCTGGTGAACATTGAAGAGAAAGAATATATAACAGTATTTAAGTACAGTGTCAGTAAATAATGGATTAGGACTAGTGCCCAGCGATATCAAAGTAATGTCACACAACCATAACTAATATAGATCAAAAGGAAGAGCTCTAAAGAATGCAAAAGATGAAAACTATTTGCTTTCATATTAGCATTATCTTTTAATCTTTCTGATAGAGAAGACATTTTTCAAACAGGAGTTAAACGGCATTACTCTGTTATATTTTTTTTATCTGTCAGAAACCCTCGCAAATTCGAAAGGATATTCATTCTCTCTGGTCTCAATTTCATTCCTACGGTAACATAATAAGGGAAGATAAATAAAATCCAAAATATTATCATAAATTATAGCAATTGTTACAAATAAGAAAAAATACATAGGTATATCTAATCCTAATATGCCATCGAAAAATTTCATTATCATGGCCTTAATTTGACAAATAGATAATAACAAACAATTTCAATAATTGAACAATATACATCAAACATATAAAAAATAGACAGTTAAATAAATTTTCAAGTAAATAGCACAACACCGATTCAAAGTTAATTTAACACTCTCTAAGGTAGAGGTGATAAACAAATTAAATAAATATTATATATACAAGTAAGTAATAACAAAATGATGTTAAATTTACTTACTTATTCAAATTATCTGTATATCCCTATTAGTTACATCCAAAGAATAAGTGTATAAAGCTGACTTTTACATAATGTATTTTGGCAAATTCATAGATAAAAGATATTACAAAGTGAAATTATAAGATAAAAAAAAAAAAATATATATATATATATATATATATATATATATATATATATATATATATATTTAATTGACCAGTTATTCAATGGAGCTACAGATTAATTTCCAATATTATTATTTTTTAAACTTCACACTTATGAACAAATTGTTTGTTTATAAATTTTGTTTTGTAACATAATGTTTATACTTATTTAGTTAGTTATTTTATAGATATATAGTTTTTAAATTTGAACTTCAGCAACAAAACATTACACATATCTACTGTTCAAGACCATATTCATACTTCATACAAAAGATATGGCAAAACTCGACAGAAATTACAATAACTTATATAGAATATGGTGATAACGGTCATGCCTGAACATACCAGAAGGCTGAAAAGGAACTGGATAAGAGATCTTGTGTAAAATCCTTCGGGATTTCATGTTAGGAGGAGGTGCTGATGGATGCTGCTGACATCCTTCATTCCAGTTATATAATATTTATATCACATCTGCTTATTGTCATGATATAAGACAAATTTGGATAAAAAATAAATTAAAAAATTGAATTTTTTCCATTATAATGTCATTTATTGAGGAGATTGTCCCAAAATAATATTTTTTCTCTCTTCTATTCTATTTGAATGCCAATACTGTTATATTCATCAAAGTGCAACAACCAGTTAGATAAAAATTTGGTTTAAAAACTGTAAACAGGTTGAACATTACTAAAAGTATTTCAAATAGAGATCAAAACTATACTTCAAGGGTCTTGTCTGTTACTGATATATTTTTTTTTTTTGTCTTACGCCGGGGTTAAGTTGGCATTGCTGTTATATGTTTCCTAGCAGCCCAATATAAAACAGATCTTCTAGAGAATGTATTCTCGGTGTCAACTATTAGGAGGACATACATCCAGGTGGCGAGCAGACATCTCCTCTACATGGCACAAGGAACATACGGGACTTTCAACGACTCCAATTCTATGGAGATGCTGTTGGAGGTAGTCATGCCCCATAATTATCCTAAAGCAGGCAACTGACTGTCCCTTAGGCAACAACATCGGTATGTAGCCTTCCTGCCTTAAAAGGAGCTCCCATTGCTTCCCTTCAGCTAATCTTGAATAGTAATCTTTTAGATTTTCCGTCTTGATATTAGTTTAGTATGATAGTGGAGGAAATATTCAGTAACAGAATGATAGTCTGTACTGACATAAAATAGGATAGATAGTACAAACAACAGCCTGTGTGACAAAAAAAAATATGAATCTTAAATTAATTATTGTATATATTAATATAGGTGTTTGTATACTGAAACTTAGTTAAACAAATCAACAAAGAATTACCTGAATTATTATCCACTTCGGAAATTTTATTTAGTTTTATTTTTGGAGTCGTAGAGGTTCAAGCATAGGTATGGTGAAATTCACAAGTTCAATTACCAATACAGCAGTTTTCCATTGGGAGTTGAACCATGGTACAAAGACTACAAAACAGAAAAAAAAAAAAATAACATTAAGTGAGGTAAGTGCGTAATTGTCTCATTAAATCTAAACTTTACTTTCTGAAACCCTTTAAAAAAATTAAAATAAATAAAAGCAACAAAATCAGTCCATCCGTTAAAGAGATAATCATAGCACAAACAGAAATAGGATATATCAGGAATCAATTATAAATATTTATTGTAATACTATTTATGAAATAAAAAAACATTTTATAAATATATATATATATATATATATATATATATATATATATATATATATATATATATATATATATATATATATATATAAATATATATATATATATATATATAGATAAGAGACATCAGATATAGATAAGAGACATCAGAGCTCCATCCAAGACATAAGAAGCTACCGTGGAGCAGACTGTGATTCGGACCACACTCTGATTAGGATCAAATTCTGTCAGAGGCTGAAGCGAATCAACAAAGTAGGGGACCATGTGGAAAGAAACAGGTACGAAGTCCATAATCTGAAAAATCCTGAATTAAAAGCTAAATTCCAAGTTGAACTGAAGAATAAATTCGAACCCTTGGACTCAGAGGACCTCACGGTTGATCAACACTGGGAGGCATTAGAGACTGGGTTAAAAGAAACAGCTAAGGAAGTAATAGGTATTCAGGAGAAACGAAAAGCCAAGAAGTGGTTCACAGAAGCATGTGAAAAGGCAGTGGAGGAAAGAAGAAAAATTAAAGTTCTCTCCGTAGCCAAAGCTGATCAGGACACGCTGGAAAAATACGCCGCTGCCAGGACAAAGACAAACAGAATAATAAGAAAAGCAAAAAGAGAATTCCTCAAAGAAAGACTGCAAACTATTGAGGACAACTGGCAGGCCGGAAATATATGTGAATTCTACGCAGACATCAGGAAAGAAAGGGTAGGATATAAAGCGAGAAACACGCAAATGCGAGGAAAAGATGGCAAACTGACGGCATCAAAAGAAAAGGTATTAAGCATCTGGAAAGAACATTTCCAGCAGCTTCTCAACCAAGGGAACCCCACAAACGAAGAAGACATGGACCACGCTGAAGACCTCGACCCGCAAGAGGTTGAAAAACCAGACATTCTGGATGTGGAAATAGCTATCGACAGGCTTAAAAGAAGAAAGGCCCCAGGGTTGGACAGCATACCATCAGAGCTGTTTAAAGATGGAGGCGAAACTCTAAGAACCAAGCTATTAGAACTAATCCAGAAAATATGGGAGGAGGAAAGGATACCGGAGGCTTGGAACACAGGTCTAATATGCCCTATCCTAAAGAAGGGGTCCATGTATGAATGTGGTAACTACAGAGGCATAGCACTCCTTCCGGTCGCCTATAAGATAATGACTAATATCCTGCTAAACCGGATATATCCCCACTATGAAAATATTATAGGCGACCACCAAGCAGGATTCAGAAGAGGAAGGAGCACGCTAGACCAGATCTTTATCCTAAAACAGGTACTCGAAAAACGTTGGGAAGTAGAGCAGGATGTGCACGCCTTATTTGTCGATTTCAAAGCAGCCTATGATTCCGTGGACAGAAACTGCCTATGGAAAATCATGACTGAGCTGGGTATTCCCGGGAAATTGGTGAGATTGACGAAGGCGTGTACAAACGACCCCAAATGCAGAGTACTGATACAAGGAGATGTGTCTGAAGCCTTTGAAGTTAGAACAGGTCTGAGGCAGGGGGATGGATTCTCGCCGATGCTGTTTAACTTAGCCCTTGAGAAGGTGATTAGAACAACTTCATTGGAAAATGGAGGGGTGCACGTTGGAATGAAACACAAAATCCTAGCGTATGCGGACGACATAGCTGTCCTTGGAATCAATGAAGAGGACATTGAGAGACTTGCTAAGACTCTGTTACGAGAAGCAGAGCAAATCGGCTTGAAAATAAATGAAGACAAAACAAAATACATGATAGTTAGCCGAAAAATCCACCCCAACAATAGTATCTGCGTGGATGGCAGAACATTCCCGAAAGTAGACAGCTTTAAATACCTCGGCTCCACAATAACCTCAGTCAATGACCAGCATACAGAGATAGACCAGCGTATAACAAGCGCAAATAGAGCTTTCTTCTCTCTGTCAAGAGTACTGAAATCCCGAAAAATCTCCAGAAATCTCAAATTAAGGGTGTACAATGCTGTGATAAAACCAGTTCTGATGTACGGCTGCGAGACCTGGGCTCTAACCGGCACCCAAGAAAGCAGAATCGAGAGATTTGAAAGGAAAGTCCTCCGCATGATAACCGGAGCGATATGGGATCAGAATCTAAAATCCTGGAGAAGAAAGACCAATAAAGAACTACTTACAGAAACTGGTCAGTCAATATCTCATGATATGAAGGCAAGGAGGTTAAGATGGGCGGGGCATGTAGCTCGAAGCAATCCATCAGGACGCCTTTTCACAACGATGAATGCCACAATAGTTGGCAAGAGACCACGTGGAAGGCCAAAAACCAGATGGATAGACAGGATCAACAAAGATGCGAAAGAGCTGCATGCAGCAAACTGGAAAGCAGTGGCCCAAGATAGGCAGAGGTGGAGAAGGCTGGTTCAGGCGGCCAAAGATCTACAAGGTCTGTAGAGCCAACCGAAAAAAAAAAAAAAAAAAAAAAAAAAAAAAAAAAAAAAAAAAAAAAAAAATATATATATATAAAATGTTTTTTATGGGCAGCGTAGGTGATTTCTTGTTGGCTATACTTCATTTTTATTTATTTTTATTTTTGTTTGTTTGATTTAGTTTTGTTTTTATTTCAATTGAACACTGAAATTGTATTAAACCACTAAATATGTAAATTTGATAAATCGAACCAATCATGTAGTATGCCTCTAAGGCATGGAGCATGTATAAAATAATAAACGGTCCTTATGTGGGGTTACCATGTAAGGAAAAGATGGAAAAAAAAAAAAAAAAAATTATATATATATATAGCCTTTATTTGTGCAATATAAATTTATATGAAAATTGAAGTTCGACCACATTGAACATATTCACCTGACTTGTTTCATCTGACTCATCTTCAGAGTGCTTCAAACAAGAGATAAAACAACTTTTATGAAATTGAAATGTATTGAAGCTAATGAAAGTCATTTTGAATAAAGATAATATCGTTAAAGTTTGTTTTTCCTTCATGCGCCTCATACCTCATACCGTAGGAACTGGAATGTGGAAATGAACTTATTAGTAATTTTAATATGATTTAAGCTATTGATAAAATTAGGGAATCAGGATTGAGATTTAAATTTAAATTAGAAAAACAAAAACTTACTTCTTTTTTTTCCACATTGATTGATCCTGAAATTTATTGGGTTTTAACATGTTTCATATCAATGAATAACTTTACTCCAACTAATTTATATTATGGTATATAAATGCCTAAAAATTACTAAGAAGTTTTTATTACTAATTAATCTATTTTGAGTTGAACTATATCATTTGCAATAGGTTATGTAGGTACATCAAAACTTACTTATCTAAAGAGACGTAAATGAAAGGAGAGGATTGAACTAGCTTTCTAGAGAAATGATATTTGTTATAAGTGGAGTAAAATATAATAATACATCTTTTCAGGATAAAAAAAAAAAATCATATAACAATATAAAAAAATTCAAAAGCAATCATTCTTTAAGTAATGATTACATTTTGAATTAGCATATCGAAATTGAACAATTACTCATTTAAGCATACATCTCGCATATGGTTTGACTTAAAATTAATGAATTTAAAACTTAAATAATGTCTTCAATTCCAAATATCATTGAGTCTCCCATTTTGTAATTGTTTTTCTTTTTCTGATGTAAAATTAATTCAAACTCTATGTAGGAGTAAATACATTCAACCATTGACTGTTCATAGCAGTTGAAAAAAAATATAATAAAAATAATTTTTCATTTAAATATTATGTATAAACATGATAAAAGCTAAGACATAATTATTTAAATAGATAATTTTAAGATTAATTGATGATCAATCTATTACTAAAAAACTGACCAGCTCTTAAGCAGGTTCCATGTAACTTTGAAAATATTAATGAATAGACCTAAAGAATTTTTAAAATAATATATAATGTTAAGTAAATCATATTGTTTTTAAATTAAATAAATAAATTTAATGGACAACTTACCAATAGTAACCACAATAGCAATACTCAAATAGCAAGGAAGGTTAGAACTGAGCTTTGTGTGAGCGCCAAAGTAACATATAGAAAGAAGTTAAGTTAATAATATCGTGATTTTTATTAGCACATTTTTATATTATATTTAAATATACGTCTTCACATTTTTTATTGTCTAATTAATCAATATTTTTATGTATTTAAAGCGCTATACGATGTAATTATAATAAGATATACTTTTTAAGTTCATTGAAAAACTAATTATTATATTTGTTTTTTCTAAAATTATGGTTTAATTAATGGTTAATGGTTTTATTTTACCTTTATTTATTATTATTATTTTTTTGTTTTATATTTTTAAATTATTCTAGTTAATAAGTTATTAATAATTTTATTTTAACTGGTGGCATTAAGTATGTTGTGCGAGCCTTTTAGTCTACTGCAGTTTCGTAAGTTTTGCATGTTCTGAATTGTTTTAATTTGAATTAAATTAAAGCCTGATTTTATAAAATTTAATAATATTCGTAAAGTTTTTCGTAAGTGCCGTTGTTTCAATTAATTTTTTTTTTTTCGTTTTCGTGTAATTCCGGAGTGGTTTTATTTAATTTTATTGTTCAGTAAATTGCCAGGGTTAAGATGGCTCCTTTTTTTTTAAGGGATTGTGTCGATTTTTGTGATATTGTTTTGTATGGAAAAGTTTAAAGTAATAAACATAAGATTTGTAAATAAATACATGTCTGATTATTATGGAATTATGGAATATTTACTTATATATATATTTTTCTTTTTAATTCATGATAGGCGTAGAATGGATTTTGTCGTTTTTTTCTTCATTGATCAAATTCTGCTGGGACTGCTGGTGTGGTATGTTTATTTCTAATGTTTTTTTTTTCATAATGATTATATATTAGTATGCCAATTATACTTTTTAAAATGATAACCTAATTTACTTTTTTTTTTCTGTATGAATGAGAGTGTTTTCTCAAATATTATATTTACTGCATTTATCAAATATATTTTTACTACAATTACAGATATATTTTCGTTGTATACAATATTTTAGCTATTATTTGAGTTTCCTATTTTTAGAGAAATAATTTTAGTAATCCTAATGTAACAAGAAGTTACATTATCAGTTACATTCCTGGAACAATCCAGTAGGTGTAACAAGAAGTTACATTATCAGTTACATTCCTGGAACAACCCAGTAGCTGTAACTTACTTGTCATTGTTCCAGCCTTTTCGTTTCGTTAAACCTGTTATTATGATTTACATTTTAATGTTCCTTTGCATTAAGACATGAAAATTGAAAAACGAATAAACCCAATTACAATAGATTAAGATTTTATTTTTATTTTTTTAATTTCTTAGATCCCATTTACCCATTAGGTTAAATTTTACGCTTTTTGGCGAAACCAATTATCCATCGCAGAAAAAAAAAGAAAATGAGAAATTTCAATGAAAAATGTAATTATTTCAATATATATATATATATATATATATATATTATAAAAAAAATAAAAAATATATATTTAATATTTTTCAGTCTAGTTTAAAATTTAGACCTGTATTTGAAAAAAAAAATAAACGGGGTCTTTAAGATTCAGTACATCTTTAAAATTTCAAATAGAAACCTATGCCTTCCGATACACCATTTTAACGGATTTTTGAAACTGAATTCAATGGTGAAAGCAGATTTTAAATTGGTCAATAAATTACAAAGTTATGGTACAAATACATTTCGTTTGTTTCGGTATTAATACTTTTAAATTGCCTTTACTTTTGTTTTTGTTACACAGGAATTAATTGGTCTTAATTAATGGTCTTAATTGGTTTAATTAATTGGTTCAATTAATTGGTCTCATCGTGTTTGTTATCTTTTTAGCTGTAATTCATAATAAAGTTTTGTTTTAAAGATGTAGTGAAAAAACAGAAATAATATGATTGACAGCGTTTGCCAATCATAACCCTGCAACATCAGTTGAAGAACTGTAGTGAATAGTGGAAAATGCTTGTCGATCCATCGAGCCACTACCGAAGAGTGGCTAAGAAGAGCCAACCTTTGCATCGTCGAAGATGGCAGGCATTTCGGACATGAAATGTAGGCTCACCAACCTCTGGTTGTATGTAGTATGGATTTTTTTTATTATTAATAATAGCTAACAAAATGCATTATTTTAATTAAACTTTGTAATTTATTGACCAATTTAAAATCTGATTTCACCATTGAATTCAGTTTCAAAAATCCGTTAAAATGATGTATCGGAAGGCATAGGTTTCTATTTGAAATTTTAAAGTTGTACTGAATCTGAGAGACCCCGTTTATTTTTTTTTTCAAAAACAGCTCTACATTTTAAACTAGACTGAAAAATGTTAAATACGTATTTTTTTATAACGTTATCGGTTCAAGAGAAATTCAGCCGGGCCATCTAAAAAGGACATCCTGTATGTATATATATATATATATATATATATATATATATATATATATATATATATATATATATATATATATATAATGACGAATAACAAATAATATTTAAAAATAATCATTCTAAAGTATTTTAAAAATAATTGAGGAATATTCTATCAAGAGTCATTATATCCACTTTTGGAAAAGTATTATCACAGAGCTATCTAATGGAGATAAAGGAAATTTTTATTAAAAATGTTGATTTGTAAAGCCTAGAGAAAAAATTAAAGTTTGAAATAAACTGAATTCTTTTTAGATATAGAATTTTAATTCGTCAAAAAACCTTCTTTTTTTTTTATCAAAAGTGGATATATTAACTTTTGATAGAAAATTCCTCAATTGTAGGGAATTAAAACTATTAAAAATGTATATATATATATATATATATATATATATATATATATATATATATATATATATATATATATATATATACAATTGTGTCGCCTGAAGTTTCCTTTGATCTTATATTGAACCCCTAACTTCCTTGCGGCGGGCTCTATACATGAGTTGATATTATAGCTAATTTAATTAATTATCACGTTTATTATGGTCATAATTTTAATAAAAGGCTTTCTTTTGGAAGAAAAGAAAATTTGTCTGAAAATATCTGATTTGTTGCGGGTTTTTATGATTAGCGGCTTAGCTAACCGTCGGATCAATATTTTCACCGATATAACATCGCTTTAGAATTCTATTTCCTACAAGAATCCGCCATAAAATATATCCCATTCCATTGAAATCTCCAGAATCATGTGCGCTGGAGAGGTAGTGGAGAATGTTGGTGTTGAGTAGAGGGTGTTGAATATGAGCACATTATAGCATAACACAACAGCATAAATTTGATTTTGAGGCCTAAAATATTAGGCAATCAAAAAATAACTAAAAATAGGAAAATCTTAGAAGTAATATACATATCCAAGAATATAGAAAAAACTGTAAATTACAAAACTGACACAAAGAATCTTAATAGCCTTTATGCAGATATTATAAATAGAATTAAACAGACTAATTTAATTTAATAAAACTAACAAAATAGATAACCCTTTACATTTTATTAGGACAATCAAAAAAGCATATATAAAGGTTATAAATAGGATGTTGTGGCATAAACAGCCAATTGATAAATAGGATCAAAGAGCATTCAGATCAATCTTAAATCATCCAGTGATGGCAAAGGAGTGCTACAATGTTTTAACTAAAATTGTAAAGTCAAATAATTTTAATTGTTATTGTATTTAATATATGACATGAGGAATAATTATATCTCTTGAAAATAGACCAATTTAAGGTAGATTCGATGAAATTATTGTTTTGTTAAATCGTTTTTAAAGGAAATGTTTCGTGAAATATAAAATATATCTGATGTGGACAACACATGACTTCCTTGACACATGACCTACTAAACTATAAATCGCTGGCTCAAAAAGCGATCCTGAATTTGGTCATTAGTTTACGAAGATTGCAGCATCTCAAAATCGGCACTCGGCGTCGCGACATCCATCTGTTGACACACACACACACTCTTCTTTCTGGAGGTCTCATGATAACTGAAATTTC
Source organism: Rhaphigaster nebulosa (assembly GCA_948150685.1). Taxonomy (NCBI): domain Eukaryota; kingdom Metazoa; phylum Arthropoda; class Insecta; order Hemiptera; family Pentatomidae; genus Rhaphigaster; species Rhaphigaster nebulosa. The sequence goes on from OX411310.1 coordinate 139,450,188, forward strand.
CAAGAGATTTTTTCGTGTTCCGTGACAACATTAAAACTGTCAATATCACTAGTTAAGCATTGGAAATCGACAGTTTCGACATTTTAAGCGGAAAAAATTAACTTAACTCATTTCTTATTCTCCTGGTGCAGACTTATTCATCTCACAAATGGGGAGGAAAACCAGTATTTTAAAATTAATTTTAACACTTAAAATAACTAATAAAAATGTTTAATTGGATTGGAAACCAAATTGCGTTTGTAACCTTTATTACCGAAACATATGATTTATGTATTTAATTTTAATATAACTTTTGATGCAAGTTTATTATGAACTTCAAGTAAAGTACCCTTTTCGGCTCACCAATTTTAACAAAAATCTTGTAAAAACATTTATATCTATATAAAAGTCCTACTTACCAAATTTCAGATGTTTTACATTATATTTTAATATATTTTTTTATGAAAGTCTAATATGACCTTCAAGTAAAGTACCTCTTCCGGTCTGCCAATGTTAACCAAATTATATTATTTAGATCAATATATAAGATATAAATACTAAATTTGAGAAGTTTTGAATTGTATTTAAATATAATTTTTGATGAATATCCATAATGACCTTCAAGTGAAGTACCACTTCCGGTAATCATACAATGACCAAAAAGGGAGGTTCACAAATAGATTATACAGTAATCCTAGATATAAAATTATAACTTTTTACGGCTAACCGTTTTTGAGTTATGCGAGATACGCACGTACGTACGTACAGACACCACGACGAAACTAGTCAAAATGGATTCAGGGATGGTCAAAATGGATATTTCCGTTGAAATCTGAAAACCGAAAATTTTCGCGATTACAATACTTTCTTTACTTACAAGGAAGTAGTAATGGTGAGAGTACGGTTGACCGTGGAAAATGTTGATTGGGGGTCAATAAATAAACATACATATAAGAAAAAACTTATTATAATGTGTGCCGACGTTTCGTTTAAGTTTTAGGCCATCATCAGGGCTAAGAAAAAACAAGATAACAATAGATGTAACAACAGTGACAGTACAAGTATTTTCTTTATAATTTATATTTTTTTCATGTTACTGTTTGTTAACTTTTTTATTATTAATGGTACTGCTACTATTGTTACATCTATTATTATCTTATTTTTTCTTAGTCCTAAAGATGACCTAAAACTTAGACCGAAACTTCGGCACACATTATAATAAGTTTTTTCTTATTTATTAGTTGATTTGTTGACCGCACAACCAACCAAGATTCTCCTACATAATATAAAAAATATTGTTTTATTTATTGTTAGTTTTGAAGATAGGGATCAAGACCCCGAAACGTTAACAAATGTACAATATTGGATAGAAAAAGTTACCAATTTGGAAGTATGATTGCCAAAATTTTCCAACTAAACTAGAAAGGCTTCCTATAAAAATTTTGTAAAATTTCAATACAATCTTTGTTCTTTGAATTTTTTCCACGTCATTCGCACCGAAAAGTAAAATGACCCAAAAATACTTCGATTGTCTTTTGATAATCCTCGATATGATCAAGATTGTATCAGTTAATACTTAACGGCGAGCTGTATACATGCGTTAATTTTATAGCTAATTTAATTAGTTACATACAACGTTTATTATGGACATATTGTTAAAAAAAAGCTTCTTTTGGAGGAAAAGGAAAATAATTGAGAATATAGGCTGAAAAAATAAAGATCTGATTTTTGTGTTTTTTTTGCGATTAGCGCCTTAACCAATCGTCGGATCAATCAAAAGTACGTTAAATATATTTTCATTATTAGTAAAATAATTTTCTTTACTAGTAAAATGTTTAAATGTTGTTTCTAATTAATGACAGCAGATAGTTTATTCCACATTTGCGGTACATAACTAAAAAAAAAACAAAAAAAAATTGTTTTAAATGATAAATAATGATAATATCATTGGAAGCTGGAGGTACGAGATGAGGGGATTGTCCAACTAATTGTAATAAGACTTAATAATAAGACTCCCTTTGATAAGACTCCCTTCATTTAAGGCATCAAACTTAAGGCAATCTCTTTAAGATTTCATATAATAAAATTCAATTAGATAGATTATATTTTTCACTGATTTGGGAGCTAAACAATGAAAACGATAAAATCAGTTTTGGTTAGGTTTCTTCAAAAATAGACCACAGTGTGCGCCTGTTTCATAGGGATGTTGAAACAAACAAATATATCGATTTATATAGCTTCGATAAATTTTTTTTATGCATCGAAATAGTAGTTCGATATATCGAAAAAATATATATCGATATTTAGATATATCGGGCCTCGATATTTTTTTAATCTTTTAAAGGGAGCTTAGGGATTTAAACATCAATATATATCTATATCGATAGATTTTTAATTATGTCGCAACATCAGTTCGATATATCAATAAAAATATAGTTTTTTTTAACATTTAAAAGGAGGAGAAAATGGTTTACATTGAATTGAATGTTAGGCAGGGATGTTGTTACAATTTGTTGCATAGGACAAAATATAAAATTTTCCAACTATATTAGATATTTTTATTTCCCCAACTACATAATAAAATATTGTAATTTTCCTCGACATTTTTGGAGTTGAACTTTTCACTTACCTTATGCGAATGTTGACACAACAACAATTTTTTTTTCTATTCAAACACAACATTATATCAATAAAATATCAATTTCTTAACTCAAAAGGTTGGGATGCGAATATTGAAAAGAAAAATTTCGATATATATCGCATCGATAGTTTTTGAATATATCGAAATATTAGTTCGATATATCGGGCCTCGATATTTTTAATCTTTTAAAGGGACATACACATATCGATATTTCTGTTCCTATATAATTAAGATATTGTTTTTATAATATTGACATTTCTGAGATGATAATAATAATAATAAATGGTTTAGCGAACCCGAAGGTTCGATGCCGATACCACCAATCCTCCGTCCACAGACTAACGTCTAAATCAAAATTCGAAAGATCACCCTTAACACAATCCTCTCACCTACGTTTCGGTCTACCCGTCGGACGTTTACCAGTCGGCTCAGCGTTTATTAACTTTTTAGGAATTCGTTCGTTATTGAGCCCAACAACTTTACAAGCCCATTTCGACCGTGGCGATGATATCACGTAGATTATATTAACAGGATGCATGCTCCACAATTCCGCGTTGTGTAACCTTCTAAATTCTTCTGTGGACTCATCCTTTTTCTGACCAAATATATTACGCAATACCTTATTATCGAAGACCTTAAGGCGTTGTTCGTCCTTCAAGGTTAGCGGCCACGTTTCAAACCCGTACAGAACTGTAGGCAAGATAATAGTTTTGTATATTCTAAGTTTTAAGTTTCTGGACAAAATGCGCGACCTAAGTAATCTCGATAGCGAAAAATAACAAGCATTTGCCGCCTTCAACCGCGCCTTTATTTCCTCTTGAATTTCGTTTTTTCTAGTAATCATAGACCCCAAATACTTAAATTTCTCAACGTGTTCAAATCTATTTTCTCCTATATCTATATCATCAAAATCGCCCCTGTTTCTATTGCTAACCATATATTTCGTCTTATCCGTATTTATTTTGAGGCCAACCTCACTTAATAATACCAAATCATCCAAGCACGGATATTTTACCACCCAGATCTAAACCCCTTTCGGCACGCATCACCTTTCTAATGACATACTCTAGTGCTAAATTAAATAGGACAGGTGAAACGAAATCACCTTGTTTTAAACCCGAGTGAACTTCAAATTTCTCCGAAAAATAATTACTGATTCTAACTTTATTGAATGTTTTGGTCATGCACATCTCTACTAGATTTACTAACTTCTTCGGTATTCCCTAATCAACCAAAATATTACACAGTCTCTGGCGATCAATGGAATCATAAGCCTTTTTGAAATCCTCAAGAAGCTGATGAACTACACCGTTGTACTAATTTTTTTTCTAATATTTGCCGTAAGGAAAATATTTGATCAATAGTTGATCCTTTCCGTCTAAAACCACAATGGTAGTCTCCGATGATTTCCTCGGCGTAATTTCTCTGATTCGACTAGTTAGGTTCAACGAGAACATTTTATAACATACCGAAAGGAGTGATATTCCGCGATAGTTATTACAATCCATCCTCGGTCCCTTTTTGTGAATAAGTATAGATTCTTTCCATTCTTCGGGCATTTTTCATTTTCCCAGATATTTTTAACCAAAAAGTATATTTTAGAAACTCCAGCTTCACCGCACGCTTTTATTAATTTACTGGGAATGTTGTCGACTCCCACTGATTTAACATATTTTAATTTTCCGATGGCTATTTCGACTTCCTCTTTACTCAGTCCTTTAATTAACGGTTCAGCACTCTGATATTCAGAAGGAGGAGATTGACTATTATTTCCCGAATTCAAAATACTTTCAAAGTGTTCAAAGTGGATCGGCCAAGATATTGTTATTTTCATCTCTAATTCCATTCATTGCGGATTCAAACCGATTACGCGATCTGTTTATACATGTCTCTGAGGCGATATAAATAAGATATTGTTTTTTTAATATCGATATTTCTGTGCCGATATTATCAAGATATCGATATTATTAGCCAATATTTTGCTTTCAATATCCCATCCCTAAAACACAGCCACTATAGTTAGTAACTCGAACACACCACACCAGAAGTTTTTATGATTCTTTGTTTGTCGAACCCGCCGTCCTTAAAGGTTTTTTTTATTCTACATTTATTTCTCCTTTTTTTAATAAATAAATTAATAAACCTTTTTTAGTTTTTTAATATGATTTCTCGGTTATAGCGCTCTTTTTCCCTGGAAGTGCGTTTTAACGAATTTTTACTGGATTTCAATAATCGAAAGTTAAGTTTATTCAAGAAAAACCCTAAAGTTTTCGCTCCTTTTTCATTCTCTACAACAAAAATCATTGTAAATGTTGCGATCCCTGCGATATACCTTGTTTCAAGTAAAGTAAAATTTCTAAAATTTGAGCCGAGATAAAGTTTTATGCAATTGGCTTATATTTTAAGAAAAGACAGATATCTCTTTAGACATACACGATCTATTAGACATACAAATGTCTGTGACTACTTAAATTGGAGCCAATTTAATCCACAATAATTTAGTTCATGATGTTTATCTTCGCAGGAAGAACAGTTTCCATGACATTTATCAAATTGAAATTAAAATATCTGATTTGGACAACATATGACTTCCTTGTACGCCTATTAAACTATAAATCGGTGGCTCAAAAAGTGATCCTGAATTTGGTTACTAATTTCCGAAGATTGCAGTATCTCAAAAACGACACTCGGCGTCGTGACATCTATTGACACACACACAAATGGGGAGGAGAACCAGTATTTTACTCTCAATTTTAACACTTAAAAGCAATATAAATGTTTAATTGGATTGGAAACCAAATTGCGTTGTAACCTTTATTACCGAAACATATGATTTATGTATTTAATTTATAATTTTTGATGTAAGCTTATTATGACCTCCGAGTAAAGTGCCCTTTTCGGTTCATCAATTTTAACCAAAATATAGTAAATACATTAATATCCATATAAAAGTCCTATTTACCAAATTTAAGATGTTTTACATTATATTTTAATACAATTTTTGATGAAAGTCTAATATGACCTTCAAGTAAAGTACCGCTTCCCGTTTTGCAATTATGACGAAAGTCTATTATGTTATTTATATCAATATATAAGTTATAAATACTAAATTTGAGAAGTTTTGCATAGTATTATAATATAATTTTTGATGCAAAACAATTATGACCTTCAAGTAAAGTACCACTTCCGGTGATCAAACAGTGACCAAAAAACGGAGGTTCGCAACTAGATTTCATAATAATCCTAAATACAAAACTTCAACTTTCTACGGCTAACCGTTTTTGAGTTATGCGAGATACGAACGTACGTACAGACGCCACGACGAAACTAGTCAAAATGTATTCAGGGTTGGTCAAAATGTGATATTTCCGTTGAAATCTGAAAACCGAAAATTTTCGCGATTACAATACTTCCTTTACTTCTTACAAGGAAATAAAAATGGTGATTTCTCGTTTTTCGGGAAAAAAAATGTGTTATTTTGAAAATCTTTATCTCGGGAGCTATTTGACGTATAGACATATATAACCACTCAAATTGGAGGCAGTTAAATACACAATAAAGTAGTATATAATGATTATCTTTGTAGGAAGAGCAGTTTCTATGTAATTTGACAAAATAAATTTCAAAAATGTTGTTATTCAAAAACTTTATCTCGGGAACTATTAAACGAAAAGAGTTTTATTAGGGCTCAGATTTTAGAAAATTTACTTTACTTTAAACAAGGTATTTCGCAGGTATTTAAACATTTACAATTTTTTTCGCTTAGTTCTTAGTTTTCAAGATATTGAGTACAGAATGAAAAAGGGGCGCCAATTTTGGGATTTTTCTTGAATAAAGTTAACTTCCGATTATTGAAATAGAGTAAAACTTTTGTTATAGAAATGTAAGGTGAACACTGAATAAAGAAATTTTTGATAATCAGAATTGCTATTTGTTTTTGTAAAAATATAAAGAGTAAAATTATAACGCATTTCCAAGAAAAGGAGTTTATCATATAAAACAAAAAAAAAAAAAAAAAAATGTTTTTACTTCCTTGTTCGCAGTAATGAAAGTTTCGGTTTTCAGATTTCAACGGAAATATCCATTTTGACCATCCCTGAATCCATTTTGACTTGTTTCGTTGTGGCGTCTATACGTACGTTCGTACCTCGCATTACTTAAAAACGGTTAGTCGTAGAAAGTTAAAATTTTGCATTTAGGATTATTGTAAAATCTAGTTGTGAACCTCCCTTTTTGGTCACTACTTGATCATCTAAAGTGGTACTTTACTTGAAGGTCATAATTGATTTACATAAAAAATTATATTAAAATATTATACAAAACTTCTCACATTTCGTATTTATAATTCATATATAGATTTAAATAACATACTAGATTTTGGTCTAAATTGACTAACCGGTAGCGGTACTTTACTTGAATGTCATTATAAACTTTCATAAAAAATTATACATTAAAATATAATGTAAAACATCTCAAATTAAGTATTTAAGAAAGTATTTTCTAGATTTTGGTTAAAATTGGTGAGCCGAAAAGGGTACTTTGCTTTATTGTACTTTAATGAACTCTCATCAATCGAAAGTAGTATTTTACTTGAAGGTCATTTATTGATTTTCATAAAAAATTATATTAAAATAGAATGCAAAACTTCTCAATTTGGTAAATTAGACTTTTACATCAATATAAATAATATAATTGATGAGCCGAAATGGGTACTTTATTTGAAGGTCTTAAACTTACATCAAAAGGTATGACATTTAATACAGAGATCATATGGTTCGGTAATAAATGTTACAAAAGCGATTTTTTTTCCACTCTCATTAAACCTTTTCATCGCTTGTTATAAGTGTTAAAATTTAGTGTAAAATTCTTGTTTTTCTCCCCATTTGTGAGCTGAACAAGTCTGCAGCAGGAGGATAAGATATAATTTAAGTGGATTCTTCCGCAAAAAATGTTGAAACCGTCAATTTTCAATGCTTTATCTAGTGAAATTGACAGTTCCAATGTTTTCACAGAACACGAAGAAATCTCTTGATAACTTATTACCTACTGAAAGAAAACGACATTTAATAACGGAATGAGACCTCCAGAAACAAGAGCTTGTGCGTGTCAATAGATGGATGTCGCGATGCCGAGTGCCGATTTCACTGCAATCTTCGGAAACTAGTAACCAAATTCAGAAGTACTTTTCGAGCCACCGATTTATAGTTTAATAAGCGTACATGGAAGTCATGTGTTGTCCACATCAGATACTGTAGTCTAGGCATAAATTGAATTATTTTTTTAATTTTGGAAAAAATAAATAAATAAAATGAAAAATGAAAACTTTTAATGGGTACACATTTTAATTCTTGATATAAGAAATAAAAAAATCAATAAAAAATCCATCCATTGTCACTGGGTTTCTAATCTATAAATCTAAATGCACTGGACTAATTATGCCTTAGCGATACCTTATAAAAGAAATTGTGCAATCTCGCGTGATAATCTTGGCATTTGTATTAACATGTTATCATGTTAATTTAATTTTATTTTGAGAATGATTTTGCTTAATTCGAAAAATTCATTAATCCGAAATAGGTCTGGTCCCTATCGTTTCGGATAATCGGGACTCCAGAGTAATAATAATTAGTTTGAGCGCGAGACGGTTGCCGGGACGACGGGGGTGGAGCGCCCCTGGTGGCCAAGAGGACAACTAGCCCCCGCCAGCCACTCCGGGTTCGGCTTCCGTCTCGGTAAGTCGTGTGTTCGTGTTCTCGAGTGTGTTCGCGTAACCTATCTCGTCGTCAACACGATCCAGGTATTTATTTTATTTTTAATATTTATTTATTTTCAACCATTAGACAATTCTGTGGTTCTTAATTGAAAAAAAAATTAATAAAAAAAAATACAATAATTTAATTTTTTTTTAATTTATTTTCAGTCGTCTGATTTGTAAAAAAATACCATGAACAATAATTGTAGTCAATCCTTAATTGTTAATACCTAATCTAGTTAATTTTAATTTGAGTCATCGAGCTCAAAATTCGGACATTTCGAATCATAGAGGTAATATTTTTATTCGAAATTTAGGTGCTTTTGAAATACAGAGTTAAATATTAATATATCTTTGTCTATCGAGAAAACTTGTAAGTCGAATCATTTAAAAATTATTTTACGACATCAACATAAATATTTGATTTGAAAAACATTAAATTTTCGCAGTTCAAAAATTGAGGTTTATTACTTTAACTATTGGCGAAATTTTTTTTTTACTGTATTTTTTCTAAATATAACATACCAACTTAAACCTACAAGGACCTAAACAGATATATGAAAGCTGGAAATTTTAAAATAAAAATGTACCTTGTTACGTGATCAACAAAACCCTACTCACTGATTCATTCAGCACATAAGGATTGTTTACCTGAGATTCCATAATTAACTCCTCGGACATTTCCCAAATCCGGAAATGGTTGATATGCCATCATTAGGTGAGATGTATGTCATTAGTTTGTTACGTTCGCTGATTGCCACTTCTTTTTATAAAAATAGAAATAAATATATTTTTTTTTATTATGCAATTTATAAAATATTTTCGTCCAGATAATTGAAAAAAAAAATCTGATGTTGACAACACATGACTTCCTTGTACGCCTATTAAACTATAAATCGGTGGCTCAAAAAGTGATCCTGAATTTGGTTACTAGTTTCCGAAGATTGCAGTATCTAAAGAACGAGACTAGGCGTCGTGATATCCATCTATTGACACACACACACAAATACACTCTTGTTTCTGGAGGTCTCATTCCGTTATTATTTGTCGTTTTCTTTCATTAGATAAAAGTTTCCCAAGAGATTTCTTTGTGTTCCGTGACAACATTAGAAATGTCTATGTCACTAGATAAAGCATTGGAAATTGGCGGTTTCGACATTTTGAGCGGAAGAACCCGCTTAACTTATATCTTATTCTCCTCCGGCAGACATGTTCAGCTCGCAAATGGGGAGGAAAACAAGTATTTTATACTCAATTTTAAAACTTAAAACGAGTAATAAAAAATTTTAATTAGAGTGGGGAAAATATCGCGTTTGTAACCTTTAGTACCGAATCATATGACCTCTGTATTTAATTTTAATATAATTTTTGAAGTATGTTTATTATGACCTTTAAGTAAAGTACTGCTTCTATTTTCCCAATTTATACCAAAATCTAGTATGTTATTTAAATCGATATATAAATTACAAATACTAAATTTGAGAAGTTTTCTATTATATTTTAATATAATTTTTGAAGAAAATCAATAATTAGATTCAAGTAAAGTACCACTTCCGGTAATCATGCAGTGAACAAAAAGGAAGGTTCACAACTAGATTTTACAACAATCCTAAATACAAAACTTCAACTTTCTACGGCTAACCATTTTTGAGTTATGCTGGATTCCAATTTACGTACGAACGTCCGTACAGACGTCACGATGAAAGGAGTCAAAATGGATTCAATGATGGTCAAAATGGATATTTCCGTTGAAATCTGTAAACCGAACATTTTAGCGATTACAATTCTTTTTTTACTTCGTACAAGGAAGTAAAAATGAGTAATAGTCCATTATGCAAATTTATTGGACAAACGAACATGCTATAAATCGTAAATTTATTAAAACCTAAACCAACATAATGAAGAGTTATATAGAGAAACAATGTAGCGTTTTGTACAAAATAATAATTAATTTGAAAATTGTGGCTTGTTACATTCTTGCCGTAAGCCATTTTTCAATTATACCGGATTTGTATGCAAATGCATATTTTTTTCTGATACGTTTTTCAACCGAAATGATCGAGTATGTTTACATTTGGCGTAGATACACTAAATTTTATTGTGCATATTTGATGGATTACTTTTTACATATTTTCGTATATTTGCGAAATTTGGTCAAACAATTTTTTTTTTTAAATATTTTTTCTCCCAAATAAAGTAGAAAATAAATAATTTAACTATTTTCTGATAATTGTTTGGTTTTTTAATTATTATTGAACGTATCAATTATAAGATGGGTGAAAAACCCATCTACGATGAATAAAAATATTCTACGATCGTAATCATAGTCAGATAAAAGCTCACAGACTACTTCAAGTTAAGTATCGTTGTGCTCACAACCGCATTGAACGTGTGTTTAAAATAATATATAGTATATTATTGGCATTTCAAAAACAAAATAATTAAAAATTCAAATATATATATATTTGATTTTTTAATTCTTGTTTTAATTTTCTAGGAATACCTAACTATATATATATATATATATATATATATATATATATATATATATATATATATATATATATATAGTTTACGGTATATAAGACGTAAATAATAGCAAGAACTATATAGCTCTTTGGATAAGTTAGCAATTGTTTGTCAACAAGCTCGGTATCTATAGTTACCAGATGTAATAACATGAATAAAGTTCAGTTCATTTCCAGAAGTCGTAGCGTTATTTTGCCCGAAACCCTCCTTTTTTTAAGTGTACAGTTCAGTGTAATCGTAACGTATATATATATATATATATATATATATATATATATATATATATATATATATATATATATATATATTTCCTGTAAGAATCTGTCATAAAATATACCCCATTCCATTAAAAATTCCAGAGTTATGTGCGCTGGAGAGATACTGGAGAAAGTTAGGGGGTTGATTATGAGCTCAAAGGAAACTTGAGGAGACACAGCCACAACAAGTTTCATCCGTAAATTCCAATAATTGAGTATTTTAAGGGAGGGTGTCAATTGACTCTTGAACAACCTGTATTTAGACTGGATAAATATGGACTATAGTGAAGACCACTTGAAAGAAATCTTTATTGCAGCATCAAAGATGGCCTGAAGATGTGGGACATCCACCCCGAAACGTTTTCAACAAGTGAATTTTTCAATAAAGAAAAAAAAATGGATGATTTTCCTTTTATTTCCTCACTATTTCAATCTACCTGTGAAATAGAAAATTTAGAGCTTTATATGGATAAAATAATTAAAAACATATATAAAATTATTAACGTTTAACTTCCCTCCCTATATGATCATGTTTCTTCAAACTTATAGGTATATCTATATTTTATTAAATTTTAAATATTGTTAATTTCTTAAACTAAGAGCTTATTACTCTATCGATATATCGATTATTTAATCATTATAATAATTCTAGATAAAACCAGAGAGTTAGAATACATAACTGTCTTATATCCAAATAATAATAAACAACAAATACTAAAACTATTTTTAATTTAAATTCATTATCAAACAGATTTGATTAAATTGTATAGAGATTAATAAAATATTTATAAAATAATATAAAAAATATGTATTATTATTATGGCCATATATTAAGTATATTAAGACTACACAAATAGAAAATAACATGAATATTTACTCCAACTAAATAAACTTACAAAACGTAAACGACACGCTAATACTGAATCCACTAAAAATATTTACTCCTCAATACTTAAAACTTGTAATGTTACGAGTAAAGACCGGATTTATATGCAGCATACAAGGTTAAAATATGCCATTTAATATGCAGTAAAAAGTCCTCAAATATGCAATGAAACCTGAAGGAATATGCGTGATAAATCTCAAAAAACTTGCAAAAAATCAAGAAAAGGCTATAATTACTATTTTGATAAACAATTTATCATTTAACAGTTATAATAAATTATAATTTATAATATAAATAAGAAAAACATTGTGACATTTTTTCACCTTCATCCTTTTACGCAAATGGAGATTTTATAAGATTAAATGAGGGAATACCATATGCCACTATGCTAAATAAAGTAGCTATGTATTTCATTGAAATGTCTAGATTTGAACAAATTGCTGAGGTCTTCAATGTAGAAAAATTCCACGAAGCATTTACATGCAATCCTACAGTATACAATAAACTATATTATATTCAGAACTCAAATTAGAGTATAAAGTTCCATGAATAGTTCATAGAAGTACCTTTATGTGCTCGTCGATTTGAAAATTTATTTCTGATATATATTTATGATTGCACTAATAACAAAAAAATGTTTTTTCTAGGAAAAAAACTCTCCCTGCTGAACTCAAAGTGTTCCAATTGTTTGTTACTCGGAAGTAAGGGTTCTAGAAAACATATATAACAACATATATATATATATATATATATATATATATATATATATATATATATATATATATATATATTGTTTGGTGCAACAACAAAAAATGAAATATATATATTTGATTTTTTAATTTTTGATTATTGTTTTAATTTTCTATGAATACCAAACAACATATATATATATATATATATATATATATATATATATATATATATATATATATATATATATATATATATAAAAACCAAACAACATATATATATATATATATATATATATATATATATATATATATATATATATATATATATATATATATATATATGTTGTTTGGTATTCATAGAAAATTAAAACAATAATCAAAAATTAAAAAATCAAATATATATATTTCATTTTTTGTTGTTGCACCAAACAATATATATATATATATATATATATATATATATATATATATATATATATATATATATATATATATATATATATATATAATATTCGTAGAAAATTAAAACAATAATCAAAAATTAAAAAATCAAATATATATATTTCATTTTTTAATATTTTATTTGAAATGCCAATAATTTTAATAATAAATAATACATTATTTTAAATACAGGTTCAATGCGGTTTTGAGCACAACGATACAAACTTGAAGTAGTTTGTGAGCTTTTATCTTTACAATGATTACGATCGTAGAATATTTTTATTCATCGTAAATGGGTTTCACCCATCTTATAATTGATACATTCAATAATAATTAAAAAACCAACCATTTATCAGAAAATGGTTTAATTATTTATTTTCTACTTTATTTGGGAGAAAAATTATTAAAAAAAAAATTGTTTGACCAAATATGCAAAAATATGCAGTAACCCATCAAATATGCCGGAGAAAGCAATTAACCGTAGAAAGTTAAAATTTTGTATTTAGGATTATTGTAAAATCTAGTTGTGAACCTCCCTTTTTGTTTACTGCCTGATTATCGGAAATAGTACTTATATTAAAATATAATGGAAAACTTCTCAAATTTGGTATTTAAGACTTACATACTGACATAAATAACATAATAAATTTTGGTTAAAATTACCAAACTGGAAGCGGAACTGTGCTTGAAGGTCATATTAGACTTTCATAAAAAATTATATGAAAAAATAATGTAAAGCTTCTCAAATTTGGTAAATTTGACTTTTATATCAATATAAATAATATTATAGATTTTGGTAGAAATTGAAGAGCCGAAAGAGGTACTTTACCTGAAGGTCATAACAAACTTACATCAAAAGGTACATTGGCATTTAATACAGAGATCATATCGACGTCGTTTTTTGAAAAAAGCGTTAGCGCCATCTAGCAAACTTTACAGGAAGCACATGAAACAATTTTTCCCCAAATAACAATTTTTTTTTAAATTTTATTCTTTATCGTCTAGAGTAGGAATCTATTATGGCAGCAAAACCTTTATAGTAACATTATATTTTAAAGGATTCTAGCACTGGTTAAGGCCAGAGTGACGACTGAGAGCCGTTAGTATTTGGTGCTTACTTCATCAATATTCAATTTTTAGATCATTTACAATTTTTTTTTCTCGATATATCGTGAGCGGAAATCGAAAAAGGTGGTGTTTACGTCTCAAAATCAATTGAAACCTAAATTTGGAATTTTTGGCGCTTAAGCTTTTTTCAAAAACCGATGTCGATATGGTTTGGTGATAAAGGTTATAATCACGTGTTTTGTTTTTCCACTCTAATTAAACCATTTTACTACTTATTTTAAGTGTTAAAATTGAGTGTAAAATGTTTTTTTTTCCATTCCCATTTGTGAGATCAACAAGTCTGCAGAACAGGAGAATGAGATATCAGTTAAGCGGGTTTTTCCGCTTAAAATGTAGAAACTGTCGATTTCCAATGCTTTATCTAGTGATATTGACAGTTCTAATGTTGTCAAGGAACACGAAGAAATCTCTTGGAAACTAGTTACCTACTGAAAGAAAACAACATACAATAACCGAATGAGACCTCCAGAAACAAGAGCTTGTTTGTGTGTCAATAGATGGATGTCGCGACGCCGAGTGTGGTTTTTGAGACACTGCTATCTTCGGAAATTATTAACCTAATTCAGGTTCACTTTTTGAGCCATCCATTTATAGTTTAATAGGCGTACAAGGAAGTCATGGGGTGTCCGCATCAGATATTTATATTGCTGTGAAGCAAAATGGTTGTTATGTAATGGGAATGTTTTCTTTTTGTATTGAAAAAATCTCTAATGTCTTTTTTAATAGGTATTGATTATTTTCAAACAAATTGGGGTTCGACAATGGTGGTCTGTTTCGATGTATAAACATTGTTTTTATAATTAAAACCATGTTTATATTAAATTATTGTTTTTTTCCCAAACAACCATGAGTTTGATTGCAGGTATATTTTTTATTATGTAAAGTGGAAATAAAAGGAGCTTAAATAAAACAAGAGGAAGCCAACAATGAATGGATACTTTCAAATTCGAGTCCAGTAGAATCCCATTTATCTGGAATAATGTGGTTACGGCTATTCCGAAAAACTTTCTGATAAAAGATGTTATGATGAGTATATAAAATAATTCTTATGTTAATGACATTAATATAGTGAGGTATATATCGAATCCTGGGTTCTCTCATGCATATAGCAGGGCCACCAATATCCGGAATGTTACCACCCATCTTACACAGGACCTCTTTAAGATGAAGAACATTGTTATCCGCTCTCAGCCTGCTCTGGTTGAATCTTATAAGCCTTTCTGTCTCTATCTTTTTGGCGTTTGTATTAATCATAAACTGGTTGAAAAGACAAAGATACAGCAAGATGTAATTAATACTAACGCTTTAGTTTTTATAAACTTTGTATACCGTCGTAACACACAACATAAATTCGATCTTTTTCCACTCGTGCCTGAAGCCTTCTTCCTGTAAACAGTGAAAATCCCGTTTTTGTTTTAGGTTTTAGAAATAATTTTTTGCATGCTATAGAAATAATTTATTTTAATCACATAGAGTACGATTTTTTTTTCAAATCACGGTTTATTACACATCTCCAACATAAGGGGAGCCATTAAAAACTTGAGGTTCATAGGCATTGTCATTTTCGAGATCCAGTGGTTACTAAATCAATCAGTGATTGAATGGGATGTTTCTATCATACTGATAATTTAATACCTTGCATCTGTGAGTGTATGTGAAATGTATAGTTTTCGAATTATTTAAAAACAAAATAAAAATTTTAAGGGTTTTCATGGAAACCTGCGCTGAAAACATGGATACAATGTCCAATATTTTATATATTACTTCCTTGTACGAAGTAAAGGTAGTATTGCAATTGCTAAAATTTTCGGTGATCAGATTTCGACGGAAATATCCATTTTGACCATCTCTGAATCCATTTTGACTAGTTTCGTCGTGGCGTCTGTACGTACGCTCGTTCGTTCGTATCTCGCATAACTCAAAACGGTTAGCTGTAGAAAAATTTAATTTTGTATTTAGGATTGTTGTAAAATCTAGTTGTGCACCTCCCTTTTTGGTCACTGCATGATCACCGGAAGTGGTACTTTACTTGAATGTCATAATTGATTTCCATCAAAAAGTATATTAAAATGCTATCCAAAACTTCTCCAATTTAGTATTTATAATTTATATATTGATTTAAATAACATACTAGATTTTGGTCTAAATTGGAAAACCGGAAGTGGTACTTTACTTGAAGGTCATAATAAACTTTCATCAAAAATGATATTAAAATATAATGTAAAACATCTCAAATTTGGTAAATAGGACTTTTATATCGATATGAATGTATTTACTATATTTTGGTTAAAATTGCTGAGCCGAAAAGGGTACTTTACTTGAAGGTCGTAATAAGCTTACATCAAAAATTATATTTAAATTAAATACATAAATTATATGTTTCGGTAATAAAGGTTACAAACGCAATTTGGTTTCCAATGCAATTAAAAATTTTTATTACTCGTTTTAAGTTTTAAAATTGAGTGTAAAATACTTTTTTTCCTCCCCATTTGTGAGCTGAACAAGTCTGCAGCAGGAGAATAAAATATAAGTTGAGTGGGTTTTTCCGCTTAAAATGACGAAACTCTCAATTTCCAATGCTTTATAATGAAAAATTTCTCAGATTTGGTATTTAAGACTCACATATTAATATAAATTACATACTAAATTTTGGTTAAATCGGCAAACCGGAAGTGGTACTTTACAATATACTATAATATTATAATACTATGCAAAACTTCTCAAATTTCGTATTTATAACTTATATATTGATATAAATAACATAATAGACTTTCGTCAAAATTGGAAAACGGGAAGCGGTACTTTACTTGAAGGTCATATTAGACTTTCATCAAAAATTATATTAAAATATAATGTAAAACATCTCAAATTTGGTAAATTATACTTTTATATCAATATGAGTAATGTAATTAATTTTGGTTGAAAATAAAGAGCCGAAAGGGGTACTGTACTTGAAGGTCATAATAAACACATCAAAAATTATATTAAAATTAAATACAGAGATCACATGGTTCAGTGATAAACGCGATTTTTTTTCCACTCTAATTAAACAATTTTATTACTTGTTTTATGTGTTTAAATTGAGTATAAAATATTTGTTTTCCTCCCCATTTTTGAGCTGAACAAGTCTGCAGCAGGAGAAAAGGATATGAGTCAAGTGGGTTCTTCCGCTTAAAATGTTGAAACCGTCGATTTCCAATGCTTTGTCTGGTGACATAGACAGAAAAGGACATATAATTACGGAATTAGACCTTCGTAAACAAGAGCTTGTGTGTGTGTGTATGTCAATAGATCGATATAGCGAGGCCGAGTATCGTTTTTGAGATACTGCAATCTTCGGAAACTAGTAACCAAATTCAGGGTCACTTTTTGAGCCACCGATTTATAGTTTATTAGGCGTACCACGAGGTCATGGAGTGTCCGCATCAGATATTTTTTTCAAATCCAGCCTCATTGCCCATCTAGAGCATAAGTGGAACTACCATTAAAAAATTCAGTTTCATTGGATTATCGTTTATGAGATACTGTGATGATTATATAGGCTGTAACTTGCCCCCCTCGAAATACAATCGATTGTGGAAAGCCAACTCGATTGTTAAGGCCTGGAAGTGCTAGATAGAGTCGCCTGTTGAAGACGCCACAGCCATCTATTTTTAAGGGAGCTGCAAGCGAGTATATTTACCTCCAGGTCACTAGCTCTTTCCGCCGGGAGGGGATTCTCCGATGAGTCCATTTTAGTTACTAGCCCGTTGTTTTTACACTTCATAATTTAAAATCATTCCAAAAATTCTTCATGATATTGAGCTGATAAAGTACTCCGTTCTGCTATGAAGTGATACCTCGACAAAAATACACCATTATCAGATATCCCTCTATCTCCTCTAAATTCATGAATAACTTACCAACGCAGTACAGTGGAAAAACTTGCCGATTTAGTGGCCAAAATTCTATAACTCTAGATTAAACGACGATAAACAAAAAATTATTTTTTCAATTCTGAGCATGGTATGTCCTTTATTAGTCAGAGTGAAAAGATTATATACTTGGTATTTCCGGACCTTTAAAATTAATTTTTTTCCTAATTATTTCATTACTTTATTTTAAATAAATTAGTTTATTGGGGATAGGACCATCAAAAGGGGTAAAAATAAACTAATATCCTTTTATAGAGATTTTTCATAGTATATAATTGCCTTTTTTAGGTATTTACTACGTTTACAAGATTTATAAATAATTATTATTTCAAGAAAAAAAAATTTAAGTAAACTATACACAATTTTTTTATTTATTCGAAATTTATCGTGTATACAAAAATTATAAATGACAAATAAGATAACTTGAAGCAAATTTTAGGCTTATGCCTAAGTTAATGGCCTAAAAATATATTTAATGTTTAAAAGTATGGCTTCAGATCTTCAAATCTATATAACACCGATCGTATTTGATGGATCAAATTGTATCATGGTGTCTTAGTACCATAGACCATCTACTACTGTGTAAAAAATTAAAACCTGTTGCCACCTAAAATTTTTATGTTTTTTATTATTATTATATACTTTTTTTAATAACTGATATATTTAATATGGTCGAAATTACATCGAAATTGTTATTTAATATTTCTAAAATATAGTATTTGTAATAAAATAAATAATTAAAAAAAAAAAAATTTAGGTGGCAACAGATGGTTTTAATTTTTTCAAATTAGTAGATGGTCTATGGTACTAAAATACCATGGTACTATTTGATCCATCAAATGCGATCAATCAGTGTTATATAGATCTGAAGATCTGAAGCCATATTTTTAAACATTACACATATTTTTAGGCCATCAACTTAGGCATAAGCCTAAAATTTGCTTCAAGTTATCTTATTTGTCATTTATAATGTTTGTACACACGTTAAATTTCGAATAAATAAAAAAATAGTATATTTTTAACTTAATTTTTTTTTTTATTGAAATAATAATTAATTGTAAATCTTGTAAACGTAGTAAATTCCTGAAAAAGGCAATTGTATACGTAGAAAGCTCTATAGAGAAGGATATTAGTTCATTTCTCCCCCCTTTTATCTAATAAACTGTTTTATTTAAAATAAAGTGATGAAATATTTAAGAAAAAAAATTAATTTTAAAGGTCCGGAAATACCAAGTATATAATCTTTTCACTCTCACTAATAAAGTACATCCCATGCTCAGAAATGAAAAAATAATTTTTTGTTTATCGTCTTTTGATCAAGAGTTATAGAATTTTGGCCACTAAATCCACAATTTTTCACACTCGAATTTTTTCAAGGAACCTTCATGTTCGATATACAGGGTGTCCTTTTTAGATGGCCCGGCTGAATTTCTCTTGAACCGATTACGCTATAAAAAAAATAAAAAATACGTATTTAATATTTTTCAGTCTAGTTTAAAATTTAGACATGTTTTTGAAAAAAAAAAAAATAAACGGGGTCTCTCAGATTCAGTACAACTTTAAAATTTCAAATAGAAAACTTATGCCTTCCGATATATCATTTTAACGGAGTTTTGAAACTGAACTCAATGGTAAAACCAGATTTTAAATTGGTCAATAAATTACAAAGTTATGGTACAAATACATTTTGTTTGTTTCGGTATTAATACTTTTAAATTGCCTTTAAATTTTTTTTTTGTCACACAGGAATTAATTGGGTCACATCGTGTTTGTTATCTTTTTAGCTGTAATTCATAATAAAGGTTTATTTTAAAGATGTAGTGAAAAAACAGAAATAATATGATTGGCAGCGTTTATGCCAAACATAACCCTGCAACATCAGTTGATGAACTGTAGTAAAGAGTGGAAAATGCTTGTCGATCCATCGAGCCACCAGCGAAGAGTGGCTAAGAAGAGCCAACCTTTGCATCGTCGAAGAGGGCAGGCAGTTGGAACATGAAATGTAGGTTCACCAACCTCTGATTGCATGTAGTATGGATTTTTTTTTATTATTAAAAATAGCTAACAAAATGCATTATTTTAATTAAACTTTGTAATTTATTGACCAATTTAAAATCTGATTTCACCATTGAATTCAGTTTCAAAAATCCGTTAAAATGATGTATCGGAAGGCATAGGGTTCTATTTGAAATTTTAAAGTTGTACTGAATCTGAGAGACCCCGTTTATTTATTTTTTTTCAAAAACAGGTCTAAATTTTAAACTAGACTGAAAAATATTAAATACGTATTTTTTATTTTTTTTATAAGGGTTCAAGAGAAATTCAGCCGGGCCATCTAAAAAGGACACCCTGTATAGAGTTTCGATTGTAATTAAATTAATATAAAACTGATAAACTGCATTCTTAGAATAGAGCAAATTTGCTCAAGGAGGCTTAGTAAAGAACTTCAAACCATCAAGTTATAAGTAAATTTATTGTATAAATAGGAATTAATAAATTCCCTCTCTCTCTCTCTCTCTCTCTCTCTCTCTCTCTCTCTCTCTCTCTCTCTCTCTCAAAATGTTTTTGCTTTGTCTGCATGACCACCAAAGAAAAATGATTTGGATAATTATACCTTTCATTTCATAATATTATTACTGCTTAAATTTTTTTAGCATCTTCTTTAATATGTCTGGTATATTTTCTTCGGCTCGCTATATAAGAGACAGTAGATGAATATAACATTCATTATTATTGAAAATGGTATTTTCTTGTTTCCTTACTCAAATTATATTTATCATTAAAATATTTATAGTAATATATTATTATTGCTATTGTTATAATTTAATATATATATATATATATATGCTGTTTGCTAATAGAAGAATAAGTTAGGCGGGCGAAGACCCAACCTTGACCGCTCTCGCTGCCGAATGCCAATGCGACACTAACCTTGGTTTGGTTTGGAGACATCTTGTAATTACATTGACCAGGCCCCATCTCTTAGGATATTTTTCCACTCTATGTCCTTACGATCCTGTCTTCTTCTAGTGGTACAATTTCCTCTTGAGCATGATTTCAAAAAAAATTTTTAGAGGTACTTTTCGTACTTCTTACATTTTTATATTGTTAATAATCCCTCCATCATTGGATAAATATTTTAGATAAAATGATTTACGGGCGTTTGACTCACTTTCAAAAGGGTTCACATATTCATAAAATAAAGAAAGTGTATTTTCATGTTTTTAATTTCGTTTGGACGAACTGAATGAAACCTTCTTATCATTGCTATCAAAACTGAACAAAGCCCTTTCTCTTGGAAGTCACAAGTTAGGATAAATATTTAAATTGTATTTCTATTCATTTTTTCAACTTACTGAATAATTTGTTCCCTTTTGAAAGTAAGTTCCTCATTTCTTGTTGTTTTTTTTAAATAATAATTTTTGGTTACAGAATAATTTTTTTTTTTAAATATAAACAATACTTGAAAGCTCAAATCGTTAACTAATGCCTTTCTGGACTAATGGATTCATGTAATACACATATAAAACATTTTTAAAGTGACCGTATAGCTGGCAGCGTCAATAAATGCTGTTCATGATTTTCAAATATTTTTAATTTTTAACCCAAAAAACTCAGAAAAAAAAATATATTTTTACCCCTTAAATATTTGACTTATATAATCAAGAATGTATGAGAGAAAAAATAAAATAATAAATATTATTTGGCTTTATTCTATTTGATAAAACTCGTTAGGGATTTTACTTCAACAATGTTGATATCATGGTGACGCGCTAAGTCAACACAAGACGAAGCGACCATGGCGGAACAAGTGAGTCAAGCATCGGTTACATTGATCTCTTGATACATTGACCCTATTTAATTGCCATGGGGGGGCACCCCACTCCAGATATTAATATATCAGATTTGCATGACAATAGCCAGCTATGGGTTGGTAACACTGCTCCTTGCCGTCTTCTGTTTACAACACTGATAAAGGAGGGTGGATATTGTGTTCGCATTGGGAGGTGTTTTCGCCAACAGATGAAATTATTGATGGTGGATTTATCGTTGGCCCATAGAACTAATTCAAGGAAATGTCGGTTGGGGTATGAGCTCAGGAAAGAAAAACACAAATATATAAGTATAAACTTTTATTTGTGTGTTTGTAAATGTAAAGAGATTAATTTTTATTTAATCATTTAGTACTTTCTCTTACCTGTGTATGAAATATATAGTAAGGGGAAGTTTGCCTATAAAGTCTTCTCCTTAAAGCCCTTTAATTTTTCATGTATGTACTACGTTACCGCGTAAATGCGAAGAAAAAAAATATGATTACAATAATAGTTTATTTGCGCATAAATCATAAAGTATGCATTTTATTGTAAATTATGTACAAGATCATACGAATAGTAATAAAATTCGGACCATATTAAGATAATAAAATACCTTAGATGGAAAGCAGAGAATGTCCGAAAGCAGACGGATACGCCGAAAACTCCTCTCCCCCCCTCCTCCGCCGCTCCCCTATCCTGTTGCCAACAATATGCTCTGTAATAATGTAATACAATGATATAAAAGTAGAAATTAACTTAATAATTTCTACTTTTATATTATTTAATGGAAACAATAAGTTTCCTAGGAAACTAAAAGGAAACCTTTAAACTATATTTTCAGCTTCCAAACCAATATAATATAAGTGCACAGAATTGTCGTTTTAAAACTATTTTCATTGTACTTTTGTGAGAGAAATCGTGTAATCTGCTGAGTTTATTTCAATTAAACCCTTTAAAATTATTTAAAAAATGGATTATTGGTATAGTGTGGTAAAGAAAATTGTGTGATGCGCCCACCGCTCCAGATTTTTTTATTGTATTTTAATTTTTACTGAATATACTATACTATACTGAATATAATGTTAAAGTTTTTTTCTTTTATATATATATATATATATATATATATATATATATATATATATATATATATGTGTGTGTGTGTGTGTGTATATCGGATTAACCGGAGATGTCCTAGTTTCGACCAGGACGGATTTGCGGGATTCTGCTATATATATATTTCTTACCCAGGCAAATGAAAGTAAAAAAGAATAAATATTTATTAGATCATGAGTTTTAAGTAATATGCATAAATATATATTTTTTCTAAATACATCCTAACAATGGGCTTAAAAAACAAAAAAAATAAAGAACTCTAAAAATACGCACTCCTGTATGTAACTCCTAGTATTCCCCCGAGATAAAAAAAAAATACGACGGGGGATTAATAACTGCGGTAGGGATGAAAAGCTGCCGGCTGAGAGAGCTGCATTCGTCATCCTGCGTTGCAACCTCGCTGCAATCTCTCTAATGCACTCCGCCCCAACCCTCTTTGGACTGCCGCTTTAAAAATTAATCTTAATTGCTGCCTCACCTTCTTCCTCCCTACTTCCGGCTGAGGATGCGGTAAATAAATGACGTCAATCCGCTTGAGTGGTTTCGTGGATCGTTACCCTCCTTTTGGAGCCCACGTGTCCCGTCCATTCATAACCTACTCCAGGGGAAGGGAGAAGAAAGATATTAATGTAGCACACGTCTCAGATCTAGTAAGCTTTGGTTGTCCTATCCGATTGAGTCCATCAATTTATACACCAGTTCAGTAATTCCTCGTTATAACGAACTTTGTTAAAGCGAAACATCGGATAAAACGGACTAATTTCTTAGCTCCGTCAAAAATCAAGGAATATTTCTGAAGAAATCTCCGGTTTACACAGATTATTTGGTTAACACAAATCTGGAACAATTTTAGACAACAGTTAAGTGAAATTTTCGGATAATGCGAACTTATTCTAGGTCAGAATATTGAGTAAAAAACACTTGGCAGCCTTAAAAATTTCGTTTCAACGGCACTCTTTTCATGAAACATTTGTTTTTGAAAAAAAAATTAAGTTTTAATTAAATTTTATTAACAAAATTGTAGTAATAAGTGGAGCTTAAAAGTTTAAAACTGGAATTATCGGGAGTTTCGCCCTCAAGTAAGAAAAGATAAAAAAAAAAAATAATAATAATAATATATTAACATGGTTTTTTGAAAAAGGCTTAAGCGCCAAAAATTCGAAATTTAGATTCAACTGATTTTGGGACGTAAACACCACCTCTATCGAATCCCCCTGACGATCTATCGAAAAAAAAATTGGAAATTGTCTATAAATCGAATATTGATGACGTAAACACCAAATACTAACGACTCTCAGTCGTCACTCTGGCCTTAACCAGTGCTAGAAGTCTTAAAAATATATTGGAGTTACAAAGATTTTGGCAGGTAAATAAACTATTACTGTATAATTTAAAAAATAAAGTAATAAGAAATATATTATTATTTGGAGAAAAATCGTTTCATATGTTTCCTGTAAAGTTTGCTAAATGGCACATACGCCTTTCTTAAAAAACAACGTTGATATATATATATATATATATATATATATATATATATATATATATATATATATACATGTATATATACATTTTATAAGAAGTGGATAGTTTTCGATATCACGAAAACAAAAATAATTGAAATATTTAATATTCCGAAATCAACTTTTTCAATCATCATCAACAGCAATATTTTATATTTTTCCTCTAACGGAAAAAATGGTGGTCGCAGTCAGGTGGATGTGGAAGAACTTATTTCAGAGCAATTGATTTTTTAAAAGTGTACTGGTTAACATGTTTATTAAATTACATGAATTATATTTTCCGACTGCTCGACGTACAGTATTTAATTATATATATTATTGAACATTATAATTTTACTTATTAATGACGATATTGTAAGACGAAAGGTATGACAAATAGGAGTAAAGAATAATTGATATTTTAATGATTGGGATTAGATCCCAAAACGGTAAAATTGAAAAGATATGTGAGTACGTGATAAATAAATCAAGCAAAGGAAGCTCTACTTCGCTAATAAATATTCAAATTACTTCTTATCTTTTAATAAAAAAATTTAAATTGCCTATAATTGCTCTTAGATTATTCATATAATTATTAATAACAAAAAAAAATTGATTGATTTCCTGATTATTTATTATGTGTAATTTAATTTTAATTGAGGAAATATAGAAAAATTCGTTCTTTTATTTTGATTTCTATTTTAAAGGTATGAACGAAAAAAAATCGATAGTAATAATCGTTTAACGATTGTTCAAAACTAGATCGTCCTGTAAGAGCGAACCTGATTGGCCAATAGAGCAGTAGTGGGGGGTGGTGTAATTTGTTTTTTGATTGCCTGACCCGCCTGCGCTGACTCACGCCGAAATCACCTTCGACATCTGTCATGCGTGTTCCTCTCTCGCTTCCTGGATACACTCTCTCTCTCTCTCTCTCTCTCTCTCTCTCTCTCTATATATATATATATATATATATATATATATATATATATATATATATGATTTAGCCAGTCTATTTTAATTTTATTTATTTATTTTTTCCCTTTTGAAATACTATTATTCACTAAAGAAACCATGAAGTAAAAAAAAATCTGGTGCAGTGCTCGCATCATACACCTCTCTCTTACCACTCTATTATAATATTCTTTTTAACATAATTTTAAATAGTTCACATAAACACTACTTGAAATAAACTCAGCAGCATTCACTTCTTCTCTCACAAAAGTACAATTGAATAACTTTTTTAACAATTTTAGTATAGCTATTCTGTACACTGTATATTTATGGTTTGTCAAGCTGAAAATATATTTTTATAGTTTATGGTTTAGTTTCCATGGAACTTCCATTCAGTTTCTGCGGAAACATTTTGTTTCCATTGAACAATATAAAAGTAGAAATTATCAATTTATTTTCTACTTTTATATTGTTACATTACATTAATACAGAGTGCATTGTCGACAACAGGGTGGACGTTCGGTCGTAATGGTCTACTTTCGGACGCGCTTGGCTTACTATCTTTTATATTCTTCTTGTAGTCATAAGATGCGCTGTATCTTTGCTAATACTGGTCCGATTTCGATGATTCCTTTTTTGCTTTTTATAGAATTTTATTACCTTGCATATGATTGTATAGATAATTTACAAAAAAAATGCGTACTTTTTGAGTTGTACAAAAATTAAATTTTCTTTTAGCTATAACTTTTTTCCTGCATTTTCTCGGTGATGTACTAAATAGATGAAAGGTTAAAGAACTTGAAGCCATTAGGAAGACATTAGGCAACGATTATTTTCATCAAAATCGTTAGAGCCGTTTATTCTGAAAATTCTAAAATCGTGTAAAATCGATAAGATAATTGACACTTCCGGTTAGTTCGATACGCTGTATCTTTGTTTATACTAGTCCGATTCCAATTATTCCATTTTTATTTTTTAGAGAACTTAATTAGCTTTCATGTGATTTTATACATAGTTTACCATAAAACGCATACTTTTCGAGGTATACGCAAATAAAATATTCTTTTCATCATAACATTTTTCTCTGCATTTCCTCGGTGATATACTGCACATATGAAAAGTGAAAGGTGTTTACGAAGAATAATTTAGGTTAGTTTTTAGGAAGAATATTTTAGGTTAGTTTCATCAAAATTGTAAAAAAGTGTATAATCGATTTTATAAAGTGGCACTTCCGGTTAATAGATTTTGTCGAAAAAGTTGCTGTTACATCTATGCATATACCTACCTTAAATAAGTAATTTAAGTTTCGTATAACTTTTCGTTTTTGAGCTAGGCCGTTCACATAAACACAGACCATTTTGCGAGACTTGGTTATTTGGATTCAGGAGATCTTAAAACATGTATTTCCGTTGAAAGCTTGAATTAGAAAATTTTCACGATTCGCAATACCTCTAACTACCTTCCCACCTACCCACGCATTTTATTATATCGATTGAGATAAACGGTTTCCTTAAAATAATACTTAAAGGCATTAATATTGTTTAATTATTGTCATTAAGTCTGAAATTAATGTTGTCGTATATTTTCCCCCTCCTGAACAATTTTCAGAAATTAATTTATTTGGGTTTAGTACTTTATAGCAAAATTATCTTGAGAAATTAAAAAAAAAAGAAACCCAAACCAAAAAAGAAAAATCGTTATTATTTTTATGAATCTGCAGGAAAAAAATTTAAAAATTATTTTTTGGCGTGGTTAAAATTAGTCGTTGATATATTTTTATATTTTAAGGCGATAGGTATAAAAAAATAAAAGAAATGAAAATCGATTTATTACTTCACATATAATTTGAATTTGGAACCTTAAGGTTACGATCAGTCATCTATAGTCTGAACATTAAATTTCATGTTAACCAGGTGTTATATGCATTTCCATGACAGCTGTTTGAGACAGTTTAATTTCAAAAATTGTTTTATACTAGTATATCCGAGCGAGAACTCTCGCATTAGATATCTTCTAATTCCTAATTCCAAGTATAAGTGATATTAGGGAAACATATTTATTCGTATAAACAATATAATATTACCAAAAAAGTTTATTTAGCACACACATTTGGTAAAGCTACATAGTTTGTAAGACTGTGTTCATACTTTATTAGTAATTAGCTTACCCCACTGTAAAACATCTCTTAAGTTTAACAGTAAGGCGATAAGATTCAGCTATATCGTTTTCTATGTATAGTATTCATATTTAACATTGCCCTTTAGGGTTGGACATGGGAAACAATATATAATTTCCCACTCATTAAAAGTTTTTGTAAACAGACTCAAATTGATATAAAGTTGCCATGACAACGGCATGTACGCAAGATGGCATGAAGACCGTGCGGACCTATATCGTGCGTTATCTCGAAAACAGTAGGTTTTTAAGCTTTAAAACGCTGGACCAATACGCTCCAAGGGAGCGTACATGATCTTGATGCCCGCGTCAAAATCTTTAAAACCCAACTTATCTCGTGTCGATCTGCCGACTCTCAGTCGTCAAAGTTTTGAAACCTTCCAGTTTTTCCATCACTTTTATTTAAGCCCTTGTAAGATTTTAAGAATCAAAGTAAGGATTCGTCACTTCTCCGTGAAATTTCCTGTCTTTTGATACCTCACTCGTCAAAATCCATCGCTCATGAGAACCGGAAAAGGGATCTATACTACCGTAATAATATATAGTAGCGATAGTGATTATATGTTGTTTTTTTCTAGTTAATTTGGGTAATTGCTACTGGCCATATGGTTTGTTACGAACGGACGTAGTCATTATTTTTTTTCGTACGTGTGCGTGTGGGGACAACCCCATACAAATATTCTGTACGATTTAAGTTTTTCTAATAAACAGGAGTGAAAAATATTTTTTTCTACGGAAAGCAAGAATCAAACCTCGAAATATATTGATAAATGTTTAACACAAAATCACTGTTTGTATATAAAATTAAAATTAAAAATAAAATTAAACATATCGTTTTTCGGTGCAAGCATGCGTACACAGTAGAATTTTATTTATATTGGATATTGGTTAAATTAGTGAAAATTACTCAAATATAGAACAAAGGAACAACTACATTCAATAAAGGAACAACTACATTCAATAAAGGAACAACTACATTCAATAAAGGAACAACTACATTCAATAAAGGAACAACTACATTCAATAAAGGAACAACTACATTCAATAAAGGAACAACTACATTCAATAAAGGAACAACTACATTCAATAAAGGAACAACTACATTCAATAAAGGAACAACTACATTCAATAAAGGAACAACTACATTCAATAAAGGAACAACTACATTCAATAAAGGAACAACTACATTCAATAAAGGAACAACTACATTCAATAAAGGAACAACTACATTCAATAAAGGAACAACTACATTCAATAAAGGAACAACTACATTCAATAAAGGAACAACTACATTCAATAAAGGAACAACTACATTCAATAAAGGAACAACTACATTCAATAAAGGAACAACTACATTCAATAAAGGAACAACTACATTCAATAA
Source organism: Rhaphigaster nebulosa (assembly GCA_948150685.1). Classification (NCBI taxonomy): domain Eukaryota; kingdom Metazoa; phylum Arthropoda; class Insecta; order Hemiptera; family Pentatomidae; genus Rhaphigaster; species Rhaphigaster nebulosa. The sequence continues at coordinate 139,479,344 of OX411310.1, forward strand.
AGGAACAACTACATTCAATAAAGGAACAACTACATTCAATAAAGGAACAACTACATTCAATATCACAAAGGTACATTGAAAACATTATTATATTTCTATATTTTTATTTCTTCCTTTTCATTCTATCGATATCCTTTTATTTATGATATTATATAAATTCTACTCACTTTCCGAAGTTTAACATCAATATATTATAATGTTTTTTGTGAATAACAAAAAACTTCCCTTAAATATTACTTTATTTTTATAACAGCATATTTTTTCCATTAAACCGACGTTTCAAAATTTTCATCATCAGGTTTTTTAAAAATAAAATTTAATATTAAAACTATACGTATTTTCAAATATTGTTGTGCATTTTAAAATAATCAATTCAAAATCTAAATTTTTTTTTAATCTTAAAAATTGCTTTATTTTCTTATATTTAATCAGTATATTGAGTAATCATAAATTTGATTTTAATAATCCAAAAGTAACAAAAAATATAAATAATGTAGTGAATTTCAAGTCAGATGCAATAAATTTAAAGAGTCTATATGCTGATATAATAAATAAACAAAATATTAAATGACAATAATAATTATTTCAAAATTATTAGTAACTAAAAAAATATAATAGTTAGTCTTATAAAATAGTAGATTTTTACAAAAAAAAGAAGATAATAATTAATAGAGCTTAATTAATTGCACATGTTCCTTACTATATCATTCATCCATGGTATACATTTTAAATCAAAAAGCTCTCCTTTAGTCTTAAACAATGTATTAATCTGTTCCATAATTTATATACAGTTGACATCCGCATGATGGTGTAGAAGGATTTAATTAGGGATTGATAAATTATTTGCCACTTCTATAAATTTGTTTTATTGAAAACTAGTTTCCAATGTTATACATTCATCTTCAGTTCTAAAAACACACAAAATTAAATAGCTTACATGGAAGTCAAGTTTTATTGTTATCAATAATTCTTTTTTTAAATTTTCTTTGGCTTTATCAATTAAAGTAGACATTTTTTTTGGAATTTACAATTATTTAATAATTATAAACGATATTAGTCGCTAGGGACATTTATGAGTTAGAATATACCCTAACTTTGTCGACTGTCAAAAATATTATTTATTGTTAAAAAAATCTTATAAATCTGGAAATAAAGTACAATGAATAATTATCAACCTTGATAACAGTTAAAACAATAAAGATTGCATTCAGCTTCCGATCTATAACATAATGGTGCATGCCTTAACTTCCCTGTAGCATGAACTCAGGATGTTTCCTCTTTCTATCTTAGAGAGATAGATGTATCCTGCACCTATTTGTAACAGATTCTAGAAGAAGCAGATCAAAGCAGTTAGTTCTAGGAAGATTTTTTTTTTTTTTACAGATGTTGGTTCGATATTAACCTGGAGATAGAAGTTCGATGTTAGCTAGTCCAGAACTAAATATAGGAGTAGAGTTTACCACGTGGCTGTGGCAATTGGGTTAGCTAGCACCGACCCTGAGTCACTGTTGCCCTGGAAACCGCCTCCTCAGGACACTACAGTAGCCTGGCAGGATATAGTCCAGGACGCTACAGTAGCCTTGCAGGATATAGTTCAGGCGCCATAGTTACTTTTATGAAATAAATCTCCAATGGACTTTTCCAACGTGATAATTATGAGAAAAATTGTAGAAACAAACTTTATATGTTTGATAAATGATGTGCCACTTCTATAAATTTATTTTTATTGAAAACTAGTTTCAAATGTTATTCATTCATCTTCGGTTCTAAAAACACACAAACATTCAGAAATCAACAATTTAAAATACAGTTTGGAATTATTAAACATATTAAATCATATGTCGTCAAAATACATATACTCATATATATGTATAAAGTTTACGTAGTTTAAGTTACCGATTTTTGAATGTCTGTTTGTTTTTAGAACTGAAGATAAACGTATAACATTCGAAACTAGTTTTCAATAAACAAATTTATAGAAGTGGCAAATAATTTATCAGTGCCTAATTAGATTGATTCTTCTATACCATCATGCGTATGTCACCTTATAAGGTTCAGCTATGTATAAAATAGTTATGTAGCAACCTGCAACCTGTTTCATAATTAAGTACAAGTGCAAGTGGATCTATTAAATAACCTGTTAAACGTTAAAAAACGATAATATTTAAAATATTTATATAAAAAAACGAAAATTAAAAAAATAATAATAAAATTATTATTATCTAAAGACGATAAGTAACATGTAACCTGTAACCAGTAACCTGTAACCTGTAACCTATAATCTGTATCCTGTAACCTGTAACCTGTACAGGTTTTTTTTTCGAATTTAAGATGTGAAAAATGTTTCTTTGAGAAAATAAAAAATAGTAAGTAATATCGTTTGAAAGTATGGAAAAAATGAGTTTTAAACAATTGAAGGCCGGTCAACAACTTTTCGAGAAAACAATTTTTAAAAACGCAAAAACTGTGACCACTTTTGGACATTTAATTACAGAATTGTCGTAGAAACATGTTTGGTAAAATAAATTGTAGCTTTTAATGTTGCCTACGTGAAATTAAAATTTCATGCAGGATTTTTTCATGAAAAGGTAGTGGCAACCATGGTGTCGATCCGTGTTGGAGTGATCTAATGTCTCTTTTGGTTTGTCATTTTGAGACTGTCGATGTGAGATGTTCTGTCATTTATCTGTATTGATGTGATCTATATTTTTAATCTATATATTTAAAATGTCTATACAACAATAAAAATTGTCACTGAAGCCAATGAGTAGCTGAGAAAATATCTTCCTTAAATCTCATTTTAATGTTATCATTATGAATTTAGGTACAAACTACAAATTAAAAAATGACAAAGAACAACGTTTTAAATAAAAGTTGACTATTTTAAATTGTCAATTTTTGTATAATATTAGAAATAACACTGATATTTATTCCCTCAAAGGGAGAAAACAAGAGGATTGGATTCAAGTAATCGAGAAATAGGGAACGATAAATCGATAGAGCCACTTGTAGGATCTGGCGGGGCACTTGATGATAAGACCGGAAGCTGTCCGCTCCTCTACTCTAGCTGCTGTTCCGTCGCTCATCTCATTAGATTATTATCACTCTCTTTAACGGACACCTTTCGCCTTTGGATACTTGGAATAATGGCTCAATTCCAGCCGCTAAAGTTTTAAAGTTTAATATAATTTATTTAGCAAGTTTATTCGTTAGCGATTTTTTCACGTTTCTCTTTTCGGAAATTTTTAGTAGTTCTTTGTAGCGGTGTGACTTTACCAAGAAGATATAAGCACTAGGAGGTAGGCAGATGAGAAAAATTTTGGATGTTTGTTTTGAGTTTTTTCTTTTTTTACAAAATTTATTTTTAATCGGTTTTTTCTTCGGTTTTTGGATTTAAAAAAAACGATTTTAACCGATAGTGTAAAATACTCGAAAAACTCCCATAATTCGTCTAAAAAAAAAAAACAAAAAAATAAACGATTATCGTTTATAACCGACCGGTTATTGGCATCCCTACTTTGACCATTTTGATTTATTATTTTCAATAATGAACCTTTGTAATAGACCAAGAAAAAAAAATTTAACCCCCCCTCTCTCAAAATTTGAGGTTTTACGTTTCAAGCTACGTAGAATTGAAAAATCGAATACAAATAAAAAATCCGTCGTACGCCGTCCGCGGTTTTTTTTGGGAGACTACTGAACCGATTTTCTTGAGATTTGGCGACAGTCACTCGTCACCCCAGGATGGTTCTCGGAACTCGATATTACCATCTGTAGTTTCGTTTCAAAAATTGCGGCCGATTTGTTATGTTATAAGCTCATAACTTGGCCATTTATAAAGATTGAGGGAAAATGTTATGTGTTTTGGAATCAGCAATTGCTGTTTTGCAAATTTTCTTTTTAGGTATTATCCAAGTGAGATAAAATGGAATAATGGCTCAATTCCAGCCACTAAAGCTTTAAAGTTGAATAAAATTTACCATTTTGGTTTATTATTTTCAATAATAGACCTTTGTAATCAACCAAAAAAAAAAAAAAAATTAACCCTCTCCACTGAAAATTTGAGGTTTTACGTTTCAAGGTACGTAGAATTCAAATCTGGAATAGAAAAAAAAAATCCGCGGCCTTTCTACGAGACTACCGGACTGATTTTCTTTAGATTTGGCAAAAAAATCACTATTCACCCCAGGTGATCCTCGGAACCCGACAATATCAACCGTCGCTTCGTTTCAAAATGGCGGCCGATTTGGTATTTTATAAGCTCATAATTTGGTCATGTATAAAGATAGAGGGAAAATGCTAAGTTTTTTGGAATCAGCATACCAAAGGATTAAAAAAAAAAAGCTATATAATTGCTTTTCGTTTATTATTTTCAATAATGAATCTTCGTTATCGACCAAGAAAATAATTTTTTAATCCCCCCCCCGCTCAAAATTTGAAGTTTTACGTTTCAAGATACGTAATCGCTCTCCACTTTCCATTTTTTCTTGGACCCATCCTCCAATTTTACCAGCTTTTCGTCTTTCCTTATTCTTTTCTCACTGAAGTGCGCCTCCATTTTCTTCTTTACTATTTAAGCTTCTATTCTGATCTCATATCCTGGCCATCTTAGCCTACTTGCTATAGGAAAATTCGTGTGAATGGACACATCAGATATTTTTGAAATATAACTATTTGAAAATAATAAACCATTCTGTAATAATTTGCAGCGTTTTTTAAAAAATATATTCCTAAAATTTCCGGACTGAACTTCAATATTTTGGGGGCCCACAGTTTTTCCTCCTTTAGTGCGTGATATTATTAAAATATTTTATTACAGTTTATTACAGAAGGTAATATAAATGTAAAACAAAAGCCTATAGTAGGATGCAGAAGATGAGGGAGGTAGACTGGTTATATAGGGCCTAAAGGTGTTACTGTGCCCCAGGGACTGCCCGACCCCTCCTGTTTTTTTCATCTATTTTTTTCTCACCAGTACTTTTCTTCTATATCACATTGCTCTGAAACTGAAATGGATTTCTCTTTTATTAGACAAAGTTCCGATAGTAATAAATAAATATTGATAGATATAAAAAAAGAAAAACTTGTAGCTCTTCAACCCATAGATTCCAGTTCTTTGTAAGGAATTACCTACTGTATCTAGATCAAGCGTTATACTAGGAGGTGATTTGGCCAGCATTCAGTCAGGAATAACCACGGTTTCCTCCTCCTTTATTACGGATGTCTATTTCATTAAGCCCTGGAGTCAATTCACGGCTGATATAATAGAATAAATAAATTATCTACCACAGCCGAACTCGAACCAGGGACACCAGTTCCTTGGCTGCTCCGTACATAAAAAAATTTGAATTGCGCTGATTAGATTATTTTAGTTATTATTTTTTCTAAAATAGTTTTAAAAAAAAGTAAATGCTGTATTAACAAAACAACGCTGGACACAGTTCAAATAGATCCCCCAGGATAGCTGGTATTGAAAAAAATGTGACAATTTTATGCAGTGGCAAGTATATTAATAATTGTTTACAATGAGTTTTTACAGATAAAGAGGGCATAAATTAATAATTGATTTTAATAATATGTAGTCGAATTACGATGACAAATAGGAATTTCCTAGACTAATTATTGCACATGGACTAGTAGGGATAAAAAGGCAAATACAAGCTAATGAATTTTATATTGCTTATGAAGCTTAGGTGGGTTCGAGACTGGTTGAAGCAGATAATTATTTATTCTGTATTCAGCCGTGGATCGACCCTGTGGGATCGGGAGACCCTCCTGTGGCTCACCCAGCCTCTAGAAAGTGGGTACCCTTCCGGCGGTTGAGCGTGGTCTCGGCCGAATCAGCTCCTTGTACAACCGTTGGCCTAGAAGCAGTACGGTCCTTACCAAGTACTGAACCCAAGACTCTTCACAGGTTGTAGTGGAACAGGTTTTTTATGGAGCATAGTCAATTTTGAAAACTCTTGTCTGGGCATTTGGCTAATTCTCTGTTAGACATGTATTTTTTTTCTTTCTTTTTTTTTTTTGTACTGATATGAATATTGAGAGTCTCAATATTACACGAATTTTAATTGTTGATCACTTATGTAAGTTTTAAATTTTTAATAGTTGATTTTTGTCATGAATAATTTATGTTTATTGCACAATATTTTTCAGATCACTTGAAAATGGGCAATATGGGCCCGAAACGTTGTGAGGAATAATTAATAAACTTGTGGAAGTGGATAAGGAAAAATTTTCCTAAAAATTGATATTTAATTTTTTTTTTTTTTTTTTTTTGAGTCGGTGCCCAAAAGAAAATTAACATAATTTTGTATTGATCGTTATCCATATTTTACCGTTTCTACCCGTTAATCCGTTTCAAAATGTATTGAAGCGTCTTAATTTATTATTTTGGATCAAAAATAACAAAGCGATTTTATCGAAAGGTTTATTTACTTACCAAATTATTTAATAAACAATCAACAATAAACGATTGTACACAAAGGACAAAGATTGTATGTTTTTTTTTTTTTCCGAAAGTTACAATCACGAATTTATAGAAAACACTATTTATAGTCCCACTTTCCGTTTTCCTTTTTTTTCTTTAATTTCCACAACTGCCATCAAGATGTGATTGTACATTGATTCCTTAAATCTTCATCCGGTTAGTCTTCTTCCGGAATATTGTAAGGCGATTTATAGTTTGTATAATCGATAATAGTATGTATTAAAGTTTAAATTACTTTGTTTTTTAGGCTTCATTTCCAGGTTGACAGTTTTTGTCGTGGTAGTACTGTCACGACAGTGATAGTGTGGCAGTGTCCTCTACACGCTGGCAGTAAGCCTCGTGTGAGTTGGAAAAATGGCGGATGTACAACAGCTGACTGAACACTTGCAATTCGTAGGTCACCATAGAAACTAAATTATATAATTTTTTTACTTAGCATCCAACGATTAAATAGCGTCATAAAGGTTAGATACAATCAATTTCAAGTTCAGAAATAATCGAAACGTAGATTTGATAATTAGATTAGGTTTGGTTGATCGGTAGATGACAGTTCGCTGTGATGGCGTATATATGTGGTAGTAGCGTGAAAGTAACTGACTCTGCTACGAACGCAAATGCCCACAGCCCGCGATGGCTGCAGCTGTCGCGTTAACTGTTAACTGATAACCTCACGATCTTGACACCTAACACATGTTTATATTTTGAGCTAAAGTAGCAAATAGAAAAAGAAGCGTGAGCAGCAGGGCTCCGTCAGTTAGGTCGTATTTTAAATAAAAAACATAATTGAAAATATAAAAATAGTAATAAAATATCTGATATGGCCAACACATGACTTCCTTGTACGGCTATTAAACTATAAATCGGTGGCTCAAAAAGTGATCCTGAATTTGGTTACTAGTTTCCGAAGATCGCAGTATCTCAAAAACAACACTCGGCGTCGCGACATCCATCTATTGATACACACAAATAGGGAGGAAAACCAGTATTTTATACTAAATTTTAACACTTAAAATGAGTAATAAAAATGTTTAATTGGATTGGAAACCAAATTGTCATTGTAACCTTTATTTCGGAAACATATGATTTATGTATTTAATTAAAATATAATTTTTGATGTAAGCTTGTTATGACCTTCAAGTAAAGTACCGTTTTCGGCGTACCAATTTTAACCAAAATATAGTAAATACATTCACATCAATATATAAGTCCTATTTACCAAATTTGAGTTGTTTTATATTATATTTTAATATAATTTTTTATGAAAGTCTAATATGACCTTCAAGTAAAGTACCGCTTCCGGTTTTCCAATTTAGACCAAAATCTAGTATGTTATTTAAATCAATATATAAGTTATAAATACCAAATTTGAAAAGTTTTACAAAGTATTTTAATATAATTTTTGATGGAAATCAATTATGACCTTCAAGTAAAGTACCACTTCCGGTGATCAAGCAGTGACCAAAAAGGGAGGTTCACAACTAGATTCTACAACAATCCTAAATACAAAATTTCAACTTTCTACGGCTAACTGTTTTGAATGCGAAATACGGACGAACGAACGTACGTACGTACAGATGCCACGACGAAACTAGTCAAAATGGATTCAGGGATGGTCAAAATGGATATTTCCGTTGAAATCTGAAAACCGAAAATTTTCGTGATTACAATACTTCCTCTACTTCGTAGAAGAAAGTAAAAAGCAGATATATATATATATATATAATTACTATTTATTTTATTACTTTTTTATTTATTTTTATTATATTATATATAATTTGCTATTTATTTTAGTACGCTAAAACTGTAAACACGCTAAAATTTCTTGTTATTGTTCTGTCTAAAAAGAAAACTCTGCATACAGAATTTCAGTTCATTTGACCCGAAGAGCCGCTGGAGATGTCTAAATGTTCTAGGGGGAGGGGAATAAAATAATATATATATTTATATATATATATATATATATATATATATATATATATATATATATCAGGCATCTCCAAAACTCCCATAGTCGTGTGCGAAGGGTCAAGATATAAAATGCGCTGAGATATGCTATGAGACATTTCCGCTGACTTTCGATTCGATACAATGCAATAGTCTATTTTATTCGGGGAAAATACGACTAAAAACAATTTTTTTCCGTAGTTGTCGGTTCTGCTTGAAATAAATAAATAGTATTATGTGAGACATTAATCTCACATATTAATACATTAATCGTTATTTGTAGCTATTGTATAATTTATTAATAATAAATTTAAATAATTTAGTTATTGTATTCAAACATTTCTACAGTAGAATAAATAGATAAAGTTATCCCTGAAGGCCCAGAGCTCCCCTCCCAGCACATCGGTCGCCCATTGACATGAATATGTAATCAGGTAGTGTCAGTGACTGATCGGGGTGACGGGGGAATCGGATCAAGTTCGATTCCCTACCCTCCAACAATTTTTGAAGAATCGATTTTATTAATATTTTACGATCAAAAAGTTTTTATGGGAAGATTCATAAACTTAAACCTCCAGTCCCTCAAATACCAGTAATTAACTATCAAGCATCTAGAAAAATATGACATCACATAAATGCAGAACGGAGACCGCACATCTTATATCAACGATCTAAAAAAGACTAATCTTAAACTGAAACTAGATACAGTACATCCCACCAAAACCGTTAAACATATACTGAAGGAAAAGGGGGATAAGAGCGATGTAAGGTTATATTGAACAGTTGATCAGTAAAAACAGTAAATATTGGGAAGGTCGATAAATTAACATGGCGGCCATGTGGCAAAGTGACGCTGCATTTAGCACACTATCATTTCCGTTAAACTGGGCCTATTGCTTTACTTGTTTTCTATTGTTATATTTAGCAGGATATTGTTGAAACTCGACAAATAGCATGATTTAGCAAGCTGAATGAGAGATTGTAGGACTATTCAAGCAACTTGTGTTAAATGGTTGATGTGTTACGATCATGGCTCGATACAGTTATTGATCTTTTTCAAAAAGTTTCAGTTTAACTCTTTTAGAAGAACTTTTACAATTAAAGTATTAACATAAAATTTCTACGCAAAAGAACCTAAGTTAAGTTCTTAATGATAAGTTTTCACATAATTAGGTACCCTTCAGTGCAGCTTGAGAGGGATCTTTGGTAGAGAAACCTCGGGAGATAGCAATATTGTTGAAAAAATTAAAAAAACTTTTAACAAAAACTTAGATAATAAATAATATTCGAAATAAAAGAACATTTTTGTATTTATTTTATTCAATAATTAATTTTCAATTTCAATAGACTAATTTATTTTATTTTAATTAAATTACCTACAGAATGTTTATTTAATGAAATAACATTTTAAGATAAGAAAACCTTTCCAGACACGAGTATTTTCTACACCTTATTGAGAACTTTAATAATGAAAACTTTTATTATAATCTCACTAAAAAGCTTTAACAAGAACTTTTTTAATATAGAACTTTAATATATAAGTTTTCAAGTCAAAGTTCTTTAAAGAACTTTTATTATTAAAGTTCTCAAAGGTTTTAACATTAAAGTTCTTGCATGAACTGTTTCAAAACAGTTTCTGAGAAAAAGTTCAATTTAGAACAAGAACTTTTTCGAAATAAAAGTGCAATCATTTTGGAGCCCTGGTGATGCTCAACAGTTAGTACGATTACTATTGAGCGGGGCCCCTCTGTTATTTCCTAAGGTGAGATTATGCATGATCCAATAAAAGTTAATTATTTTTTTTAATGCCAAAGCGAAATAAAAAGGCTGCGTTTATTGACTATTTGGTTAAAAATGCCTTGATAGATTTGAAGATTCAAAAAATGAAGTAGGCGATAGTGGGTAACGGGAGGTTTCTGTGGAATTCAGAGGGGTTTTTTCGAGGGAGAAATTTAATTAGAAGGCAAGTAATCATTAATAGGTAATGTTGATAATATAATATAATATGATAATAATCGCCTAATAGGTTATAAGTTTTAAGGATAAGAATGGAGATTTGGATCAAAAATTATTACCCAAAATACGAAAAATTATATAAAAATCATATTTTTTTCAAAAATTTCGGAGGGAGGGAGGGAGGGAGGGAGAGCGAAATATCCCTCTTATCACCCTCTCCCTGCGTACGCTTATGATTAATATGTCTCTCCTTTCTGCTATATTAAAATATATCGTTAAACTTCAAAACTTCCAGATAATTCTATGTATTATTTCCAATAAAGAATACGATATTTTATATTTGTTGTGCTATTGAAGTGGATGTACTAGTAGCATTCTCATATTCTCTCCTGCCGAAGCCAATGCTCGTGCGGTTAACCCCGTTCCATTACGTGCCAACTCGTATCATTACAAGTTTTTCTTCTTTTGTTCGTTTCTTTTTAAGTAACTGCAGTCGTGTGAAGATGAAGTCTGCCTTATCTATCCATCAATGGCGGTATCATTATTTTTCCCACGTGCAGATCGAAATTTGTTATCTAATCAATAAATATATGATGTGGACAACCCATGACTTCCTTGTACGCCTGTTAAACTATAGATCGGTGGCTCAAAAAGTGAATATGGTTACTAATTTCCGAATATTGCAGAATCTCAAAAACGACACTCGGCGTCGCGACATCCATCTATTGACGTACACAAGCTCTTGTTTCTGGAGGTCTCATTCCGTTATTATATGTCGTTTTCTTCCAGTAGGTAACAAGTTCCCAAGAGATTTCTTTGTGTTCCTTGACAACATTGGAACTGTCTATGACGCTCGAAAAAGCATTGAAAATCGACGGTTTCAACTTTTTAAGCGGAAGAACCCACTTAACTTATATCTTATTCTCCTGCTGCAGACTTATTCAGCTCACAAATGAAGAGGAAGATAATTATTCCACACTCAATTTTAACACTTAAAACAAGTAATAAAAATGTTTAATTGGAATGGAAAAAAAAAAATCGCGTTTGTAATTTTTATTATCGAACCATATGTCTCTGTATTTAATTTTAATATAATTTTTGATGTAAGTTTATTATGATTTTCAAGTAAAGTACCCCTTTTAGCTCACCAATTTTATCCAAAATCTAGTATATTATTTATATTAATATAAAAATCCTATTGGCCAAATTTGAGATGTCGTACATTATAATTTTTGATGGAAATCAATTATGACCTTCAAATATAGTAACACTTCCGATATTGCATGCAGTGACCAAAAAAGGAGGTTCACAACTAGAATTTACAATAATCCTAAATACAAAATTTTAACTTTCTACGGCTGACCGTTTTTGACTTACTTGAGATACGCACGTACGAACGTACCTATATACTTCACGACGAAACTAGTCAAAATGGATTCAGGGATGGTCAAAATAGATATTTCCATTGAAATCTGAAAACGGAAAAGTTTCGCGATTACAAAACTTACATTACTGCGTGGGTAAAAAGAGTGAAACATGCTAATATTGTATATATATATATATAATATAATATTACTATTATAAATATTATAATTACTATTATAATACTATTAATATTATAAAATATATATCTACACCCATATCTCGGCCATTTATGAAGATAGAGGAAAATTTGTTTTGCAGTGTTTTGGGATCATTATATCAAAACTTTTTAAAAAAAATAAAACACTTTAAATAATATTATTAAGAATTAATAATAAATTTAACGAAGAAATAATAATAATTAATAACAAACTATTGTGTAGTAATTTGCAGCGTTTTGTATTATTTATTTACATAAAATATTTATCTCGTTTCTAACAGAATGATTACCTTATCAACCAACAGATATATATATATATATATATATATATATATATATATATATATATATATATATATATATATATATATATATCAATGTATGAATTGAACTGGTGAAGAAGTACTACCTACTTACATTGATGATGTGTGTAGGAGTCAACAGTCATTCAGTCATTATATTGACAATGTTATAAATATAAAGATATCATGTTACTACATTCTACATATCTACGATAATTTACATTCAAATCTAATATCCGACTCCTAGATTGCAGATGACTGTTAACATTATCCCAGGCAGATGTTATGGATCTTGACTTAGTAGAATACACCCTGGGACTATATTATATAATAATATGTTATGTTATATTTGTTATATATAACATAAAATATAGAAAGCTTTTACGAATCATTATCTAGACCTTATTTAGCTTTTGCGAAACTTTTGTATCGAAATGAGAAAGAAGTTCTCTCTTGAAGTGAACTATTATTAAAAACTGGAAGAGTTTCTTATTAGAAATTCGAATATTGCTTTACTGTTTTCTTTCTTTAGCCTTTTTTATTATTTATTGGCGAGTTCCTCGGAAGTAAAGATGAAAGAGCAGCCCTTAGGACTGGGGCATTAAGCCCTATAGAGTCGAAGGTGTTAACAGAGTCTAATTATAGCCTAGCTATTAGGGATCTGTGTGCCCCTCGCTTCCGAAGGGTGTTACGTATATTTAGCCCCCAAACAGTTCCTCTTCTAAATATATATATATACATATTTCGGGGTGAGTTCTGGTTGAGGCAGTTCGTGACGGCTGCTCCTAATGGCAACACCCGGACGATGTCTTCTTCGTCCAAGAGGATATTCTATTGTGCAGGTATGTCCTGCATTGGTATTTTAGAACCCCGCTTATCCGTCCTAATCGATTCCGGGGCATCGCCGGTTAAGTGGGAGAGACGGTTAATCCGATTTGTATAAAAGAATAAAAACTTCAATATCAATTTAATTCGTATATTTGATAAAAATTAAAATTAAATACAAAAATTAAACCGTAGGTCAAATGCATATTGGTATATGATGAAGTTAAATTTATTAGACGAATTAATTATAACTTTAAATAAAAATATCTTTAGATAAAATGTTTAATTTTAATCTTAAGGTTTAACTTTGTTTTATCTCAGTAGCACAGTCTCTCCACTTTTTTGTTTGTTAATGATGTTTTAGTGTGAATTATTTACTTTTGATAGTAGCGTAAATGCTGAAAATACTCTCTGTGAAAAAAACATTATTTTTCTTTTTACCGTTCTTTAAGAACCCTCTTCTCTACTGTTAAATAATAATTTGTTTTCGAGGATTGGTCATAGTGAATAAAACATATCTTTTTTATAAATAGTTGGGGTATAACATAGTATTAGACATTTTTTATGAAAATCATTTACTTTTTTTTTGTTTACTATATTTTACGAATTACTGTAATTCAGTAAGATTCGTTACGGAACCACAACTACATCTTCAGACTTTCATTAAATAGTCCTAAAATAATTGGAAAATTGTATATAGATTATTTATCAAAATATTCAATTTAAAATTGAAATTTCTGAAATATGCAGAACCAAGTGCTGAAATTTATAACAAAAGTTCATAAATATATTGATCTCTTGAAATCTAGTTACCTACTTAATGAAAACGACATATAATAACGGAATGAAACCTCCAGAAACAAGAGTATGTCTGTGTGTGTGTGTCAATAGATGGATGTCGCGACGCCGAGTGTCGTTTTTTTTTTAGATACTCCAATCGTCGGAAACTAGTAACCAAATTCAGGGTCACTTTTTGAGCCAACGATATATAGTTTAATAGGCGTACAAGGAAGTCATGTGTTGTCCACATCAGATTTTTTTTTATTTAGTATTCATGTATTACAAAAAAAAAAAAATCGTTTACTTATATTTATTATATTAATATTTTTTTTTTTAAAGCTGCCAAGGCAATAATGGCAGTTATAGTCATGAGCTGAGAAAATTTTTAGTGATTCACAGCGTGATTCAGTTCTAAATTGGGCATAGCGTTGGTGAGAGCGTGCACGGACTGGGACTGCTCATCAGGACGAACAAGTTTTAATTTGATGAATCGATAATTTAAATACCTACCTGTCAATAAAATAAATCAATTAATTAAATTAAGAAATTAAGGAAAGAAGCCTATTTAGTCCTAACAACTTGTTAAATCATTAGATGGCATCCCAGAAAATTGGAAAAAAAAATGTACAACGCAGATGAGGGAGTTAGTAGCCAAAGGGTATAAGATAGAATTCAATAGTTTTGTAAAAACGCATTTTAAAGTTGAAACATTTTACTAGAACCTAAGACTTTTAAGTTTATAGGTATCATACTTATATTATGGCTATTCTGTATTTCTCTTGATTATTGAGGAATAAAGGGAGCGGAGTAGCTCAGTGGGTAAGGCACTGCGCTACTAATCTCAAGGTCCCGGGTTCGAGACCGGCTTGGGACAGATAATTATTTATTCTGTATTCAGTAGTGGACCGACCCTATGGGATCGGGGAACCCTCCTGGGGCTCACCCAGCCTCTAGAAAGTGGGTACCCTTAATTGGGGCAAAACCTGGCGGCTGAGCGAGATCTCGGCCAAATCACCTCCTTACACAACCGTTGGCCTTGAAACAGTATGGTCCTTACCAAGTACTGAACCCAAGACCCTTCATGGTTTGTAGTGCCATAGGTTTTTTTTTATTGAGCAATAAAACGCTTTTGAAAAACATTTCATATGCATTAACTATATATAACTCTATCTATTTATTTGAAAATTTAGCCTGCGTATGTTAGTGATCGCAAAAATTCGAAAAGTTATCAGTCGATTTTGATACGGTTTTCATTATCATTTAGATAATTTATTCAAGAAGGTTTATATGCATTACATTTTTCGAAATCCTTCTCTTAAGGAGAGAAATGAGGATAATTATTTAAAAAAAATAGGTAATTTTGTAATCGTTTAAAATTTAGTCCTCCTCCCCCCTCAAAATCTGAAGCTTTACATTTAATACACGTTAAAGCATTCGTCAGTTCGCCGTCTGCAGCATTTCTCTGACTGGACCGATTTTCTTGAGATTAGGCGACAAAGTCACACGTCACCCTAGAATGATCCTCGAAACTCGATATAACCATCCGTCTGTTTGTTTCAAAATGGCGACCGATTAGAGATCTTATAAGCTCATAACTCGGCCATTTATAAAGATAGAGGAGAAATGTAAGGTATTTTGGAATCAGCATACAAAGGCATTAAAAAAAAAAAAAAGGTTAAAAACATAAAATCTATATAAATGATTTTGGTTTATTATTTTCAATGATTGACCTTTGTAATCGACCAAGAAATTTTTTTTTTTCTATTTGGAAATGAACCATTGTGTGATAATTTGCAGCGTTTTTTGAGCTCATTTTTATGAAATGTTATAATTTTTTCACAATCTGAGCTAAATCTTTTTGTTTTGAGACTTGAGATCTGACCAAAGAAAATTCACAATTCCTTGGTTCGAGACTTAGAGAGAAGTCTTAGCACTGACACCTCATCCTCCTAGGCACTGGCACCTCATCCTCCTAGGCACTGGCACCTCATCCTCCTAGGCACTGGCACCTCATCCTCCTGGTTTAGGTGCAGAGAAAACGATTTTCTTCCATATTTGCGATATATTTGTTTCCAGATTGCGAAAAATCCTGACCTGGCGGGAAAAATGAAGGTCATATGCGGATCCAATGCTTAAAAAACCATAGGAATCAATTGTCAAAAGTTAAAAAAATACCTCACAATATAAATTTTGCAGGCTTGTGTAATAGTTATTTTTCTTTATTATTATGATTATTATTTTTGGGGAGATGGGAATGTTTGCTCAAATTTAATATTCACTAAATAATTGTTACACATTTTTTTTGTGCGTAAGTTCAAGAAGTTTCATTCTTGGGTCTTCTGAAAATTCTTTTCGTAAGGATTAAGTTCTAGCCGACATTTAAGTCTTACACTTACTTAAATCTGTTTGGAATTTCCCTTCACACTTATCATATGTGTCACTTAATGTGTGTTGGGTAACTTTTGATAAGAAAATAATTTATATAAAGTATTTTAAAAAATCATTCTTATTCTAGGGATGTAATTATCGAACAAAATTATCGATATATAAATCTTATATATAATTGTAGTTCTATATATATATATTAAAAATATCGACATATCGGGCCTCGATGTTTTTAATCCTCGAAAGGGGGAGAAGGGGAAAGGATTTACATTGAATTGAAGGATAGTGTAATATAGATTAACAAGTCTTAGATCTGTAATAAAAAAAAGTTAATATTTTTATATTGCTTATCAGAAAAAAAAATTGTTAATTTACTAACAATATTAACAACCTATAATGACTCAAACCTAAACTGGTTCTTTGGTTCTCGGAATACCCGTCCTTGTAAAAAAATTCATTTTTTTAAATTTAATTTTTGGAAAAAAAATATAGTTTTTAGGTAATCAAATTTTAATATCGATATTATGATATATCTAATTAAAACTATTGTTTATTGGTCTCGGTAATTTAACGGGAATTAAATATTATCCATAGATCCATAAATTAAATTTGGGCTTGTAGCAATTATGATAGGGTACAAAATGTACTTTATTAACATATGATTGAAATTAGACAATTGATACAAAAGAAAATTAACACAAATAAAATTAGATAAACCTGGCCTTAAATTATGATGAAGGAAGAAAATCTTGCCATCTCACCGCTGCTTCTCCATTCCACAGCTCAGCTGTTGCTCAGCTCTTCAACTCACTCATTTTTCAGGAATTTAAGAGAATTAGATGGAATAAGTGCATAATGTCATGGGGAAGATAGCATAAATAACTTATTCTTTCACTAATTCACCGTTTAAGAGAACTTTCTGTCATTTTTCATTAATCTTCAAAAAAGAATTTCCAAAAGATGGTGTTCCTGGTGAACTTATACTTTTCATAAATTAATTCATTTTTTTTTAAATTCTAACAGCTGGTAAAAATAGAGAGACCTTTTTATATGAATAAACAAATGATTAACAATTGATTTAATTAACAATCTGGTGTTCTAACAAAACAAAAAAAATTTTTTTTTTCATTATGATCATTGAACAACTATTTCTTTAAAAATACAGATATTTCGATATTTTCCAACATCCTTTAGCACGTACTCTATTGTTTCGTATCCTTTGAGAACTTCATTGTCGGTGGTAGTCGATGACCATTTTCGCCTCTTGAAGGAAATAGCTTCCGAATGGGATAAATCCAGAAGGGCATTAAGGACCTTGTAATGCAATTTTCGGGAAGGTGCTTTTAAAAATAGAATTTGAAAAGGTCAACTTGGTTGAGGGTCGAGTTGACATGAAAGGGGACTCTAATGCAATTCAGTTCGTCGCTGGGGAGCTCTGTCCTCTTCGAACACTTCCTAAGAGCGGATTCGCTTTGTCTCTCGTGGATTTGTCAGTACAATGCAGTATTACGAGGGCTATTCAGAAAGTAAGCAACGTTTTGGAATTTAAAAAAAAACCAAGTACAAGAAAATTATTTTATTTTATACATGTGAAAGAGGGACAAAAATACAACTTTTCAACATAATCACCATACAATAGGCACTTATTACAGCGGTGGACAAGCTTTGAAATTCCTGTGTCATAGAATTCTGCCGCCTGTGATCTCAGCCACTCAGTGACGCGTACCTGGAGCTCCTCGTCATCGTCAAAACACTGTGTTGCTAGCCAGGTCTTCATTTGAAGCAAGATCAGGGGGGATGAAGATGTAGAGGGGATGAGGAAAAACATTCCACTTGAACGAGTTCAAGAGTTCTTGCGTACGGCGTTTGTTTTCGACAGCTCTCTTAAGGTTTTGCAATGTTTGAAAGTACCGATCAGAGTTTATTGCTGCACCACGCTCAAGAAAGTCAATAAGAAGAACACCTTGCCTGTCCCAGAACACTGTTGCCATGATCTTCTTTGCCGACAAAGTTTGCAGAAATTTCTTTGATTTTTTAGGGGAACTTGTGTGCCCCCACTCCATGGACTGTAATTTTGTCTCACAATTCACATGTTTCACCCAGGTTTCGTTTCCTGTTACGATTCGATCCAGTAGCGCATCACCATGATTGTGGTAGGCCTCCAAAAACGTCGAAGCTGCCCCCATTCGTTGTTCTTTATCACCATATTATATTACAGGTCACCACCTGTAAGCATTTTTGGCACCCATCTTGCACAAAATTTGTGGTAGCCTAGCTTCTGTGAAACAATTTCAAACAATAAAGTCCGTGAAACTTGTGGGAAACATAGAGAAAGCTCAGTTATTACGAAACGACGGTTTTCACGAATCTTTTCGTCAACTTTGGCAACCTGATCGTCAGTCACAATGCTCGGACGTCCGCTCTTCTCTTCATCATGAACGTTTGTTCGGCCATTTTTAAACTTAATGCACCACTTCCTCACAGAACTTTCACTCATCACGTTGTTCACGTACACTTCACACAGTTCTCGATGAATTTCTATTGGTTTTAAGTTTTTTGCCAACAAAAAACGAATCACGGACCGCACCTCACAACTGGCGGGATTTTGGATTGCAGCACACATCTCAAATTAGAATATTAAAAACAGGGGCAGCGCGGGATCCCGTTGTCCTGGACGCTGGCTGAGGTGCCGAGCACGAGCACACCAAAATATGTATACGTATTGGCGCGCGCCTGTCGGCATCAGGTGAAAACGTTCCTTACTTTCTGAATAGCCCTCGTACTATGTGTTACAGTCCATGTTTGAGTAGTGGTAGAATTGTGTAAAGTCATCTTGTCAAGTTCGGGGCTAAAATAAATATTATATGTTTAACGAAAAACAATTAATCAAAGCAATAATAGACCTATGCCTATCGAAATGCCCCAAATAGTCAAATATACACTAATGTTATATTACATACCGAATAAAGGAGTAAAGGTCTGTTATATCTGATCTTTTCAAACCGAAATTTCCTAAAACATTTGAAAAAAAAAAAAGAATTCAACCCTCCCTTTATCAGAGAGAATTTCTTCCGCTACTGCATTACTTAAAGGAATATCCTTTATATAAACCACAAATTCACGCCGATGAGATTCGCAGAGACCCCTTTTTGTAAATCATTTTAAAGATTAATAAAAGATAAAACAAATGGCGCAAACAGAATTTTTAAATCTTTAATTATTTTTAATTAATTAATTTGCATGAGGAAAAATAATATATATATTTTTTTTTTCAATATATGGCTCGATAATATTTTTATTGAAAAGAGGGTGCAAAAATACATCGGAATCATGTGTCATGCTCTTGTAACCGACATCAGTTTGGACGCGCGTCAATCGCGTAAGCGGAGTCAAATATCAAATAGACATTTATTATGAAAGAAAACGTAACGATCTACATTTTTTTCCTCTACAATTTTTCTCTCAGAACAACCGTTTATCTGTAAAATTAGAAAACATGTCTGTCCTAAAGTAACACTGGTGGGGAGAGGGAGGGGGGGTAACACTAGGACAGAAAAATCCCCTCCCCCTCTCTCTCTCTCTCACTGTTAAAGATATCTGAAGAATATGAGTATTGTAAGGTAGCTCAAAATTATTGCTTCCGTTTTGCTTAGGTCTAAAATTAAAAACTTTTCTGATCAGGGTGATGCAAGAAAATATCTGTAAAATTTGTCCGAATATTATCTCGGTTTACGATGTGTGTGTGTGTATATATACACACATACATATATACATATATATATATATATATATATATATATATATGTATATATATATATATATTTATATATATACACAAACACCGAGGTAATATTGGGACAAATTTTTACGTCATATATATATATATATATATATATATATATATATATATATATATATATATATATATATATATATATATATATATTTTATCTTATTTGAATTTTGAAAGAACTATTTTATTACTATATTAATGAATTTTAAGTTTTATCTTTAAAGGGCATATTACAATTATATTTTCTCTGTTTTGTTTGTATATTTTAATAAGCGCTGAGGGTTTTATTTTATTTTATATGGAAGTATATTATTATATTTGTCTCTTCAATATTTATGATTCAATAATTATATTGTAGAGCTGAACTCCATTGTATCTCCTCCGGGAGAGGCTTTTGTCCTGAAAATGATGTCAATAAAGATTTATTATTATTATTATGATTATTATATATATATATATATATATATATATATATATATATATATATATATATATATATAAATATAACACAGTACCCCTTAGTCGGGAGGAAGAGACAGGCAAGTTAATCAAGTGAGCAGGAACAAACTGAAACAAGTTTGTCGCCGAGATCTGCGGGACCGGACTGTTATCAGTTGTTGTGTTGTTAGTCTTATCATGTCGTCGGCCTCCCCTCCCTCGGTTCTTGCTAACGGCTTAGTGGCCTCTTAATTCCTCGGCAGACTCGGTTCGACTCCTGATACGAAAACTTGGAGAGGATTCCAACTGTCCCGTAACTCCTCAAGTTGGCCTACAGTTCTGGACCCTGTTGGGTGGAAGTTTCATGGCGACTGAAGATCCGGCGATATCGCGTCCAGTTTTCGCAATAAAATTATCGATTGTTGAAATGTATTTGAAAGAAATAGAAGTTTTCTATCACTTAAAAGATTCTTCATAATGTTTTCAATTATAATTAATTGATTAATTAGAGATAAAAATTAAAAAAAGAAACTATAATCATTATCAGATTTCAAAATAAAGTCTTAAGTTTCTCAAGCAGCAGCAAATAACTGAACGAAGTTTCGCGAATGCGGGCTTTATAAGAACTAAACAAACATAAGAATGCATAAACGGAGAATATAGACAGTACATCGGATCGTGCCCATCAATTCCCATCGTCTCTCCTGCATCAACAACCTCCTTCAATTCAAATCCTCAATCCATTCGCAGGAAAAAAGATCCTATTTCTCTGATCTCTATATCCCATTCCACAGAACTGAAACGTTTAATCGTTCCTTTCTTGCCCGCTCCGCTACCGTTTGGAATTCCCTCTCTTCTGATATCCGCCATGCTTCTTCCCTGTCCTCATTCAAATCCCTCCTTTTCCCATAGCTCCTTGCATTCCAAACAGATACCCTCTAATCATGCAAATTCAGTTTTAACAAAATCAGAAATATCTTATATATTTAATGTTTTTATTTCTATTACATTCAAGTTCTTTTAAATTTCTAACAACTTTAAAGGACTCCAGTCAAGTCCAGTCCGGTTTTGGTATAGCCGCACCAAAAATAAACCCATTATTTTTACTCTTCATTTTCTATCTTTTTGTTATTGTCATTTTTATTTTTGCTGTTTATATATATATTATGCTGTATGCTGATTCCCCCACCCCATAAAAAAAAAATATATAGTCTCTCAAATTGCAGTGAATAACTAAACATCCAACGTTATGTGATAAAGATTATTGAACAACAGAGAGGTGTTTGCTAATGGCTTAGTTGAAGCTACATGTGGCAAAATAGCATTATATCGATAATTATATCCAAAAATATAAAAAATATGTCCTGTTGGTGGGGCCAAATCCCCGAAGCGTCGACACTCTTATGATATTGTGATGTGAAAACATTTTGGGAAAGTCAATATTGCTCTTCAAGTTATTAATTACTGATTTCCTAATAAATTTGATTAGAAGAAAATAAATTTTCAAGACAAAACGACGATAAAGTTTCACTTAAATAAGTTTCAGATTTTCACACTTTTTATTCCCCCTTTCCTATTATTTTATTTACAAAATAACGTTCGTCACACTTATTAAATGCTAATGTTTGCAAGGTCAGTTGACGCAAGTTTGTTTCCGCGGGCATGAAGTTGTCGTGATAACGATACGCAAGTTGGACACTTTTTCTATTGGAAATTTATTTATGGTTGGTACTCCGTTCCTATTGGCTGTGGCGTGATGCTATAAAGCATAAAGCTTTATTTTTTAAAATAATTCTTGAAATTAGGGCATTCAAGCGCACAAACTGTTCAGCTTTATATAATGGTATAGTATAGAGAATAGTATAGAGTTAGACTGATCAGAGATTTAAACAAAATTAAACTCTTTGAAATTTATTCTCTAATGATTGGTTTCCGACTTCGAAATTTTTCTTTTAAAATATCTGATATGGACAAAACATGAGTTTCTTGTACGCCTATTAAACTATAAATCGGTTGCTCAAAAAGTGATCCTGAATTTGGTTACTATTTTTCGAAGATAGCAGTATGTCAAAAAACGACACTAGGCGTCGCGACGTCCGACTATTTACACACACACATACATATAATCTCTTGTTTCTAGAGGTCTCATTGTGTTATTATATGTTGGTTTATTTCCCAAGATATTTCTTGACAACATCAGAACTGTCTACGTCACTAGAATAAATTATTTTAAATCGACGGTTTCAACATTTTAAGGGGAAGAACCCGCTTAACTTATATCTTATTCTCCTGCTGCAGACTTGTTCAGCTCACAAATGGGGAGGAAAGAAAAGTATTTTACTCCAAATTTTAATTCTTAAAACAAGTAATAAAATTGTTTAATTAGAACGAAAAAAAATCGCTTTTATAACCTTTATTACCGAACCATACGATCTCTATATTAAATGCCAATATAACTTTTGATAAGTTTATTATGATCATTAAGTAAACTACCCCTTTTGGCTCTTAAAATCTATTATATTATTTATATTGATATAAAAGTCTTATTTACCAAAGTTGAGTTGTTTTACATAATATTTTAATATATTTTTTTATGAAAGTTTATTATGATCTTCAAGTAAAGTACCACTTCGAGTTTGCCAATTTTAACCAAATTTTTTATGTTATATATATTATTATTTAAGTCTTATATACAAAATTTGCGAAGTTTTGCATTATATTGTAATATAATTTTTGATGAAAATCAATAATGATCATTAAGTGAAGTATCATTTCTGGTAATCATGCAGTGGCCAAAAAGGGAGGTTCACAACTAGATTTTACAATAACCCTAAAAACAAGATTTTAATTTTCTAGGGTTAATTGTTTTTGTGTTATGCGAGGTACGTACGGTCGAACGAACGTACGTGAAATCGTCACGACGAAACTTGTCAAAATGAATATTTCCGTTGAAATCTGAAAACCAGAAATTTTCTCGATTACAATACTTCCTTTACTGCGTACAAGGAAGTAAAAATACAACCTTAAACGTTTAATTTATTAACAGATTATATTAAGCATCAATAAAACAGGCAGTAAAAATTAACATTGAACCATACAAAAAAAAATTACATAATATACTGATGCAACCAATCATATTAATTGAGATCTTGTTAGATATTCACTAAGACTAAGTGATATATATATATATATATATATATATATATATATATATATATATATTATTTTAGAGACACTAAATATCTTGTACTTAATATATTAGTACATTAACTCTTGCCTGCTTGAGATGTTATAGCATAATTACCAGCTTCTTCTAATGTCGCCAGAGCCGTTAGGGCTGTAATGGCTACATCTTAATTAACAATACTCTCCGGAATGATAGTAATTACTTTACCACATTTTTCAAAAACAAATAATTTAATTTTTAAAAAATAATTGACTAGGGAAATGACTTTATCCTCCCTGAGGCTTCCATCCGTAGTACTTGCATGTCTATTTAAACACATTGCTGGATTGTTAGTGAAGATGACATCTGTGAAAATTGTAACTTGGCGTAGTAGTCGGGTGCCTTCCATATCCAAACGAAACTCAAGACTCTTCTGATATCAATTTAGACAGTATATAAATTTACTTTCTGTAAATTTTCATGGGAAGGAGATTTCTGTTTGTTAACATGCACAGATACATGGGACAGAATGTACTTGCAAGGAGACGCAATGTGTAGTGGAAGGCACCCGATTACTACAGCAGGTTTCAATATCCATTGACGTCAACTTCACTAACAACCCGCCAATGTGCTGAAGTAGATGCGCAAGTAGATTACATCGCTTAGGACGGATAGTTATTTTCCAATTTAGTTTTTGCCAGACAAATTATTTTTATTTTTATTTTTTCAAGTATTAAATATTTATATTTTTCTATTAGAGACTGATTAATTATTTGCCACTTCTGTAAATTTGTTTTATTGAAAACTAATTTCGAATGTTATACATTCATCTTCAGTTCTAATTACACTCAAAAAGTCAAAAATAAGCAATTCAAAATATAGTTGGTATTATTATACATATTAAATTAAATGCAATATAAATTAGTACTATAAAGCATTTATGAATTATGAATTTAATTAAGACTGGAGATCAAATACATATTGGTACTCACCAAGTTTTAAGTAGATTATATCAAACAGAAAAGTTTGTACTAATTTCTTCTCGCATTGAACTAAAAATGAACGAAAGGTGGCAGGATGTTTATAAGTAAATGGTTTAAGGATCAGGATTTTTCTAGTAATACCGGTGAATAATTGATTTTTCTGTTATAGATGGGAATACATTTAAGATTGGACTGTTTGAGATATTTATTTGGTCATTTAAGCAAAAATCTGGATTCGATTTGAAAGATTTTATTATTTCATTTTTAAGTGCTTCATATATATTTAATTTGTGGCTGTTTTTACGTAATGTATTAATTTAACTCCTGAGTCTTTGATGAATTTATGTTTTTTTTTTTCATTTAAATGAATTGCAAAGTTTCTCTGTCTTATTATTATATGCACCTATACGTTCCTTTAATCTCTGATTTAATGATCTCCCAGGATTGATCATGCTCTATCATGATGACAGGTGTTCATGCGCACGTGTACTATATTTTATTACATATTTTATTACATATACATAGGAACTTACACATGATATGAAACTGCAGAACAAGTTGAGAATGCTTAAAATATCGTATAATAAAATATCTTATCAGTGTTTTGAGCTCAAATTGTCTCAAAACATTCACGGGAATTCACAAGAAAATTACCCATATTATTAAAATATATGAAGTTTGTAAATGGTGTGATCAAATCATATGTAATAGTTTAAAACACATATTGATGGAATTTTCTTTTTCTAGATACCTTCAGAAAATAATATCTACAGATGTATATTGATACTAAAACGAAAGAGATATCGTTAGAGTCTGTTTTGGACATTACATCTCTTGACCAGTTATATATTATTATTTATATATTACTTTCTTATGTGTGTTCTTGTCTGAACGAATTATACAAAACTTTAGCTTTATAACAGTTCTTTACAAAAGAAAGATCAGCTTTAGGAATTTTTAAAATAACAGGGTCTATTTCACATAGATATTACTCTCATGTTGTAAAATCGTTAATTGTTCAATTGTATTATTGTTTTTAATTTGTATTATTTGTACAGTAATATGCTTTTTAACCGTTAAGGTATTGAATCAAACAAGTGGAAAAATATATATGTAAGAGAGAAAAGATATAAATCTCTTAAGTATGGAAATATTAAAGTATTAATATTTAGTTTTTGGGTAGTAAATTTGTAAAATGCAAGAACACATTTTGTGCTAAAAATAATAATGAAAATATTGTAACTTTATCTGATTATTGACTATTTGTTTGTTGTGCATATATTAACATTTAATTAAGTATTTTCTACTGTGTGATTACTTTAAGGACGAATAGTGATTTGCAACTAAGACGGAATTAGTTATAGTACTAAATCTTTGAGCTCTGTATATGGTTTGTAATATTATTATTAATCCCTACTGACGCTTGTTGGGCCAGACTCTATTATATATATAAGGAAATAAAAAGAAAAATGAAAAAAATGAGTTATTTGAGCCATCGAACTTAAAAATGACTTAATGACTTAGTTCCAATTAAAACAGCAGATTGCCATTAGTTGAATAATAATGTTATAAAATTTAAACACAATCATTTCATTAAGCAATGAGCTGTACGTGAACGAATTATAGGCATGGCATTATTATGGCGTCCCAAAAAATTTAAAAAATCCCCAAAATTCTCCGAAATAATAAAAAATACGATTATTTTATGAATATGTTATTAATCATTGTTTGATGAAATTCAATATATGCTGGACAGCATGTTCAAAGCCTTGAAATATTTCAACAAACTAAAATTATAAGTAATCTAATTACATTTATTTTTCCAAATAATGAATACAGTAGAAATAATATCGTTTTGTGAAAAAGGTCGTAAACGCCATTTATCGAACTTTACAGGAAACATATGAAACGATTTTTCCTCAAATTATAATATATTTTTTATAATTTTTATTCATTATTGTATATAGTATGAATTGATTAAGGTGACAAAATCTTTATATTTATAACTGGTTAAGGACTAGAGTGTCGACTGAGAGTCGTATTTGGTGTTTACGTAAATAGCCGATTTTTAGACCATTTCCATTTTTTTTTTGTATTATCCATAATAAATTGAAACCTAAATTTTGAATTTTTGCGCGCTTAAGCCTTTTTCAAAAAACGACGTCGGTATTATCGTCTTGAAGTGAAATAAAACCCCAAATTACAAACAGAAGAATCAAAACCAAAAAATCACAGGTGCACGGTATTACTAAGTGCGTTACTGTGCTTCTCGTCGTTTTGACCTGATAATTAACAATTTGGGAGACTGAAAAATTGTTATTGCTCAGAAAATACGTGGAAGAGTACGTGCAATGAAGGAATAGAGAGAGGGAATGAAAAGGTAAACCACTGGATGAATATAGTGAAAAATCCCCGGATGGCGCACTTTATACTCCAGCGCAGTAATTTACCAAGTTAAATTTTAATAAGGGATATCATTGTTTTATAAAATAATTTATAAATATCCTACCCCATCGTCTCATAAGGATTTAAATTCAGATCATTAGTAGAGGTGTCTTTTCTGGAAGTACTCACTCTCGTTGAGGACAAAGCTGCCTGGAAGGAATTATGTATTCCAGTCCAAGTCCTTTTTGAAATCCATTCCTCCCTCTTCTCCTTCAAAGGGAATAAGTTGTGAGCTCTCAGGAACCAGGACTTGAGTAGTTGAATTCTCTTCTTGAGACAGTCGCTTAAATTTTATTTTATTGTACAGGTCACCTTCAAGATTTGCCAACAAATCCTATTTGGTCATTATAGTATTTTAAAAATAAATAAATTGTATATATAAACAGTTAAATTATAACAGATTATACAGCAAAGAAAAAAAAAGTTAATATATACAATAAAAAAATAATAATGAAAAGCTAACTGAAAAGAATTTTTCTGAGCTTCAATTCACTATATTATGCACTCAGTCCTTGAAAAAAACAAGCTAATCTTCTTTAGTTTTATATTTTCCTTATCCAATTTTCTTAGAAGAGTTATTTCTGCTATCACTTTTTCTCCTCTTTCTCTTCTGTATTTTCTGGATCTGATATTTCAATATGGATCTGATACTTCAAACTGGATCTGATACTTCAATATGGATCTGATACTTCAAACTGGATCTGATACTTCAATCAGGATCTGATATTTCAATATGGATCTGATACTTCAAACTGGATCTGATAGTTCAAACTGGATCTGATATTTCAATATGGATCTGATACTTCAAACTGGATCTGATACTTCAATCTGGATCTGATAGTTCAAACTGGATCTGATACTTCAAACTGGATCTGATAGTTCAAACTGGATCTGATAGTTCAAACTGGATCTGATAGTTCAAACTGGATCTGATACTTCAATCTGGATCTGATAGTTCAAACTGGATCTGATACTTCAATCTGGATCTGATAGTTCAAACTGGATCTGATACTTCAATCTGGATCTGATAGTTCAAACTGGATCTGATACTTCAAACTGGATCTGATAGTTCAAACTCGAGAATGCTATATATCGACGTCGTTTTTTTTAAAAAGGCGTAAGCGTCATTTAGCAGACTTCCCATGAAACACTTGAAACGTTTTTTTGGCCAAATAACAATATACTCGTATATAGTCTTAAAAATATATTTTAATTTTAAAAGTTTTGCAATTTTAATAAGCTCCTACTGTATACGATAGAGAATAAAATTAATATATATATATATATATATATATATATATATATATATATATATATATATATATATATTAATTTTATTCTCTATCGTGTACAATAGGATTTTATTAAAATTGCATAAATTTTAAAATTAGAATATATTTTTAAGACTTCTAGCACTGGTCGAGGCCGGAGTGACGAATGAGATTGGTCAGTATTTGGTGCTTACGTCATCAATAGTAGGTTTTTAGACCACTTCCAAATTTATTTTCCGATATTTCGTGAACAGGAATCTATAGAGATGGTGTTTACTTCCCATAATAAATCGAAACTTAAATTTTAGAATTTTGTGGTGCCTAAGCCTTTTTCGTCGGTATGTTCTTTCTTCCTTAATCATAGAGTACAGGCGCGATAGTTGATATTTCGCGATTTTTAATTTTTGGTAAAAAGGCGTGAACCGATTTCAATTGTTCTAAGTTCATTTTTTTTTCCGAATTTTTAGACGCTATTACATCATACTTTTTGTTTTTCCAGAAAAATTAAATAATCGCTAATTACGGTCATATTTGGACACTTAATTACAGGGCTTGTGATTGTCGTAGGAACATTTTTCAAAGATTAAATTGTGACATTTACTGATAGCTATCTACGATAAAAATTCAATGCAGAAATAATAATGATTTTTCGCGGTATGTAACACTTCACTTCGCTCGCTGGCCTAAGCCGCCGAAGCCTAAAATACCCGATTTTTAAATGACTTAAACTCGTATTAAAATCGAATCTCATATATATATTTCATGATATTCAATTCCTTGGAAAGAAATAGGGCTTTGAAAAATCGCTCTAGGATTATTTCGCTCCTTGTTCAGGCCGTTTTTCGATAACACCCCTTTTTATATTTTCGCTTTTTCCGAAGTTATTATTATTTTTGCATGAAATTTGTTTTGCAGATAAGAATTACTAAAATCCACAATTTAGACCTCCAGACATGTTTCAACGTAAATTACTTGCTCTGTAATTAATTACAGACCTAGTAATTGTAATTAAGTCGAAAATGGCCATATTTCGCGGTGTTTAATTTTTTCTGTGAAAAGTTGTTCGAAAACGATTTCAATTGTTCAAAACTAATTTTTTAAGTCTTTAAGCATTAATACTTAATATTTTAATATTTCTCAAAAAAAAAAAAATGTTCACATCTTTAACGTAAAAAAAAAAAAAACACATTTCGGCACGTTTATGATTTTTTTTTCACAGAGTTGCTACGTATCGATTTTTTTCACAGAGTTGCTACGTATCGATTTTTTTTTCACAGAGTCGCTACGTATCGATTTTTTTTCACAGAGTTGCTATCGATTAGCTATCGATTGCGTATCGATTTTTACGAAAACATAATCCATTTCTTTCTACTATTTATCTCCTAATTATCACGTTGAGAAAGTCCATTGGGGATTTATTTCAAAAAATGAATATTATTTTTTCGCGCCTGTTGTTGTAAATATAACTTCCTATTTCAATCAATTTGTTTTAATGCGAGAAAGTGCACGAAAATCTTATTTGAATTAGTATGAAATATATTTAATATTTTCATTTGCATAAAATTCGAAATTTTCTATCCCACAAAACACCATCCCGACCTCCCCATATTTTATAATTCTAATACTTATTTTTTTATTAATTTCATTTCATTAAAAAATCAAGAGAAAGTTTAGTGAACTTGCCATAACTGTAGATCTTTTTTATGTTTTTCATGATTCTTATCAGAAATACGAAATTACAAATAAACATTTTTTCATAGAGTTACTGTTATTTAAATAAAATATTAACAAACCAATCCATTACATCTCAATTTAATTAATACGGAGTCATTAAAATGAAAAATGGTTATCGGACTTGACAAAAAGACAAAGAGAGAAATAATTATTTAATGATGCGAAGAGCTTAGCGGGCCCTGGTTAACAAGCCCTTCGATGTATCGAGATAAGAATCGATCTTATCGAGTCAAGTTTAATGTCGACTGTCCCAGGACCGAGCTATAAAAAATTTGACTCTTAATGAGAACATCACTCTTTCACTGCCTCTCAGATCCTAGAGCCTTTGTAACTTATCATCTCGTCTTCTAAATCATATCTTCAGGTTTATTTGTAAACTAAAATGAAAATAATTGCTAGTTAAATACCGTCCTAAATTTCAAGTTTTTTTTATGTTTAACTTTTAAAAGATATTGAGAGTTACAGAAGGCAGGACTATTGTTCTTATCATTCCTAATCATCATATTGTAAACTTTGTACAAATCTTTTTCAAACAACTTTTTAAAAAATCTGGTGCGGTGCGCACATCACACAACTTTCCCTTACCGTCCTATAATAATTTTCTTTTTAATATCATTTTAAAAAGTTCACATAAACAACGCTTGAAATAAACTCAGCAGCATTCACTTCTTCACATCTTCTCTCACTTCAGTACAATAAAACAGTTTTTTAAACAATTTTAGTACAACAAATCCTGTTCACTACCTATATATTTTAACTTCAAGTTGCAAATATATTTTAAAATTTCGGTTTAGTTTTCATCGAAATATTTTCTTCTGTCTCCTTTCAGATGGGCTCGGTTATCCATCTAGGGCCTTGTGCTCCTCATAAAATACGCTGTTGATGATTCTTTTTTTCTTTTTTAGATAATTTAATAACCTTCCATACAATTCTATACATAATTCACTGTAAAATGCATGCTTTTTAAGTTAAGCGCAAATAAAATATTCTTTTCATCAGAAGCTGCATTTCCTCGGTGATGTACTACACAAATGAAAAGTTAAAGGCCTTTAAGGAGAAGACATTAGGCAAGTTTCATCAAAATCGTTGGAGACGTTTACGAGAAAATTGTAAAATCCCTGATATAATTGCTACATCCGGTTAGTCCGATGCGCTGTATCTTTGCTAATACCGGTCCGATTTTGATGATTATTTTTTTGTTTTTTAGATAATTTAATTATCTTTCATACAATTCTGTACATAAATTACTATAAAATTCATGCTTTTTAAGTCATGGACAAATCAAATATTCTTTTCATCATAACTTTTTTCTCTGCATTTCCTCGGTGATGTACCACATATATGAAAAGTTAAAGGTCTTTATGAAGAATAATTTAGGCAAGTTTCATCAAAATCGTTGGAGCCGTTTTCGAGAAAATTGTAAAAAAGTGTAAAATCGAAAATATAAAGTGGCACTTCCGGTTAGTCGATTTTGACGAAAATGTTGCTGTAACATCACATGCATGTGCCAATCTTAAATACGTAATTTCAGTATCGTACAACTTTTCGTTTTTGAGTTAGATTGTTCACACACACAGAGACCATTTTGCGAGACTTGGTCATTTGGACTCAGGGGACCTTAAAACGTGTATTTCCGTCGAAAACTCGAATTCGAAAATTTTCACGATCGCAATACTTTCCCTTACTATATACTTCGTATATAGGTTTATTTTACTTTTAACACATTAATTATATATTGCTCATTTCATCATACTTATTGCTATGAGAAAGTAAATAAAAATATTATAGCGAGCAAAGATTCACCGAGGAAGCACATCATTGCAATCATCTATATTATCTTTGAATAATTTGATTTGATAAAAGAAATACATCGGTACCGATATCTTAAAATTAGGCGTTGGTATAAAATTAAATGTTACCTTCCTCACCTAGCTACTGAATTTTATTTATTATTATGAAACCAAATAATAAACATTTATTTATATTCTGGTATATCCTTTTTCAAGTAATACAGTTTTAGAATTACTTGATTGGAGATAATCACATTTTTTTGATAATAGTAGGAAAAATTATGACAAAAATCCATTCAAACAAAATATAATATTAATTTAATAGTGCATGCTTTATTCTTTTGTGTTTTTTTTTTTTTTAATGAAATTTTATCAAAATATGATTTAGTTTTGTGTATGAATGAATTGCTGAATTGTAGGAAGATTTTGTTCCTGGAGTATTGTTGAAATGTTCGTATTAGGTGGAAAGTTGTTAATGATCCTCATACATATATTTTGTATTTTTTTTCAAGTTTTTTGTAATTGGTTTTGTGAGTCGAACTCCACACGGGTGACAAATAATAATCCAGGCACGACAGTTTATTTTTTTGAAATAAATTGCCGCGTGACTTTCTCAACGTGGTAATTAGGAGAAAGATTCTAGAAATTTTTTTTAAAATGTTTTAGATAAAATAATATAGAAACATGGTAAAAAATTCATAAAGATACCGAAAAATTTGCTTAAGAAAAATAAAAAAATGGTACGTAATAGCGTTTAAAATACGAAAAAGTGAGTTTTAGACAGTTGAAGTCAACCACTTTTCGCAAAAAAATATTAAAAAACCCGAATTTTATTTAGTCATTTTATTACAAGTATTTTAATTATCACAGGAAGTTGGTTTTGGGCTTTAATTGTGGCTTTTATTAGTGTCTATTTCTAATACAATTTTTATAATTATTATAATAATAACTTTCCACGGAAAGTGATAAAATGTAAAAACTAGTGATCTCGTAAAAAGGTTTGAACATGGCCAAAATGGTCCTAGAGCCATTTTTCAAGTCGCTATTTGTTCCCGAGGAGTTTATCTACAATCCTATTTTCATGAAATATATGTGTGGTTCGATTAAATGCCTAAAAAACGCCTCCCTATGTAAAGGGTTGTTTTTCGCAACGGGCACTAAAGATGAAGCAACGGAGGGGAAGTGGCGAAGGGCGGGGGAAGGCTCACTGAGGGCCGGGCATCGAGCACTGAAAAGTGATGGGATTTTTTGTTGAAATAGGGAATCATTTTGTAAATGCATTTTTAGTTTTATCAGATTTTCTTTTATATATTTTCTTCGTGAATGCTACAGATCTTTCTATCGTTCAACCTAGGTAATTTAGTGATTTAGGCCAGGTATGTGTGGCCTACGCTTAGTAAATATTATGGCTTCACACTTTTTTGGATTTATATTTAATTTTCAGTTTTGGAATTAGTTATCGATTGATTTGAAATTTTGATGTGACCGATTTATTAGCTGTCTCATTGGCCTAAAGAAACCTTATAGGTATATTATAAAACCTGTATTGAAGTGAACAGGGTCAGGTTGATCGACTCTATCACAAATTTGTTATTAATTCTATACTTTACTTCTCTAAAGTATATATTTTGAATTCGTATTCAATTTATTATACCAATTTGCTTTTTCTATGCTATTCATATAATAGCTTAGTTGCACCTTATTCCAGAGCTTCTGTATATATATATATATATATTTATATATATATATATATATATATATATATATATATATATATATATATATATATATATATAAAAATAATAAAAATATGATTTTTTTTTTTTCTATTTCATAATTTTCTTCATTCCTCCAAATTTAATATCCATTACCAATAATTGATTTAAATTGTAAGTAAGTTAAGTAAATTAGTAAATTAGTTAAGTAAGTAAATTAAAGACTTGTTTAACATTAAGTTGAAGCGTCAATTATCATTTAAAAAAAAATGTTTAGTATAAAAGTAAAATTCTCACGAACTTTTAATACATCCTGGTAATATTCTAAATATTTATAAACCTTAATGCTCAATCTTCACTTTTGTCAAAAAAATGAAGGCTGAAAAGGCTTTTTCAATATAAAATATTTTTTTATCCTTTCATTGCGAAGCGAGGTATATATAATTTTTTTTTTTATCTATCGAGCAGATAAACGGAGAGAAAAGAAGATTTGTAAGCACTTTTTCCCTCAATAACCCCTTCAAGAGAATTACGCCATATTCAATAAAACGGATTTTCCAGACATACGCCACGGAAAATAAAATCCTGCTTGTATCTGCACCCCAACAACAACGATACTATTTTCCAATTGTATTTTTTTCCTCCGGACAGCCTACATCGTGGGTGGGGGAGGGATTGTAGGGCGAAATGGGATTACATCCTGACCCCGGAACAAATTAAGCTGCAGGTAGTAGATAGGCCTGTATTGTCTGCCTCTTATCTCTCCCCTTCTTGTTGTCGTCATCAATACACTCTTGTATACAACATGCCCTGCAAATGGTAATCATCCTGTAATATAATTTTAATATTGTAATAAAGAACTCATTATATGAAGGTATAGCAGACTCAATAAATCCATATTGTAATCCTCTCATCTACGTCTCGGCCCAGTTATAGGTTGAACAATTTTACACCTTGCAAACCCAACTTACAAACTCACTCATCAATTCAGTGATGGGCTATAGCTCGCCCACAAGATATGATAGCGCATCCCACGAGAGAAAAAATAAATAACTCTTCCACCCTCTACACATTCAGTTGACCTGACGAACAGTTGAAATATGAAGAAAGTCGAAAAATCTGTACGCGCATCACACAACGTTCACATACCGCTAGAATAATTATTCATTTTTACTTCTTTGTACGCAGTAAAGGAAGTATTGTAATCGCGAAAATTTTCGGTTTTCAGATATCAACGGAAATATCCATTTTGACCATCCCTGAATCAATTTTGACAAGTTTCGTCGTGATGTCTGTACGTACGTTCGTACGTATCTCGCATAACTCAGTTTGCCATAGAAAGTTAAAATTTTGTATTTAGGATTATTATAAAATCTAGTTTTGAACCTCCCTTTTTGGTCACTGCATGATTACCGAAAGTAGTACTTTACTTGAAGGTCATTATTGATTTTAATAAAAAATTATATTGAAAAATATGATGAAAAATTTCTCAAATTTGGTAAATTAGGCTTTTATATCAATATAAATAATATGATAGATTTTGGTTGAAATTGAAGAGCCGAAAGGGGTACTTTATTTGAAGGTCATAACAAGCTTAGATCAAAAGGTATATTGACATTTAATACAGAGATCATATGGTTCGGTGATAAAGTTTATAAATGCGATTTTTTTTTTCCACTCTAATTAAACAATTTTATTACTTGTTTCTTGTGTTAAACATTGATTGTGAAGTACTTGTTTTCCTTCCCATTTTTGAGCTGAACGAGTCTGCAGCAGGAGAATAAGATATAAGCTAAGCGGGTGTTTCCGCTTAAAATGTTGAAACTGTCGATTTCCAATGCTTTATCCAGTGACATTGGCAGTTCTAATGTCACAGAACACGAATAAATCTCTTGTCAACTTGTTACCCACTGAAAGAAAGCGACATATAATAACGGAATGAAACCTCCAGAAACAAGAGCTTGTATGTGTGTGTGTGTGTCAATAGATGGACGTCGCGACGCCGAGTTTTTGAGATACAGCTATCTTCGGAAACTAGTTACCAAATTCAGAGTCACTTTTTGAGCCACCGATTTATAGTTTAATAGCCTTTTAAGGAAATCATGTGTTGTCCGCATAAGTTATTTAAATATAAATTTAAGTAATGCACATAAACACAACTTTAAATATTCTCAGCAGCACATAGTTCTTCACGTCTTCTAAAAACTAAAATAAAATAGTCTCTTTTAAACAATTGTAGTACTACAATTCTGTCCACTATATAGTTTTTGTTAGTCAAGTTGAAAATGTATTTTAAATATTTCCATTTAGTTTCTATGGTAATTCCTCATTAGTTTACAATACATAAGATAATTAGTTTCGATGGAAAAATTTATTTTCCATTAAATAATATTAAAGTAGAAATTATTAACTATAACAATCATTTAAGTTTATTCGTCTTTTGTCATTTTCCATTATCTTAAATTAAAGATACCTTAGAGGAAGCCATTTTGAAAATTCGGTATTTAAGTCCTGTCAGACTATTTCAAGGATGATAAGACCTTGCTAATATTAAAGACCATTTAATTATACATTGATATAACGGGTTGGATCTAAATCGTTAGTGTTTTTCGAGAAAATGTATGATATAAAATGGCACTTCTGATAAGTCATTTTTGACGAAAAAGTAGCTGTAACTTCCCAGATCTATACCTCTCTTAAATATCTAATTTCAGTTTCGTATAACGTTTCGGTTTTGAGCTAGCCTGTTCAGAGACACACACATTCAGTATCGCAATACTTTCTCTTACTGCACTAGGTTGTTACAAAAGTCATTGTGCATGAATACAACCCTGAATTCCAACTCTCATAATTGATCCCATAAGAATGTTTTTGTTCCTACTATTTATGGCAATGTTTACTTTGACTAATCCTTTAATTCCTTGTGACTTGATTTGGCTTTAGAGAGGGTCGTTTACATTGGAAAAAAGGTTTTAACGCAAAGGCAGCCGCCGAAGAAATTTTTGCCATAGAAGGAGAGTCAATTATCCATCGAAATGCTGCCGCACAACCCATATCAGGTCACCCATCGGTCGTTGATGATGACGGTTTGAATGTGTGAACCAGGAGACACGCGCAATTACTCGTGATTTATCGGCAGTATTAGGGACTCAAACCTTTACTGTGAACAGCTAGACAGAGTTTATGCAGTTTTGAGTACAAAGTACCCAGTTTTGGTGAACAGGAGTCAAGCCATTTCGTAACACGACAATGCCTCTGCACATCGTTGATGTGAAGAGTTCTTTGCCTCCAAACCAGAGGAGTGGTACCGGCATCAAATCCAATTACTAGCAGAAAGATGGGTGAAAGTAGTTGAAAACAGTGGACTTTACTTTGAAAAGTAGTATTAAATAATGTTTAAAATATGTAATCTGAAATAAAGTTATACTAATGCACAAGGGATTTTGTATCTACCTAGTATATTTCATTTATAGGTAAGTGAAATTTTTTAGCCCGAAAAATCGTAATATTTGGGAATGTTTGTTTTTTTTTCAATGAAAAGTACTTTTTTTTTATAAAAAAAAAAAAAATTATAATAAGGTAAAAAGAATCAATCGAAGAATTGTTCAAAAGAATTGATCATGAAGAGCGAATCGTTTGGAATCGGTTCAGTTAAAAGAATGAAACTACCCATTTCTATTCTGAATACATATATATATATATATATATATATATATATATATATATTTTTTTTTTTTTTTTTCTTTAATTCCTACTATAACACAATAATGGCTCAAATAATTCACCTCGATATTTCTTTTGGGTGGTGAAACTCAATTGAGCAATAGGTATTTTATTACCGTTAGTTCACCTGAGCAAGCTGCGTGTTGTTAGGGAAAATTGTTAGATAATTCCGTTGAAGAGAACGTTATTCGGTAACAGTAGAATACAATTCTTTCTCCCCGCCATCGACCGAAAAGGTAGAAGATGGAAAAATGTTTAGCCATAACTCGCGCCCCCCCCCTCCTCCTCCACCCTTCTTCCCGCACTAAACTGACTCCAATAAAAATAAAAGGATATTCGCGCTGATAAGCGGAGCGGAAGATCAAACAGCTGCCAGGAACAATATTGTCCTTTTTTATATTTGGCCATCTTATCCTCCACTTCTTGAAGATCCGCATCCTTGTTGCAATCAATTTGTTTTCTTATATTGGATAAGAAGTCCTCAACTGGAGGGTGCTTTTCCTTATTCCGAAACAATTTTCAGACGTGCAAGTCGTAACCCTATATGATTGTGTTTGACTATACAAAGGGATCATCTAGTTTGGTTTTTTGGTGTAATCGAATAAAAATAAACCACTCAGGTCCTAAAATAGTGTTTTAGGCTTAAACATTATTTTTAACTCATTACAAACGTAATAATAGTAATTTGGGATTGATAAATTACAAAGGCCAACAAAAAAACTTTTTTGAAAACTTTTTTTTTTAGATTTCTATGTGCTGAATCTAAATCTGGCCTTAGTTTTTTTGTATCACCCATAGTTTTCCATAGGTTTCAGGCTCATCAAACATCTGTACATACAATACTCTGGGTCTTTTTCATTTTTCAAGAACTTTGTAACGACTTGCTTCTTTCTCATTTAAGGTCATTGTGGATTCAATGTTAACATCAAACATCATTTTTCTAATGTCAGGTCCGACAAAGACGCCTTCTTTTAGTTTAGCTTCTGAAAGGCGTCTAAACGTTTGGCAGAGATACTTGAAACAGGGTCCATCTTTAGGCAAAGCCTTTACAAATTGTTTCATGAGGCCTAAGACTGAAAGCTGTTCAATTTTTTAAAAATCGCTTAATTTAATAAATTTAACTATAAAATGTGAAGAAATTGTAGGTGATACAGCTTTTTTAATATCATATTTGGATTCAGCACCCTAAAAACTATAGGAATAAGATATTTTCAGCACAAAAGTTTTTTCATTGTTGGCCTGTGTTATTTGTCTCTTCTACAATTTTGTTTTATTGAAAACTAGTTTCGAATGTTATACATTCATCTTAAGTTCTAAAAACACACAAAAATTCAAAAAGAAGCAATTAAAATTATAGTTTGATATTATTATACATATTAAATTAGATGTAATATAAATAAGTATTATAAAACATTTAATTAATTGAATTTAATTAAGACAAGAAATCAAATACATGTTGGTACTCACCAAGGTTTAAATGGATTATATCAAACAGAAAAATTTGTACTGCTTTGTTCTCGCACCGAACAAACAATGAAAGAAAGGAAAGGTGGGATGTTTATAGGTAAACGATTTAAGGGTCGGTGTTTTTGCAGTAATCCCGGTGAGTAATTGGTTTTTCTGTTATAGATGGGAATACATTTAAGATTGAACTATTGGAGATAGTCAACTGATAATAATAGTAATTGAATTTGTTTCCCTAATATTTCTACTTTGTTTTTTTTTTTTTTGTTTTTTTTACCATTTACAAATGGAGAGTCTACATAACCAGTGTGGAAATATTCCCAGTAAGAAGGACCTTATAAAATTGGAATATTTCCGAGAATATTTCTTTAGCTATAAAATTTTCCTAAAAAGTGCGAATGTATACAAATCTTTATTTTTGAATAAACATGCTTATATATGATATGCTTATATCGACATCGTTTTTTAAAAAAGGCTTAAGCACCAAAAAATCGAAATTTTATATATTAAGTAATTTCTAATATATAGGGAAGTTAATATATCATAGTAAATTAATTTGTGAATGACATGGGGAGAGAATCATGTAATTTAAAGAAAGCATATGTCCTGATGACGAAGAAGTACTTCGAAACGTCGTAACCAATGCTATAAAAATGTTTTGGTTTTTTTTAATATAAAGTTATAGATCAAAGGGAAAGTGTCATTCATATCTTAATTCATTATCGCAATTTAAATTTCAATTGATTATGGGACATAGACACCCCCTTTATAGATTCCTGCTCACGACATATCGAAAAAAAATTGGAAATGTTCTAAAAATCGAATATTGATGACGTAAGCACCAAACACTAACGACTCTTAGTCGCTACTCTGGCCTTAACCAGTGCTAGAATCCTTAAAAAGTACATTGTAATTATCCTACTGTATACAACTAAAAAAAAAAAATATGTTTTTATATGGGAAAAAATCTTTTCATGTGTTTCCTGTAAAATTTGCTAAATGACACGCCTTTTTCAAAAAACGACGTCGATCTGATACATATTAGCCAGTAACAATTATTTCATATGTTATTTTCACCTCAAAATCAGTAGCATTCTATCTTCTTTCTTTTAATTTCTTGGAAAGTTCTTTCGAATGTATTAATTGAAGGGCAAAACATAAATTCCAATTGTAATATTTTCCTTAATTTAATTATTTTGACGTTTCGGAGAAATATTTCCTCAATACCAGGACATTTTTTCCCCACATTTATTTCTCTTCCATTGTCCTCATATAAAATTTCAGCATCTATTACTTGGAATCTAAGGTCACTGCCTTTTTATTTGATAATTAATAATAAACACCCAATATCGCTTGTAATTTGAATGTATTAGGAAGATGAAGGATAGATATCTAATGCGAGAGTTCTCGCTTGGGTGTACTAGTTTGTAATATTTCTGGAACAGCTTCGGTTTGGTTGTAGATTTATGTACTCGATGGTTAGATATTTAATTACACTCGATCCGGACCGAAGCCAAGGAGGCAGTTGTCCTGTTCCACTGCCGAATCGAGTCATCCTCTCCAGAACAGAAAGGCGACTGCAATAACCCGATGGGATGATACCCACTCCAGGTGCGAGGGCAGGTACTGCAGAGTCGGTCTCGAGGGACTGTAGTAATCCACTGCTCCTGGGGGGAGAGGGAGAGAGGTGGGAGAGAGAGGACGGCCGACAGGCGAATCCCCTTCCTCTATGCTATCCTCCTCCTCTTCCTGTTTCATCCAGTAATACCCATTAAGGCGTTACCTTACTTTAAAATATTTACCTAAAAATATTTAAAATGATTTCGAAAAGCTGTACAAAATATCTGATGTGGGCAACACATGACTTCCTTGTACGCCTATTAAATTATAAATCTGTGGCTCAAAAAGTGATACTGAATTTGGTTACTAGTTTCCGAAGATTGCAATAAAAACGACATTCGGCGTCCCGACATCCATCTATCGACATACACACACACCAACACACACTCTTGTCACTGGAGGTCTCATTCCGTTATTATATGTCGTTTTTCTTCAGTAGATAACTAGTTTTCAATATATTTCTTCATGCTCCGTGACAACAATAAAACTGACAATATCACTAGATAAAGCATTAGAAATCGACAGTTTCGACATTTTAAGCGGAAAAAACCCACTTAACTAATATCTTATTCTCATTCTGCAGACTTGTTGATCTCACAAATGGGGAGGTAAACTAGTATTTTACACTCAAT
This sequence comes from Rhaphigaster nebulosa, assembly GCA_948150685.1. Taxonomy (NCBI): domain Eukaryota; kingdom Metazoa; phylum Arthropoda; class Insecta; order Hemiptera; family Pentatomidae; genus Rhaphigaster; species Rhaphigaster nebulosa. Next base: position 139,520,382 of record OX411310.1, read on the forward strand.
TTTAACACTTAAAACAAGTAATAAAAATTTTTAATTGGATTGGAAACCAAATTGCGTTTGTAACATTTATTACCGAAACATATGATTTCTCTTTTAATTTAAATATAATTTTTGATGTAAGCTTATTATGACCTTCAAGTAAAGTACCCTTTTCGGTTCACGAATTTTAACCAAAATCTAGTTACTACATTTATATCTTTATTAATATTTTTTACGATAGAACACAAGAAAAGTAACATTTTAAATAACTAAATATCGTTACAATCATTTCTAAAATTAATTAAAATTTTGTCATTATATATATATTTTAACGCGTTTCGGGTTGCTTTTCTACTGTATGAGGAGTTTTCTATCTAAAATTAATAAATCCACTTTTGGAAAATTATTACAAAGAAATTATGTGAGGCTCATTTCATGGAGATAAGGCAAATTTTTATTGTGTAGCACCTCTTTGAGTATGGAATATTTATGATTTGAAATGAGCTGAATAATTTGTAGGTGTAGAATATTAATTCTTTAAAGAAGTCTTTGTTTTTGAGATGTGGATATATTAATTTTTTATAGAAATCTCCCTCACCTATTTGGCCTGAATGGATTCCATTAACCTATCTGTTTTTGTACTTCTAATCTAAAAATATATTTTTCTCAATTTTTCCCGCTTCCCAAAAATTTTCACCATTGACAAGAGCCTGTTCTGCCAGTGAATAAATCCGCCATTGCATAATGTAAATATTTTTAGGAAATTTAAAGGTTTTATTATTGAAAAACTTCTACAAGAATATAATATATGAAATATAGTTAAGCCTTCAAGATAAAAAAAAAATCCGTGAACAGCAGAACTCCGTCATTAAAGTCGTATTTTAAATTTTAAAAAAATATTACAAAAACGGGGAGTAAGAAAAAAGTTGAGACCCACAAAAGACAGTTCCCTAACATACCGAAATTGATCCGTACTTTTATCATATGGTTCTGCCTCTCCGCTGACCTTCCATACAGAAAACTCTTCATACCGAATTTTAGCTGATTTTATCCAACGCGGGCCGCAGGAGTTTAAATAGTTTAATCTTTGCTAATACTAATATAAAATTTGCTAATATATCAGACATCTCCAAAACCTCCATAATAGTGCTCTAGGGGTTATGGAACGGATAGAAAACGCAGTCCTGCCGCTCACCGCCGACCTTCAACCCACTGCAGTAGTCTATTTTTTCGGGGGAAATACGACTAAAAAGTGTTATAGCATATGATTTTTTTTTCTCCAAAATTATTATTCTTTTCTATATATTTTTTTTAATATTTATTCGTGGCTAATAAAAATATTTTTTTTATTTAACAATAATTATATTATTTCATATGCTATTTCTTTTCTTTTTCACCCCTTCATTTGATGCCGATATATCGATTATTGATTGGTTTTTAGTTATTATCGGTAGATATCGATATGCAGTTTCGCGATATCGAAGAATATGGGTATCGATATTTTAATTTCGATTTCCTAATCCTACTGAGGCATAGGTGGGAGGATTGATTTAAGAGCGACCTATTGTGGAATTGGGTTTTGTGAGGTATTTAGGCAGTAACTTGTGGCTTTCCGGTTCTCTAAGCCTATTATCTTATATGGATTTTTCGCTTTTTTAAATTTTTTTTTCTTCATTAGCATATGTTGAAGAGAAGCTTACCAAGTACCGTAAAGCTTAAGGTAAACACATTCGGTATCGTTTTCCAGTTCAGTGCTTGGCAGGTGGTGGACGCAGATGTTGCCATTTCTCTGCTATCCACTGTCATCTAGCCGCAGTACATCTGTCACTAAAATATTGCATGTCTTCGCTAATATTGTCTGGGGGAGGGATAATCCAATATAGAAAGTTATTTATTGTCTAATTTAGAATATTAGTCATTATTGAATCCATCGTCCTCATCGATTAGTTCTTCCTCTTCGCATTTTCAGGACAAATCCTTATGATGTTATTCAATAACCTACTTCGGTTGAGGAAACCCTTTTACGTATTTAATAAAAATTATTGTTGAGTGTAAGTTGAGCTAACACATTTAGACATTCATTATTTGAAAAATCTGACCTCAGGTCCATGAAGTGATTATGAAATTTTTAGCCATCATAAAGGGCATTATACAGTTTTACTTTCCTCACCAATATATCAAATATATATAGTAAGGAAAAGTATTGCGATCGTGAAAAATTTCGAATTCGAGTTTTCAACGTAAATACACGTTTTAAGGTCCACTGAGTCCAAGTAACCAAGTCTCGCAAAATGGTCTGTATTTGTGCCTGTGATTTTATAGCAACTTTTTGAATGAAATCAACTTAGCAGAAGTTCCAATTTATAGTTTCGATTTTACACATTTTTTCAATTTTCTCAAAAACTGATCTAACGATTTTTATGAAATTTGTCAAACATTTTCTCGTTTTCTCCTTAAAGCCCTTTAACTTTTCATACATTTAGTACATCACCGAGAAAACGCAGATAAAAAGTTATTTTAATTTTTTTTTTTTTGCGCACAACTCAAAAAGTATAAATTTTATCGTAAATTATGCATACGATCATATGAAAGGAAATTAATTAAATTATCTAAAAAAAAAAAAATAAAAAAAAAATAAATGATCGAAATCGGCCTAGTATTAGCAAAGATACAGCGTATCATATAAGGACTACAAGATAGAAAGCGTAGCGCGTCCGAAAGAAGACGGATGCGACCAAACCTCCTTCCACCAAGCCGCCAATCTGTTGTCAACAATATGCTCTGTAATAATATGTAATGTAAGAATATAAAAATATAAATGAATTTAATTATTCCTAGTTTTATATTATTTATTTATTTTCAGCTTCATAAACGTATAACATACAGTGTATAGAGATATCATATTAAAATTGTTTAAACAACTATTTTATTGTACTTTTGTGAGAGAAGACCTGAAGAAGTGAATGCTGCTAAGTTTATTTAAAATAGTGTTTATACGAACTCATTAGAATTACCTATACTAAAAAGATTAAGAATAAGGGAAAGTTGTGTGGTGCGCGCACCGCATCAGATTTTTCTATAATCTTTAGCTTTCCAACGTTATATTATACATGAATATTACTACTCTTATATCCGAAAATTTGTTTTCAGCCTGGGAAAATATTTTTCTTTTTTTTTCTCCTTTAGTTAATTATCAAATTCTTTCATAGATTATATTTATCCATTTTTTTTACTACTAGAAACAATGAGAGACAGTTAATTATTTCAAATAAACAAAATTAAAGACCCTTTAGAGGAAGCCTTTTTAAAATTCGGCAATTAAGCCGTGTCCGAACTATTTCAATGAGGATAAGATCTTGCTGATATTAAAGATCATTTAATTGTACATTGATTAAACCAGTATGATCAAAACCATTATAGCCTTCTTCGAGAAAATTGTAAAAAAGTGTAAAACCCATTGGTTTATATATATATATATATATATATATATATATATATATATATATATATATATATATATATATATATATATATATATATATATAATGCAACTTTATCTCATTTATAAAGAGGGATTTCCGCTAAGTCGATTTCATTGAAAAACTTACTGCATACAGAGATACCATTTTGCGAGAATTGGTTATTTGGATTCAGGGGACCTTTTAAAATTTTTTTTTTTTCCCGTTGAAACTTTTCGGAAGGAGATTCGTATTTTTTCACGATCGTAATACTTTTCCTTAGTATATATTTGATATGTAGGTGAGTGAAAGTAAAAATTCGTGTTATCAAAGAATTGCTGTTCGAGGTATCGAGAGTCGGCTATATGATGATAAAATTACGATGTTTTACTCTACTGATAAGTTTATTCGGCACTTGAGTGAATTGATAGGACCTCGATCTGGCTGTATCCGTAGGAGTTCGGAGGTGTAGGCTAGACTCGACCCTGTGGTGTTTACTTCTTCGGCTAGCAGTTGGACAAGCCTTTCTAAGAATAGGCTAGAGTCAGCAACTAGTGATAATGTTGTCCAGTCTCAACTGACAGTAGAGTTCTTTCTGCTTTGTTTGTTCTAACTTGTCTATGAAGAACTTGATGGTTCTTTTCTGCTGATGCGACCAGTTTCAACTTCCTTATGTCAACAGCTTTTCATTCCTCTAGTTGAAGTACCTAATGCCTTACCGAAGGATCATCGTATACAAAATTTATAAAAATAAAGTTGAATTACCTTAAACAGCTTTTCAGTTTCAATAACCTACATATGAAATATATAGTATGTATATATCATATATAAATATATAGTCTTTTTTTTTTTTTTTAATACAATGTTTTACTTTCACTTACTTATACATATATTATATATATAGTAAGGGAAAGTATTCCGATTCTGAAAAATGATGAATCCTAGTTTTCAACGGAAATATACGTTTTAATGTCCACTGAGTCCAAATAACCAAGTCTCGCAAAATGGCAAGTCTAGCTCGAAAACGAAAAATTATACGATATTGAAATCACGTGTTTAAGGTAGGTAGGTAGGTATATATTAGGATGTTACAGCAACTTTTTTTGCCAAAATCGATTTACCAGAAGTGCCACTTTATATCGACGTCGTTTTTTGAAAAAGGCGTAATCCCCATTTAGCAAACTTTACAGGAAACTCATGAAACGATTTTTCCCCAAATAACAATTTTATTTATTTATTTATTTTATTCTTTATTGTATAGAGTAGGAATTTATTAACCTTGCAAAGCCTTTATAATTGCAGTATATTTTAAAAGATTCTAGCACTGATTAAGGCCAGAGTTATGACTGAGAGTCGTTAGTATTTGGTGCTTACGTCATCAATATTCGATTTTTAGTCCATTTCAATTTTTTTTTCGATATATCGTGAGCGGGAATCGGTAGAGGTGGTGTTTGCGTCACAAAATCAATTGAAACCTAAATTTCGAATATTTGATGCTTAAGGAGCCGGGTAGCTCAGTGGGTAAGGCACTGCGCTACTAATCTCAAGGTTCCGGGTTCGAGACCGGCTGAGGCAGATAATTATTTATTCTGTATTCAGCCGTGGATCGATCCTGTGGGATCGGGAGACCCTCCTGGGGCTCACCCTGCCTCTATAAAATGGGTATCCTTAATTGGGGGCAAACCTTGCGGTAGAGCGTGATCTTGGCCGAATCACCTCCTTGCACAACCGTTGCCTTAGAAACAGTACGGTCCTTACCAAGTACTGAACCCCCCAGACCCTTATCGGGTTGTAGTGGTACAGGTTTTTTTTTTTTTTTTTTTTTTTTTTTTTTTTTTTTTTTTTTTATGCTTAAGCCTTTTAAGACGGCGTCGATATCATCGATTTTACAATTTTATCGAAAAAGGCTCAAACGATTTTGATCAAACTCGTTATACCAATGTACAATTTAATTTTCTTTAAAATCAGTCAGATCTTATCCTCATTGAAATATTCCGACAGAGCTTAAATGCCGAATTTTCAAAATGACTTTCTCTAATATACCTTCACTGATGTTTATTTGAAATAATTAACCTTCTCTCATTGTCAGTAGTAATGAAAAATTGATAAATATAAAGTATGAAATAATTCGATAAATAACAGAAGGAGAAATATTCTCTAAGGTTCAAAACATATTTTGGGAAATAAGAGTAGTAATATAAATGTGTAATATATCATTAGAAAGCTAAAGATTTTAGAAAACTTAATACATATATAACATATAACATAACATATAACATATATAACATATCAAGTTGTAGAAGCTAATGTAGTGGGACGAAAAACCCATAAACCCATAAACCCATAAACCTAATTGATTGTTGAAGTTAATAATTTATACTTTCATGTGGGAGTGTGAAAGGCAAAGGGGTAAAGGTGAAAATTTAATAAGTTTGTGAAAAATCAATTTAAAGTTTAAGCATTTTGATAAAGCATTATCAGAATATATCCATCTTTGGAAAAACATTTTATTTTCAATTACTATTAAATGACCGCACTTAACTCTGTTTAAAAAAAAAAACAAAAACATTTTTACTCCTCTGCTTCTCATTCCCTCATATTATTTAATGGAAATTAAATGGAATCTTTTAAAATTGTTTTCATACTGGGATTAGTGAAAGTTTTGTCGCGCACTGCACCAGATTTTTTTTCAGGAAACTTCTGTTAGTTTGTAAACAAAATTTGTGTGTTCATATTGTTTTACTGTTTTTTTGTTTAAACTTTAATTTTAATTTTCTATATTTTGTCGATTTATTTATTTTGCTATTACTAAATATTTCTCTGTAAATATGGCATCAATGGATTGGTTTATATATATTCCTATTACTCCTTCCTCTTAAGTGTACTAGATTTTATTTTATTACTAGGTTGATATAAATGTCCTTGTGCATTAGTATAGCTTTATTTCAGATTACATATCTTAAACATTATTAAATACTACTCTTCAAAGTAAAGTCCATTGTTTTCAACTACTTTCTCTCATATTTCTGCTAGTAATTGGATTTGATGCCGGTACCATTCCTTTGGTATTGAGGCAAAGAACTCTTCACATCCAAGTTTTACGTCCTTGTAATTATCAAAGATACGACCTTTTAAAAAATGAGTCATTGATCTTAACAAACCATAATCTAATTAGGGTTTAACTAGTATACCCGAACGAGAACTCTCGCATTAGATATCAATCCTAATACATTAGAAGTATAAGCGACATCAGAAAAACATATTTATTCGTGTAAACAATATAATATTACCAAAAAAGTTTATTTAACAAACATTTGGTGAAACTGCATAGTTTATAATGACTATGTTGAAGTTCCAGGTCATACTTAATAAGTAATTAGCTAACCCCACTGGAAAATATCTCTTCAATTTAGCAGTTAGGCAATTAGATTTAGCTATACCATTTTCTATATGTATTCATATTTAACAGTGCCATTTACGGTTGAACAGGGAAAACAATATATAATATCCTATTCATCAAAAGTTTTTGTAAAGAGACTCAAATTGATATAAAGTCGCCATGGCAACGACATGTACGCAAGATGGCGTGAGGCCGGTGCGGACCTGTATCGTACCTTATCTCAAAAACGGTAGGTTTTTGGGCTTTGATTCCCGCGCCGATATCTTTAAAACCCGACTTGTCTCGTCTCGATCTGCCAAATCCAAATCGTCGGAGTTGTGAAACCTCCCAGTTTTTTCATCACTTTTATTTAAGCCCTGGTAAGAATTTAAGAAACATAATTGGAATTCGTCACTTCTCCATGAACTTCTCCGTTTCTTTTGATGCCTCATTCGTCAAAATCCGTCACTCCTGAGAGCCGGAAAAGGGATCTATACCACCGTAATAATATATAGTAGTGATAAATTATTTGCCAAACCATAATCTGATGGTACAATATCAGATCTATAAGCAGGTTGAGACAAAGCGTTTATTCAGTTGATATCCGCATGATGGTATAGAAGGACCAATCCCTAATTAAAACGTTTATTCCTATCCGATAATTTTTCCTTGGTCAAACGAGAAAGAGGTGCAGGGACATTGTCCTGTTGCAAAATGGGTTGGTTCCTGTTGACCGAAGCGGGGTACTTTGCACTCAAAACTGCATAAACTCTGTCTATCAGTTTGCAGTAAAGGTTTGAGTCTCTACTACGGCCGATAAATCACTAGTAATTACATGTGGGTCCTGGTTCACACATTCAAGAAAAACGTCATCATCAACCGGCGGGCGACCTGATTATTGCGGCAGCATTTCGATGTATAATTGACTCTCCAATGGCACAAATTTCTTCGACGGCTGCCTTTGCGCTTAAACATTTTTTCCACTAATACCTCAAAAGACCGCGAATTACGATTTTTTATTCTGACATTACACGTGCTCATTAAAAATGTAACTGACCCCGTAAAGCCAACTCAAGTTCCGAGGAATTAAAGGATTAGTCAAAGTAAACATTGGCATAAATAGTAGCAACACAAACATTGTTATAGGATTAATTATGAGAGTTGGAATTAAGAGTTGCGTTCATGCACATGGACTTTTGTAATAAATTGGTATATTTATATATATATATATATATATATATATATATATATATATATATATATATATATATATATATATATATTAAAAAATATTTATATATAAACTCAAACTTCGCTCTAGATACAAATTGTCCTATTTCATATACAATTCAGCCTGGATGGATCCCTTAGTGAAGATGTCCTGACAGGACGGTGGAGGTGTCCTTGGTGGATGGTCCTTGCTCAGACCAGCTGGCACTTACTTAGCACACAATGATGCCACGCCTTCTCTTGGTACTGTACTCTCTTCCTAGTTCTCCATTCGGGTGGTGACCTGCGCATAACATTAGCGCCTATCGGTTGAGAGCTAAAATAATAAATAATATTAAGTAATAATTTAAACTCTGGAACTAAATGATTAGATGTTGAAGGCAAAACGTGCCCAAGCAACATAGTACCAATCCTAGACTGAGGACAACGAACTAACTGGACTGAGAGAAGACAACTAGTGAGCTCCATCACTAGAAACTGACTCCTAATTCAGCTAATGACCTCCCCCCCCCAAAAAAAAATTCCTACGCCTCGTATCCTTAAAATGCATCCAATGCAGTAGAAGATTTCCCAACCAATCCTTTATTCCCTGAATGCCCTCCCCACATCCCTCGGGACTTTGAAATAAATAAAAAAAAATATATGAAGTTATAACATAATACCGCGGAGTATGATATTGGTAAGGACGGTATGGACTCTTCGCTCTGAGCTGCTACGGACTATTGATAAGAATAGCGGTCTCTCCACCGCAGCCGGAATATAAAGTACTCTCTCTGTGACCAATGGCTAACCATCTCTATCTCAATTATTATAATAATATAATATTATCATAAAATAATATCATTATAAAACCTTAAGCTGCTTTTAGAACGCTTTAAAAAAAATCCTTAAATATCTCAAATAGCAGTAAATAACTAACCGGCCAACGTTTCGCCAGTTCAGGCATCATGAATACGGGAAAAGGTGAGAACACATAAATGCATACCAGGGACAGAGTCATCGTCATATGGAGGGTAGAGGGAGGAGCGTCACTCTCCCCCTTAATTAGAAAACTGAAAAAGTTGGCATGCGATTTGAGAACCTACTTGCGAAATTTGAGAACTTGCTTTAAACTGCCAAATTTGTTGTAAAACATCTTATTCAAAGAGTTTCTAAATTTTTAAAACACTACCAATATCATTTAAGTTTAAAAAATTAGAATTTTATCGATATAAGACTGTGATTGAATAGAAAAAAGAAATGTCTAATGTAAACATTCGCAACAGGTACGTCAATGCGAGCTATTTTGACCCACTTTTTGGAATTTTTTAAATCAAGTCTCGATAATTCTGAGGATTTTTCTATTTTTAAGGTAGGGCATCCTTTTTTACACCAATAGACTATCATAAATATTTTTTATTTTATTTTTTTAATAGATATAGATATAATAGATTCAATATGAGGGTTACTTTATTATAGATTTAGCTGTTTAAAACATAGTGTAACTAGCATGGACCATTGAAAGACTTAGGTTCATGATAAAAAGTTCTGAATGAAAAGTATATTTGAAACCCGCCCTGGACGGCAGAATCTAGAAGGCGGAAAATTTCGAACGAAATTCAGTTTTTTTATTGTTTTAACTTGATTCACTCATTAAAATGAGTTAATGATGATATTTATTTAGAAATATGTGTGTGTATATATATATATATATATATATATATATATATATATATATATATATATATATATTCATTCCTCCTCCCCTCCCTCCTAAAAAAAGGCAACAACAGTATTTTGAATATATATATATATATATATATATATATATATATATATATATATATATATATATATATATATGTACATATATATATATATATAGAGGAGGGGAGGAGGAATGAATGAAGGGGTTGCAAAATTAAGCTTGCCTCCCCGGGCGAAAATCCTAGTTCCTTGGTTTCAATACCATCAGCCCCTCAATATCGTGCCGCCCAAGGCCTAGAGCAGTGATAATACCTGGCATAGATAAGTACAGATATATTAGAATTTGGTGTTTGTATAAAAGTTAATTAAAGCTACCTGCCTATGTATTAAATTTTATTTGCAATTGGAATTGAAGTTTATAGTGTCAGGATGATGGACTTTATCAGAAATTAGATATTAACTCTAGATATTTACTTTTTGTTTTGACTCTATTTTTGTTTATTCAATAAAATGTATTGAGTTGTAAAGGAAAGAGATCCCTCGAGATTGGAATTCCCTAGGGACCTCTGTATGGCTTAATCCAAACCAGATCTCACCGTCCTAACAGCCTAAAAAAACCTATCTTTATTCGGCTAAGATATAAATATATATATCTCCTCTTAATTGAAATATATTTTAATATAACACGTTTAAAATAATAAGACTTATAGTCATTGAATAAATTATAATTTTTTTATTGATTTTATATTTTTTAGTTGTAAATAACAGTATATATATTTCAGTACCAGATCCGATCCTCTGAAATTGGCTTCTTCCTATAAGATCCTATAAGTCCGTCATATAATATTATATGGTATAATATTATTATAGGTGGCCATCTCTCAAAGGATCTCCACAATACAGATCGGATTGGTGGGGGGGCCTCTAAGTGCCATGCAATTCCCTAAAATGGCGCCTAAACATGTCACATTGAAATGGGATCTCGTTGATATATCGAGGCTTAAGTGCCCTTCGCCTCTCAGTATATACTCCTTCCTGATCGCGGTGTCGAATAACTGTTGCATCGAGGTTCGTTTGTTGGGAATAGTTCCGCTTCCTGCGTTTCATCTATTTAGGAATGTTTCCAGTTCTTCATTTCTTTAATTACTAAAACTCGTTTTGTATGAACTTATTTTTAGTAAAATAACCGAAGTGCTTGGAAAGCCGAAAAAGTTGTATAAATAAATTATTATAACTCATGAAGTATTTAAGGAGGTTAAAAAATTCCAAAGATATCATTTCGATAAAATCATTCAAATTGTTATGAAATATAATGTATTATATTGATTCTGCTAGATTTATTTCTTTTTTATAAGAGAAACCATATATTTATTCCAGAAAATATATAAATAAATACGAAAGAACTTTGGTGTCCATTCAATTCAAAACTAAAACGCCTAAATAAAAAATAGCTAATAAATTGAATGAGAAAATAGTGAATATAAACTTGTACAATACTTAAAATTTTCGATTTATATTTTTTGAATATCTTCAGCAGTACATCTTGGTTTGTATTCTTGTTTTTAATTTTCTTTAATAAAGGAGATTATATATTAGGGATTGATAAATTATTTGCCACTTCTATAAATTTGTTTTATTGAAAACTAGTTTCGAATTTTATACATTCATCTTCAGTTCTGAAAAACACACAAAAAATTAAAAAATAAGAAAATATTCAATTACTCACCGGTATTACTGGAAAAACTCCGACCCTTAAACCGTTTACCACTAAACATCCTACCTGCCTTACTTTCAGTGTTAGTTCAATGCGAGAAGAAACCAGTACAAACTTTTCTGTTTGATATAATCTACTTAAACCTTGATGAGTACCAGCATGTATTTGATTTCTTGTCTTAATTAAATTCATAATTCATGAATGTTTTATAATACTGATTTATATTACATCTAACTTAATATGTATAATCACACCAAACTATATTTCGAATTGCTTATTTTTCAATTTTTTGTGTGTTTTTTAGAACTGAAGATGAATGTATAACATTCGAAACTAGTTTTCAATAAAACAAAATTATAGAAGTGGCAAATAATTTATCAATCCCTAATTAGATTGATCTTTCTATACCATCATGTGGATGTCAACTGACATATATTATTATAGATTTCCTCCTTTTTAGGAATTACGAAAATAACTAACACCAACGTTTTTTAATGCATCACTCGTTTATATAAATAATGAAGGAGAGAAATTGTTAGTTCCTCAAAAAAAATAAAAAATAAAAAAATATATAAATATATATATATATAGACGTATATATATACGTCCTCACAAAGATATGCCTGGGATGGTGACAGTTGTTGCAAGGAGGAGAGAACCTTTTGTGACGCAAATTGGCCCAGGTCCAAACCCCTGATTAAGAGATATTGAAGCGAAGAATTCTTAATCGATTCTATCCTCATGAATACCAACCTTTGTCTGCCAATGTTCCATCAGTGAAAGTCGAAATAGAAATCGATTGTTAACTTACATTTCATTGCGTTTGTTGATTTTAATGGCTGACATTAAAAAAAAAAAAAAAATGCTTTTATTAATATTTATATAATTGTGTTTTTAATTAATTTTAATAAACAAATGTCCTAGTGCTTTTATTTTAGAAAATTTCGAAGGAAAAGATTTTCTTTTTATAATCTTCGAACTATGAAAATTTTCATGTTTCATTTTTTATTATGCTAAGTTAACATTAATTTTTATCACTTTTCGAACTTTTTTTCAACCTCAAATACCATCGGTGTTATGTGAAAAGAGCGTTATTTTTTGTTTTTGTAAATTGTTTTGTTTTTTCGGTTTTTCGCCGTTTTTGATTCACGGCGTTAATAGCTTTCGATATGTATCTTCCATATTCCATATTCTCTATTCCGCCCTCCTGTAGATCTGTCGATGTAACGATGGATAAAACTAAATAACTTTTAAAAATGTCTGGTAAAATATGCTCTCCTGAAAAATAATGAATTGTTTCATTCGCCCTTTTTACAGAAAACCGCGAAGATGTGTCAAGTATTAAACAAAACCTTTAGATATTTAATTTTCCTAACATTATGACAGGCCTCGTAAAGCGATGGAAAAAGTTTGATTTTTGGCGTGATTTTGAAATAGGGATGTTGAAAAAATATCGACATTTTTGTCCAATATTTTTTTCCTCGATATATCGTAATATCGAAATTAACATTTGAGTATCGAAAACCGATATTTTTTCTTAAGGACGGCGGGTTCGACAAAAAAAAACCATAAAAACTTGTGGTGTGGTGTGCTCGAGTTACTATTTATAGTGACTATGTTCTATAGGTGGGATGCCGAAAGGAAAATATCGATATCGGTTAACAAAATCGATATCATAATTATATCGACATAAAAATATCGTTAATATTTGTATAAAAGTAAAAAAAAAGTCTTATCGAATTGTAGGAAGATTAGGAGATTACCAGTTTTTTTAATATTTAAATCCTGCTGGGAATGAACTTGATAAAAACAATATCTTAATTATATCGGTATGTGTGTGTTCCTTTAAAATATTTTTTTCCCGATATACCGAATTACTACTTCGATTTATTCAAAAACTATCGATACGATATATATTTTGAAATACATGAACAAAAACGTTGCAAGTTATTAAACTAGTATTTATTAATTCCAAAAATTGAAAACAATTTTTTTTATTTATTTTTAGCTTTCACCTTAGCCTTAATGATTCCAAAATTCTTTATACTTTTCCTCTATCTTCAAAAATGGCCGAGCTATGAAACCTCTAATCGGCCAACATTTTGGGTCAAAACGGTTGATGTTAATATCGAGATCCGAGGAGCAGTGAACTGGGATGAAAAGTGAATTTGTTGCCAAAAAGGTCCAATGGTCCCGGTGAAAAGACACGGATAGACGGATATTCGTTTGTGTCTTGAAACATTTGAAATTTTGAGGTTAGTTTTTGTTTTCTAGATCGATTACAAAGGTTCATTATCGAAAATAATAAACCATAATGGGATTCCATCTTCCCCAGTTTGGGAAAATGTATTGCTTAGAAAAATAATAAGAATATTAATGATAAATATTTCAATGTTTTAAATTAGTTTTGAAAAATTTATTTATTTAATTGGCCAACCGGCGGCCTTGGTATTTTTGTCGATTTTGTGACACCTTGACTAATAAAGAAAAAACTAATAATAAAAAGTTTCTTTTATATAATTCTTTTAGTCTATTTGGACGATATTAAAAGTGGACTGTAAAATTTGTACAATGTCATATCTTAACATAGGAAATTGATAAAATAAATGTCTAGGCTCACCTGGTACATTAGGACTCTCAATGGAGAATAAAAAAAAAAAAAAAAATTCATACGGGAATAAAAAACCTAGGAACCAAAGGACTGGAAAGGTTTTTTTTATATCTTTAACTTCTTCAATTGTAATATCAGATCGAGCGAGAGATGAAAAGCACCCTTTCCACGACTGAGAGACAGAGCGAATTATTATCAACTACAGCGCGAATTTAAATCAAATAAGTGTGTAACTCGGACGGACTGATCTCCACGATGCCGTACTCAACTCTAGCTTGGGGGTCTCCTCCCACTGGGGGGTCTCCTCCCACTACCCCGGACCACGGGATATTAAAATAGTGCTGCGAAGGGTAGTTTAATTTAAAATGAGATAAAATAAAAATTATCCCGTTATTTACCGTACATTGTAGAATGAAAATTGACGATGATTGTGAGTTCTGGAGTAAAACAACAGTAAAACCTCGATTATCCGGAATAACTTGGACAAAGGCACTACGGTTATTCGAAAATCCAGGTAATATGGGCGATAAGCAAAACAAAATCCTTGAATAAGGATAATTACTTTCTTGTACGAAGTGAAGGAAATGTAATCGCGAAAATTTTCGGTTTTCAGATTTCAACGGAAATATCCATTTTGACCATCCCTGAATCCATTTTGACTAGTTTCGTCGTGGCGTCTGTACGTACGTACTTTCGTATCTCGCATAACACGAAAACGGTTAGCCGTATAAAGTTGAAATTTTGTATTTAGGATTTTCGTAAAATCTAGTTGTGAACCTCCCTTTTTGGTCACTGCTTGATCACCGGAAGTGGTACTTTATTTGAAGGTCATAATTGATTTCCATCAAAAATTATATTTAAATACTATGCAAAACTTCTCAAATTTAGTATTTATAATATATATATTGATTTAAATAACATACTAGATTTTCGTCTAAATTGGAAAACCGGAAGTGGTACTTTACTTGAAGGTCATATTAGACTTTCATCAAAAATTATATTAAAATATAATGTAAAATATCTCAAATTTGGTAAATAGGACTTTTATATCGATATGAATGTATTTACTATATTTTGGTTAAAATTGGTGAGCCGAAAAGGGTACTTTACTTGAAGGTCATAATAAGCTTACATCAAAAATTATATTTAAATTAAATGCATAAATCATATGTTTCGGTAATAAAGGTTTCAAACGCAATTTGGTTTCCAATCCAATTAAACATTTTTATTACATGTTTTAAGTGTTAAAATTGAGTGCAAAATACTGGTTTTCCTTCCCATTTGTATGTGTATGTGTCAATAAATGGATGTCGGGACGCTGAGTGTCGTTTTTGAGATACTGTAATCTTCGGAAACTAGTAACCAAATGGAGGATCACTTTTTGAGCCACCGATTTATAGTTTTATAGGCGTACAAGGAAGTCATGTGTTATCCACATCAGATATTTTCCTTTTATTACTATAAAAACTATTCATAAATGGTATTAATGGAAGTCAGCGCCCCTCTATTAAATCTTTCTTAAATTGGACGAAAAACATTTTATTACCTTAATTTATTGTAAAATCTATGCAATCTAACTTTACATTGAATCAAACTAGAAAGCGAATATCAGGCGTATTTATACATTGTTACGTTTTTTCTAAAATATAATAGTTAAAAATTATTACCTAATGTGAACAGTAATTTAATAAAAACAATATAAACGCGGTTTTACTTTATTTCTTTTACTTACTTATTAATAATTACTTACATACTTATATTGAGAGTTTAGATTTCAATAGAAATATCCTTTATTAAAGTACACCGTTAGTCCTTTATAATATATTGTACTACCAGAATAAACAATCAGGCTGTTCCGCTGAAAGCTATTGTGCTTATTAGAAGTGGATAACGGTATCCTTGTCTTTATAATAAAATTAGCTACGGGTTCGACTCGCGTTGTGCGCTAGAAAAAAAGAAAATGTATGAGATAAAATTTGCAATTTTTTCAGCGGAGGTTTAGTAACTTTTCCTCAAGTATTCTAGTTCTTCACCGAAATGTATTTCGTTACTGGCTCATTGTACCTATGCTGTATCTTGTTGCCCTCCTCCAGTATATTGTACCTATGTTGTATCTTGTTGCCCTCCAATATTGTACCTATATTGTATCTTGTTGCCCTCCAATATTGTACCTATGTTGTATCTTGTTGCCCTCCAATATATTGTACCTATGTTGTATCTTGTTGCCCTCCAAAATATTGTACCTATGTTGTATCTTGTTGCCCTCCAATATTGTACCTATGTTGTATCTTTTTGCCCTCCAATATATTGTACCTATATTGTATATTGTTGCCCTCCAATATTGTACCTATATTGTATCTTGTTGCCCTCCAATATATTGTACCTATATTGTATCTTGTTGCCCTCCAATATTGTACCTATATTGTATCTTGTTGCCCTCCAATATTGTACCTATGTTGTATCTTTTTGCCCTCCAATATATTGTACCTATATTGTATCTTGTTGCCCTCCAATATTGTACCTATATTGTATCTTGTTGCCCTCCAATATTGTACCTATGTTGTATCTTGTTGCCCTCCAATATATTGTACCTATGTTGTATCTTGTTGCCCTCCAATATATTGTACCTATATTGTATCTTGTTGCCCTCCAATATTGTACCTATATTGTATCTTGTTGCCCTCCAATATTGTACCTATGTTGTATCTTTTTGCCCTCCAATATATTGTACCTATATTGTATCTTGTTGCCCTCCAATATTGTACCTATATTGTATCTTGTTGCCCTCCAATATTGTACCTATGTTGTATCTTGTTGCCCTCCAATATATTGTACCTATGTTGTATCTTGTTGCCCTCCAATATATTGTACCTATGTTGTATCTTGTTGCCCTCCAATATATTGTACTTATGCTGTATCTTGTTGCCCTCCAAAATATTGTACCTATGTTGTATCTTGTTGCCCTCCAATATTGTACCTATGTTGTATCTTTTTGCCCTCCAATATATTGTACCTATATTGTATCTTGTTGCCCTCCAATATTGTACCTATATTGTATCTTGTTGCCCTCCAATATTGTACCTATGTTGTATCTTGTTGCCCTCCAATATTGTACCTATGTTGTATCTTTTTGCCCTCCAATATATTGTACCTATATTGTATCTTGTTGCCCTCCAATATTGTACCTATATTGTATCTTGTTGCCCTCCAATATTGTACCTATGTTGTATCTTGTTGCCCTCCAATATATTGTACCTATGTTGTATCTTGTTGCCCTCCAATATATTGTACCTATATTGTATCTTGTTGCCCTCCAATATTGTACCTATATTGTATCTTGTTGCCCTCCAATATTGTACCTATGTTGTATCTTTTTGCCCTCCAATATATTGTACCTATATTGTATCTTGTTGCCCTCCAATATTGTACCTATATTGTATCTTGTTGCCCTCCAATATTGTACCTATGTTGTATCTTGTTGCCCTCCAATATATTGTACCTATGTTGTATCTTGTTGCCCTCCAATATATTGTACCTATGTTGTATCTTGTTGCCCTCCAATATATTGTACTTATGCTGTATCTTGTTGCCCTCCAAAATATTGTACCTATGTTGTATCTTGTTGCCCTCCAATATTGTACCTATGTTGTATCTTTTTGCCCTCCAATATATTGTACCTATATTGTATATTGTTGCCCTCCAATATTGTACCTATGTTGTATCTTTTTGCCCTCCAATATATTGTACCTATATTGTATATTGTTGCTCTCCAATATATTGTACCTATGTTGTATCTTGTTGCCCTCCAATATTGTACCTATGTTGTATCTTGTTGCCCTCCAATATTGTACCTATGTTGTATCTTGTTGCCCTCCAATATTGTACTTATGTTGTATCTTGTTGCCCTCCAATATTGTACCTATGTTGTATCTTGTTGCACTCCAATATTGTACCTATGTTGTATCTTGTTGCCCTCCAATATATTTCGATAACCAATGCCACAAGTTATTCAATCCATTACTCAAAATTGAAACCAAGAAAATTCGTTTATTTTAAACATTTGGATATACTCTTAGATTTTCGGTGATGCAAGCTTTAAACTTTTTAACGAAAAACATTGAAACTTATAACGCCAACACAGATGTGTACTTAGAATTCTTCAAATACTGACTTACATACGCCAAATGCCAACATTTCCTTGAAAAATGGCACTGACAGATAACCTCGTAGAAAAAAAAAATTCAAACTTCGCATGCCTGATGGCAAGAGGCTGGAAAAGAATGTAAGTGAGATATCTACGCTTCAAATATCTTAAAATTGGCCAATTCCTTCAGATAGGAACCTCTAGGTATGGTCCTTCAGTTCAAATCTCCCTATCTCTCTCTCACACACATCCCCTCTCTCTCACTCTTTCGCTCCCTCTCACTCTCTCTCACCCTTTCACTGCCGCTCTCCCTCTCTCCTTGAAAAAAAATGTTGTTTTTAGTATTTGATAAGATTTATTTTGGTTTTTAAAATGATTTATTTTTGTTTAAAAAAAGAAAATTTATTTTGTTAAAAATCAAATAAAAATTACTTTAACATTGTAATGATTTATTTTAATCGTATAAAATAAAATAAAAATTACTTTAGTATTTAGAAAAAAAGTTACTATAGTATTTTTTCCAAAATGATTTATATGTATTTTTTCATAATTTCTTCATTTTATTGTAAATAATAAAATTAATATATAACTGGTAAACTGATAATAATATCTCTCTCTCTCTCTCTCTCTCTCTCTCTCTCTCTCTCATATATATATATATATATATATATATATATATATATATATATATATATATATAGTAATATTTTTGTAATAATAGTTTTTAATATTAATTTTCATCTTAATTCATTTATTTATTCTTATATCATTCAATTTAGTAACAAAAATATTATTAAAATAAAACAAATATGTAGTTTTTGTTCAATTATTTATCATAAAAATTATTTATTAATATAATGTTACAGACGGAAGTGGATGGACCAAGATGGCCGCCTGTATCCGCGGCCCGCGGGCACAGCAAGATTCCCTCCAGCACAGCAAGTCCCCGCCCCAGCAGAAATCCATTGTACAAGTAGGTCTTTAGTCTTTAGTTTCCATAATAAATAATTTCTTTATCCATTTTACAGTCCAATCAATGCAATAATTTTAACAATATAAGAGTTTAATGACTTAAAATGACGTGTTTGTGCCAAAGGTCGAAATCGTATTAACTTCCTTGAGATTACTACCATCTTCGCATTTAGAACCGACTTCTTCAGTCGAAGAAGGTATAGAGGTAACGTTTTTATTTTGTTTGGCGTTAAAAAACCAAAAGAAAAAACCTGAAACCTGTATGAGCGATAGCCGGCTAGTGCGTGGGAGATCGGAAGACAATGAGGCAGGTCCGCCTCCTGTCATCAAAACAATATCCTATTGAGGTTTTCGGCTTATTTATTATTCTTTTGTCTCTTAATATCCTTCAATGACAGTTCCACTTCGTTAGAGGACTAGGTCTTAATGAATGGGAGTACACGCTCTGCCTCTAGCCTGCGTGTGGTATACCTGTTTACCACCTGGGTGTAGTGTACCTGTATACCACCTGCCAGGTATAATAATGTATTTTGGAACTTATACATAATTATTTAAACAATTATAGTAATTAATACATAACAGCTTCAGCTCAAAATGAGACAGCAGTAATCGTCAGGTTACAAATGGGAACTTCCAAACAACATGCCAAGAGAATAATAGAAAATAAATCACTGTCGATATTTCACCAATTCATCTATTCATCGATATTTCATCATCAGGACCTACATAAAGAACAAAATATAGCATATATGACATCCACAGTCCAAAAAGACACCAACCAGACATCACTCCACAACAAGACACCCAAACACACACTGAAGCAAAAGGAAGGTTACATGACAACAGCTGGGAAAGGTTAAATTACAAACAGCTGATTAAAAATAAATAAATAAATAAAAATAAGAAAATACTCAAACAAAATAAAACCAAGAATGAACGAAAGATTATAAAAATATATAAAATAATTAAAGAAGAAGAAATCAAACAAATACAAGAAGAAAGGGAAAGTTATAATGCTAAGAAGAGGAAGGTTCTCATAAAGGGAAAGTTATAATGCTAAGAAGAGGAAGGTCCTTCTAAAAGACAACAGAGGATCCAAGGCTATTCCACAAAATATATTAACATGCAAGAGCATAATCTCAAAATGAGACATAAATAATTGTTTGGCCACAAACGGAAAGTTCCAAACAAGAAGCCAAGAGTCTCAAAAATCAAAAATACAGCTTAACTGTTTTCTTTATGAGAACCTTCCTCTTCTCTGCATTATAACTTTCCCTTTATGAGAACCTTCCTCTTCTCTGCATTATAACTTTCCCTTTATGAGAACCTTCCTCTTCTCTGCATTATAACTTTCCCTTTATGAGAACCTTCCTCTTCTCTGCATTATAACTTTCCCTTTATGAGAACCTTCCTCTTCTCTGCATTATAACTTTCCCTTTATGAGAACCTTCCTCTTCTCTGCATTATAACTTTCCCTTTATGAGAACCTTCCTCTTCTCTGCATTATAACTTTCCCTTTCCTCTTATATTTTTTTTATTTCTTCTTCTTTAATCATTTGATTAATTTTTATGATCTTTCGTACATTCTTGGGTTTTTAGTATGAGCATTTTATTTTTTTTGATCAGCTGTTTTTAATTTAACCTTTCCCAACTGTTGTCATGTAACCTCCCTTTTGCTTCAGTGCGTGTTTGGGGGTCTTGTTGTGGTGTGCTGTCTCCGGTTAGTGTCTTTTTGTACTTTCGATGTGAGATGTGCTTCATTTTGTTCTTTATATAGGTTTTACTTTTATCTATTTATTTTTTTTTGTCCCGATGATGCCTGAATTGGTTAAATATCGACAGTAATTTATTTTCTATTATTTTGAGACTCTTCTTGGCTTCTTGTTTGGAACTTTCCATTTGTATCTTAATAATAATAATCAAAACTAATTATAATAATAGTGCATGGTAATTATAATTATATCGACAAATCTTGTCAAATAGTAAGGATATCCATGTTGTTTAAAGTATTAACAACCAATGTGAAGCTTCCATTAAAACTATTTAAGAGTTTGTTGGTTAAAGAAATGGCTAAAAATATATATTTTAAAAATGAAGGTAAAACTATTGAAGAGTGGCTTTGTTGCTCAGTTAGCAGTCGAGATGTTTAAATTTTTGAAGAAATTTTTGAAAACAATATGATTTTCATAGAATCTTGTATACAATTTTCATTATTATCCTTAAAACTTACGCCTTATTTGGCGATGATAGACACTTGATGATTGCTTGCATTCTTATTAGATCCCTCCCCCCCAAAAAAAAATTAAAATCCCTCGAAAAAAAATCTGCGTACGCGCCTGCTTAACATGCATTTTCAACTTTAAAAATGGTGGCCTAGAGTTTTATGACCTCACCTCAGCAAACTCGAGTTTTCTGCGGCGCCGGTTCGAATCCGGCCTGGATAGTTGAAATTTAATTCTTGGCTGACTCTCGAAATAAATCTTGACCTTTATACTGTTTGCCTTAATTGGATAGGAAAGGATGTTAAACCCCTAAAAAAAATATATATATATATATATATATATATATATATATATATATATATATATATATTAGTATATATATATATATATATTTGTGTGTGTGAAATTATCACTTTATTAGTGAATGTCTAACGTAGAGTTATTACACTGTAGAGTCTGTGAAATTTATTTCATTAGGAGGACATGGATAAATGTTTCTAAATGAGAATAAGTATTCAATTCAATTCAGATGAGTACACAGAAGACGACTTGTAGGCAAATATTACACTAGTGTAATATCATATTTTCTTGTAATACCTGAGATATATTACAAGAAAATTATGTATAAAAGATATATTTATATATTAAAAATGTTAAATTGGTATTTAACATTAAATAAAAGTTAAAATGGTAATAAATAAAGTTATATGGTAAATTAAAAACTTAAGCGAAATGTGAATTATACGACTTCTCCATTCTACATTAGGTTGAAACCGATTTAGTCATGGTTTATAATAGACGGTGAAAATAGTTGATGACGGCTGGATGAATCGGAAATCGCGTGAATGGGCAATTTCGATTTCGCAAAGGTTATAATCAAAGGTCGCTTAGGAAATTATCACACCCCGGTGACGTCACCGAGTTGGTGTTCTGCTTCATATCCTCGATGCGGGATCATAAGGACTTCTCGTTCATGAACGATGCTAACGCAACACCAGGCGGATTAAAATATTAAATGAACTCTTCTAGTGTACAACTGTAATTGAAAGATTTTCAGTATGTTTTTGTAGTATTTGTTTTATGAAGAAGAATATTATATATTTATTAGTTTATATGTCTTTGAGGGAAACCCCCGTTCAAATAGAAATGGCCTCAACACAATATGATAATGTTACTAAGAAGAATAACAGATATATGTATATATATTTTTTTCAAATCCCTTTTTAGTATGTAGAGATAGAATTATTTTCGGTACAACTTTACAAGAGGGGCGCCTTATCCTTAAAACTTGCTCCTCCCGATCTTACCATGGACTAGCATACTCTAGCGCCATTTGTGCTAACTAACTGATTTGCATTCAATTGTAACATTCGTATTCATTGCAATTATTAAAACTATTACTGCTTTAATTACATATTATAACGAAAATTATCCGTTCATTACGTTCGCCCAAGAATTAAACAAAACAGCAAACAAACGGACCCTTTTCAGTTGAGGTCGGTGTCTTACTGTAATTTCAATTATAACTGCTTTAAATAGATCACAGTTGTCGAGTTCCGCTCGCTACGCTCTCTCAAAAGATAAACAAACCCCAAAAGTTCCTTTTCAGTTGAGGTTGGATCTTTACCGTTATTTAAATTATTACTAGCACTTCCCCAGATCACTGGGAGTCGACAGCACTTACATTTTTAAATAATATCTAATTAAGGCAGCAATAATTCCAATAAATGCGAATGTTAAATAAGAATACAAAGTTGGTTGGCGCAAATGGCGCTAGAGTGTGCTCCTCCCGCGACCTTCGGGTAAGTTCGGGAGGAACCAGTGATAACGCGCCCCTCTTATAAACTTGCATCTTATTTTCTGTTCTCTTGTTCCTTCTGTAACCAATATTACTGTTTAAGGATATTTCATGAGGGTACCCTTTTTTTTGTGACTGTATAACCTAACGATGTGGCTGGTTAATGCATTAGATTTTCCTTATTTTTTTTATTGGATTATTAGTTTCAATAATGAAGCTTTGCAATCGACCAAGAAAACAAAATTCTAACCAAAAACCACCATAAAAATGCCATTTTCCCCTGTAATTCTGAGCCATTCTAAAATGATGTCTTTTAGACTTGAATAGGCATTTTGAGAGATTTAGATATATCGATATTTTTTCAACATCCTTAGTTCTGATTCTCTCCTCAAGAGAGCGGTTGTGCCCATCTTTATAGGATATTTGTGTATCGTATTTTTTTACGGCTTAAAAGAGTCCTTACGAATTCGTGCGACCACATTCTGATCTGTTATAATCTGAGTTATAGATTTTAGGAGAAATCGATTACTCTTTAGGATCGAGAACCACCACAGTGTTATGTTCATTCGATAAAAAAAAAGAGACTGCAAAGCTGATGCGGTAGATTTTAGGCTATGTTGATTGACTAAGGTTTTTAGTGAAGAGTTTGCTGTTTACAGAAGGTTTCTCTCTCCTAATTGGAGGCTCTGAAGAAGCCTGTCGTTTTGCTTTGAAAGGTTCTTGACTGCTTTGAAGGGCTCGCTATGTTTGTGCAACTCAGGATCAACTAAATGGCTTAGTTAGCATATTTTAATTATTAATTAAGTCGAGAAAAGGGGTAAAAGAAATATTAAATCCTTACACTTCTTTATAAATATCTCTTTATATTTAATATTTTATAATGTTATTAAATAATGTATTTATTTATTATATAAAAGTAATTAATGAGAGAGAAAACTATAAAAAAGAGATACAATAACAATTAATAATATATTATATTACTGGGAGATTCCGATATAAAACATCAAGTCACTCAAATACTGTGGCAATGTTTATCTTGCCATATATCTATATATATATATATATATATATATATATATATATATATATATATATATATATATATACACAATATAGCCATGGAGTCTGGCCCAATTGGTGTTAGTAGGGGTTAATAATGATGTTACAAACTATCCATGTACATAGATAGCTCTCACAGATAGGTCTATAGCTAAATCCGCTTAGTTGCAACTCACTATTTGCCTTTAAAAAATCATACAGTAGAAAATACTTAATAAAGTGTTGATATATGCATAACAGACAAATATTCAGTAATCAGGTTAAGCAAAGTTACAACAGCTTCATTATTATTTTTAATACAAAAACGAGTTCCTACATCTTCCATCCTAAAACCAAATGCTTAATTGAACCAAAATCAATTTTAATACTTTAATATTTCCTTTAAATACTTGAGAGATTTATATCTTTTCTCTCTTATATATATATATAAGAGAGATTTTTTTTTCCACTTGTTTGATTGAATACCTTTTACGGTTAAAAAGTGTATTACCGTTCAAATAATACTAATTAAAAATAAAAGTAAACTTTCCCAAAAATAAGTAAAAATAAATGTAAAGATCTTGTAAATTAACGATTTTGCACCATGAGAATAATATTTATGTGTGATAGACCTTGTTATTTTAATAATACCTGTAGCTAATCTTTCTTATATATACAATTTTTATAAAGGTAAGTATTTTTCAGAAAGTATCTTGTTCAAAAAATTGTTTTAGTATAATGAAAAAAAAAATACACTTCAAGTCACTAACATGAAAGACGACCTGAATTTTAAAAATAAAATAAGACATTTAGAAAAATGAAAAACATAAAAAAAATTAACAAGTACTGCCTTGAGTAGTATACTAAAAATAATTGATGACAGCAAAATAGTTTGAAAATGGCCAATTATTTAGTAAAAAAAATGGAGAGACGAAATGTCACACAATAAAATAATGTTTTTAAAATAAACATTATTTTTATTAGCCATGATTCATTTTAAAAAATATAGAAATAATTATATTTTGGAATTTTTTTTTTTCTTGAAGGCTTTTAGCCATAATTCATATATTATACTCTTCAACAACTTTTTCAATAATGAAACCTTCATCCTTCTAAAGATTTTTTTTATCTTTTCCGACTACCTTGTTCATTATCAAAAGATTCATCTGAAAACATGTAATTCTGATATACATCTCGGTGCAATACCATTTATATTTTTCTTTATTGTATTTATTTAGGATTAATTAACATTATTTGTATATAAATCTTATCTATTAATTATTGTTTGGTAGTTGATAATAATGAAAAAGTGCTTTTTCTAAGGTGTGTGGGAAAAAGGGTGAAATTTCAGAATCGTGACTCCAACCCAGACGCGTTTCGATATCCGAACCCTAAGTTGAGGGTTTAGTTTGGATTTAACGAGACGATTACACACTTACCCCGCACTGCCTTACCTAAAATCACGAGTGGTTTCCGTTTAAATTTAATTAATCTTATCTGTCTGTATTAAAATCATTCTCTTTTTGCTTTCTTGTACGAAGTAAAGGAAATATTGTAATCGCGAAAATTTTCGATTTTCAGATTTTGACGGTAATATCCATTTTTACCATCCCTGAATCCGTTTTGATCAGTTTCGTCTGTACGTATGAGGACTGTACGTACGTTCGTGCGTGCGTATCTCGCATAACTCAAAAACGATTTGCCGTAGAAAATTGAAATTTTTTATTTGGAATTATTGTAAAATTTAGTTTTGAACCTCCCTTTATGGTCACTGCATGATTACCGGAAGTTGTACTTTACTTGAAGGTTATAATTGCTTTCCATCAAAACTTATATTAAAACATAATGCAAAACTTCTCAAATTTCGTGTTTATAATTTTTATATTCATTTTAATAATATACTTGATTTTGGTATAAATTATGAAAGCAGTACTTACTTGAAGGTCATAATTAACTTTCATCAAAAATTATATTAAAATATCAGATTTCTAATGTACCATGACTTCCTTGTACGTCTATCAAACTATAAATCGGTGGCTCAAAAAGTGATCCTGAATTTGGTTACTAGTTTCCGAAGATTGCAGAATCTCAAAAACGATACTCGGCGTCGCGACATCCATCTATTGACACACATCCATACTCTTGTTTCTGGTCTTATTCCGTTATTATATGTCGTTTTCTTTCAGTAGGTAAATATTTTCCAAGAGATTTCTTCGTGTTCCGTGACAACTGTCAATATTAATAGATAAAGCATTAAAAATCGACATTTCATACATTTTAAGCGGAAGAGCCCACATAACTTATATATTATTCTCCATCTGCAGACTTGTTCATCTCACAAATGGGGAGGATAAACAGTAATTTACACTCAATTTTAACACTTAAAACAAGTCATAAAAATGTATAATTGGAGCGGGAACAAAATAGATTTTTTAGCAATCCTAAATACAAAATTTTAACTTTTTACAGCTAACCGTTTTTGAGTAATGCGAGATGCGTACGAACGAGCGTACGAACGTACTTACTGACGCAGTCATGATGGATTCAGGGATGGTCAAAATGGATATTTCCGTTTAAATCTGAAAACAGAAAATTTTCGCGATTATAACACTTCTTTTACTTCGTACAAGGAAGTAATTAAATAGAGATCAAATGGATGGGTAATAAAGATTACAAACGCAATTTTTTTCCACTATATTAAAAAAATTTATTATTTGTTTAAGGTTTTAAAATTGAGTGTAAAATACTTGTTTTCCTCCCCAATTGTGAGCTGAACAAGTCTGCAGCAGGAGAATAAGATATAAGTTAAGTGGATTCTTCCGCTTAAAATGTCGAAACTGTCGATTTTTATCTAGTGACATTGACAGTTCTATTGTTGTCACGGAACAGAAGGAAATCTCTTGGGAACTTGTTACCTCCGGAAAGAAAAAGACTTATAATAACGGAATGAGACCTCCAGAAACAAGAGTGTGTTTTTGTTTGTGTGTCAATAGATGGACGTTGTGAAGCCGAGTATCGTTTTTACTGCAATCTTCGGAAACTAGTAACCAAATTCAGGATCACTTTTTGAGCCACCGATTTATAGTTTAATAGGCGTACAAAGAAGTCATGTATTGCCCACATCATATATTTTAAATAAATAATTTTTTTATTGACGATAATTCATTAATTTATTAATTGCGTAATAATCACTTGAAGCGCCTTAAAGCCAATATGGCGGGAACTCCTTCCCGCCCCCGCGCTTTCCGAAGGACCTCCTGCCCACAGCTGAGCTCCTGCTACCATTCTCCCGCGCTAATGTTCCTCTGCCTCTCGCCCTGCTTCATAATTAACTAATTAGCGTAATTAACTCTAATTTACCTCTTATACTTAAATTACCTGGGTATGGTTTTTGGGTATTAGGGTATAAGTCTAATTAGAGGAAAGCGGCCTCAGCTGTGCCGGCTATAGAATATTATGGAAATTAAAAGAGAAAATTGAAGCTTCTTAAATTATAATTAAATCTTTAAACAGTTAACAACCTTATTGATTTATTTAATAAAATTTATGATTAATTATTTTCAATGATAATTAATCTTCTTAATTGATAATAAGTAAACAAAATTAAAATGTATCATGTTATATATTTTTTTGGTTTATTTATGCATATCGTGAAAAATATTTATTCTTATGTTTTTTTTTTTTTTTTTTTTTTTTTTTTACTGTAAATCATCAAAAAGCAAATCATCATAAAGTTAATAATGTCATTAAAAATTTCTTTCACTTACAAAAACATAGGCAAATGAGTGGATTAATCATGTTCTCTTCGGATTTCTTCAGGTATTATATAATGCTGAAGGTCTATAATATTATAGAATACTGAAGATATCAAGATTAACAAAGGAGTTTTTCAATTATACCTATCTAATAAATTCTTTTTGCATTCCCTCATATATTATTAATCCAACCTTAGTACCGACTTCTTTTTTTTTTAATACAATGTTTTACTTTCACTTACTTATACATATATTATATATATAGTAAGGGAAAGTATTGCGATCTTGAATAATTTCGAATCCCAGTTTTGAATGGAAATACTCGTAATATGGTCCCCTCAGTTCAAATAACCAAATGTTCTGTGTGTGTATTTGTCTGTATGTGAACGGCCTTGTTCAAAAGCGAAAAGTTGTTCGAAACTGAAATTACGATTTTACTTTAGGTATATATATGCCTACGATGTTTTTTCGGCCAAGATCGACTTACCTAGAACTCTTCGAATTTTCATAATTTTTTTGCAGTTTTCTCAAAAAAGGCTCTTACGATTTTGATCAAACTCGTATCAATGTACGGTTAAATGATTTTTAATTTCAGCTAGGTCTTACCTTCATTGAAATAGTCTAACAGGGCCTAGTTTTCAAAATGTCTTCCTCTAAATCATCTTTAATTTTGTTTATTTGAAATAATTATAATGAGAGTTGGCATTGTTTGTATTAATACAAAAAGGATAAATATGAAAGAATTTGATAATTAACTAGAGGAGAAATGTTTTCCCAGGCTGAAAACAAATTTCCGGAAATAAGAGTAGTAACAGAGCTGTATAATATACTGTCGGAAAGCCAAATATTAAAAAAAAAATTAATATCAAACTTCTAGTCGTTTCCTTAGTTTTTGGTGCCATTTATTTAATTAGTTATTAGAAAGAAAAAAAAAAGGCCATACGGTCACCATGCATTTACTTTACGTTAGAACAACGTTTCGGCCATCTTGGGCAATTCTCAAGTTTTCTTTAATTGTTTATATTTAAAAACAAAACGTCATCAATGTATCATTCTCCTTCATTTTTGATATTATCTTCCTTCTTGAGTCAATGCATCCATTTAGGGTGCCGATTGAAGCATGACTGTAATAACTAATTAAATAAATGACACCAAAGACTAAGAAAACGACTAGAAGATTAATATCAAACATATAAAGCCGTAGAAGGTTATGGAGATTTAAGTAATTGTTAATAATTTCTACTTTTAAATTATTTGGTTTCCATGACAACTAATATTTCCATGGAGTTCCATAGAAATTTTTAAAAATTCACTAGCCCTACTTGAAAGAAAATTAATTTCTACTCAAAGTAGGGTGATCTCAAGGTGAATTTTGTTTGATCGGATCAGATTCTTTATTTATGTAATTCCTTTTAGTTTTGTTCTTTCTGGGCCCTATTTCATAATATAATACAAAAGTGGAAAGGTCCGTGTTGAGAGCTCGCAAGTTACTTATCATTATTAGATGATAATAATGTTATTAATTTTTTTTTTAAACTTACTGTTCTTTGATATATCTACTTTAAATGTTATCGTGTTTCAACATTAAGGCAATGTTTTAGCAATATATATCAACTATATAACATCTTGTGCTTTACTTTATAGGCATACCCTATTTCATAATAAATTAAATAAATACAAGTGAGTAAATGGCTTACTACGACTATTACTCGGACAGTGAAATGTTGTAACACGATAAGATTTAAAATAGTTACATTAAAAAACAGTTAATTAAAAAATAACATTGAATAAAATTATTATCATCCAATGACCATAAGTAACCTGTTACCTCCAAAAACGAATATTTTCACTAGTACTTTCATCACTTGTACTTGTACTGTTGTACTTTATTATGAATCAGGGTCCTGTTGTTGGATGTATCATTGTGTTGGAGTTGGAATGTATCATTTTTAGTGATTTTTGGTTTAATTATCGCCTAATTTATCTTTAAAAATATGTTGATGTGGACAACACATGACTTCCTTGTACGCCTATTAAACAATAAATCGGTGGCTCAAAATGTAATCTTGAATTTAGTTACTAGTTTCTTAACATTGCAGTATGTCAAAAAGAACACTCGGCGTCGCGTCATCCATCTATTGACACACACAAAATCTTGTTTCAGAAGGTCTCATTCCATTACTATATGTCGTTTTCTTTCAGTAAGTAAAGCATTGGAAATCGACAGTTTCGACATTTTAAGCGGAAAAAATCCACTTAACGTATATCTTATTCTCCTGCTGCAGACTTATTCATCTCACAAATGGGATGGAAAACCACTATTTTACAATAAATTTTAACACTTAAAACAAGTAATAAAATTATTTAATTAGAATGGAAAAAAATTGCGTTTATAACCTTTATCACCAAAACATATGATCTCTGTAATAAATTTCAAGATACCTTTTGATGTAAGTTTCTTATGACCTTCAAGTAAAGTACCCCTTTCGGATCTTCAATTTCAACCTAAATCTATTAAATTACTTATATTGATATAGGAGTCTAATTTACCAAATTTGAGATGTTTTACATTATATTTTAATATACTTTTTGATGAAAGTCTAATATGACCTTCAAGTAAAGTACAACTTGCGGTTTTCCAATGTTTACCAAAATTTATTATGTTGTTTATATTAATATTTGAGTCTTAAATACCAAATTTGACAAGTTTTGTATAATATTTTAATATAATGTTTGATGAAAATCAGTAATGACCTTCAAGTAATGTACCACTTCTGGTAATCATGCAGTGACCAAAAAGAGAGGTTCACAACTAGATTATATGATAATCCTAAATACGAAATTTTAACTTTCTGCGGCTAACCGTTTTTGAGTTATGCGAGATACGTACGAACGAACGTACGTACAGACGTCACGACGAAACTAGTCAAAATGGATATTTCCATGGAAATCTGAAAACAGAAAATTTTCGCGATTACAATACTTCCTTTACTTCGTACAAGGAAGTAAAAAACACTGCCATTTGCAATATTATATTGTTCTGTTTTTTTTTTTTTTAGTTTTTTATAGTTCCACTTCCATACATGTTATGCCTTTATTTCATCTTGTGCGACGTATCGGATTTACCTGTCCATCATCTAGCATTTGTATTTTTGATGTAGTGAATTCTTTTTATTTTATATTCGAAGAGTTGCCATTATTACTCTTTTTTATTTTGGTTATTATAAACTGAAAAAGTTTATTTGCCAACTTTTCTTTTACGCCCTTTTTTAAAAAATTGTATATTTTGTCACTTAGTAAAATTATATGTGTTTCTTTTTCTATCTTGCTATTTTTAATTTTTTTTTTTTTTTTATGGTCTCATAATTTTTTTTATTTCCTAAGGACTAGACACAATATAAAAAAACTTTTAATCAGTGATGGAATATATAGTCAGAATGCAGTAAACAGTATATTTTTTATTATAAAAGTGTACGTTTCGGCCTAAATATGTGAGCCATCATCAGGGCTGAAATTAAATCAGAGATACAAGATAGTTATAAAATATTAGGCCGGGGTGGCCGTGCGGACTAAGGCGCTTGCAACAGGTAATCAAAGTTAAGCAACGTCGAGCGTGTTTATAGTGCCAACAGAGAATATATATATATATATATATATATATATATATATATATATATATATACATATATACATATATATATACACTCAGTCGGACGCTAGCTAACCATAGCATTATTCTGTAATGCATGAGTTTTCACAACGTACTGTTTATGTACAATTCGTTTTATTGTTCCTGTGGTTCGTTGTTTGATTTGTAAATCTCAAGAATTCTTTTCTTTTTATTTATGAAATATTTTCTCTACAATGACATTCAGAACTTGATTGATAAGAAGTTCAAACATGCTATTTATGTTGCTAATTTTGTATAAGTATAAATATCCATTCTCTTTACTAAGTTCTTCTATAGGCTTATCTTATTTTTCTGTATCATATCACAATATATATATATATATATATATATATATATATATATATATATATATATATATATATATATATATATATATATATCTTTACATAGAAAAGTAAGTAGAATGGATATATAAAAAACATTTATACAAAATTAACAACATAAAGAGCGTGTTTGAACTTCTTATCAATCAAGTTATAAATTTATATATATATATATATATATATATATATATATATATATATATATATTTTCTTTTTTTTCTCAATAGGAGATTTAAATAATTATCTTAACGACAGTTTTGTCAAACGGGTGAATGTAATTTTCTTTTCTATTTTTTAATAGTACTCATTTATATGGCTTGACAAGAATTGTTTTTTATTTTATTATTTTTACTCTTATTTGTTTATTTCAGTATGTAAGCCAGAATTGTAATTTTTTGTTTGTACAACATAGTTATTCTTAGGGGACTTTGTCCCAGAATAAAATTATCTTTCTATTCTATTCTATATATATATATATATATATATATATATATATATATATATATATATATATATATATATATATATATATATATATATAGTATTATTATTATTATATAAGGACGTTAACATAAACAAACATTGTAAAAGTTGATGCATGAGTCGGAGTCTGAAGTTACTTCATCTTTTTCGCATTCCGAGGTAAAATGGGTTATCCGTCTTCATATTGTTAAATTAATCAAAAAGTTCATTTCAAATTGTTTATTTTTAAAATAATTCCTTTCACCCCTCTACAAGGGTGTAGACCAAGGCTGCAAGAGAGCACCTCTATTTAGTAAAATAGCACTTTGGATAATGTAGTATCGTTTTTTAAATTGGTCCGAAGTAGAGGGTAGGGGGGGGGGCAGGGTTAAATTGAGTAAATCTGTGTTTGGAAGCTTTCCCATTAAATAGAAAGTTTTTTTTTTTTTTTACTGTTAGGAGGTCGAGAAAAAAAAGCCTAAAAGTGCCGGTAGAGGGCAGGACGCTACACTAATATAATGCCGGCTACGTGACTCGTAAAAGTGTCGTTTCGCTTTTGTGTCCGCGTCGCCTTTTGTCAGCCAATTTTCTATCTCCCTCGCTCATTCTCTCTCCCTCACTCATTCTCTCTCCCTCTCTCTCTCTCTTTTTCCCTTCAGCTCTTGATTGAAATTACTGGGCTGCTTCCGATTTAAATTCTTCCTTTCATCATTTATATCGTCTTAATTTGAAAATACTTGCTATTTCTTTGTTTCTTCTAATCAAGGCACGCCTCATGTTCTAGGCTAAAGCCTTGGGTTCTTTTTCAAGAGATTCCTCGTTCTTTTAAACGGCTGTGGTGCGAAGTTATCCCGTGGGCTTTTCATCCAGAGAACTATAATAATGAAATATGGTTTATAACATAGGAAGATATTGCTTTACTTACTTCGTCAGTTCCTCCTCGTCAGCAATGTCAACAAATGTTAGATCCACGACATCTCTTCCTCCTGTGAAATAGTGTAAGAAAGTCTATTGTACCTTATGACTAAAGACGGAATTTATATGCAGGAAGAAAGGTTAAATTATGGCCTATAATATGTAGTTAATCATGCAATAAAATGCACCTATAAACCAGAAAGAATGAAGAAATTTGCACGATAAATCTCAGAAACGTGGAAAAAATCAACAAAAAGCTATAATTATTGCCTAAACTGCTATTATTAACAATTTATAATATAAATAAGAAAAAAACCTTAGATAAATTCAAAAACAAATTTTAATACTGAATTGGGTAAACCTTTGGAATCGCTACTAACGACCTTAAAGAAGTCTAGATTTTCAGACCAGACTATAAATTCACCCACTGCGCATGCGCAATTACATCCTCAAACCGATGGATCATTCTCAGTTGGAACGCTAGTGTAGTGTTAGGTCAGACTTTCCGCCTTTTTACGTAGGGGTATTGCAATGCTAAGAAGACTCTCTACAGAGGAAAAATGTTAATTTGATCCATGACCAACTCATTCCGGTTTGCTATTAACAATTTCGATCCAAGGACCAAGTCAGGAACTGCGAACCATTATACGCCAGGGAGCGGAAGAATAGTAAGCCAGAGGTGTAGTAATGATAAACGATTGCTGACAACAAGTGGCGCATCTGGATTCGTTGAAGCACAACGCCGCCTTTTCATTAGAAAATGAATGGAATTTTCTATAACTTCATGGATGAAAATCTATTGATCCTTAGTTGAACTGAACTTCCCAGATCCGAAGCTAATAGAACGTTGAAGAGATTGGCCATGATATTTAAACTTAAAGATGGTGTAAGAAAGAAGGCGGTGGGGACAAGAGATCTATTCGGTAAAAGGCGGGAAGTCTGACCTAACCCTATATGAATATTCCAAGTGAAAAGGATCCATCGGTTTGAGTATTTAATTGGGCATGCGCAGTGGGTGAAAGTATAGTCTGGTCTGAGAATCTAGACCTCTTCAAGGTCGTTAGTAGCGATTCCAAAGGTTTACCCAGAATTGTTTTATAGATAAATAATTCTTAAAAATTAAAATAATTGTAAAATACATTTTTTCACCTTCATCATTTTTCGCAAATGGAGTTTTTATAAGATTAAATAAGGGAATACAAGATGCAGCCAATGAAAAATTGATAAAAGTACATATTTCATTGAAATGTCTAGATTTGAACAAGTTCGTCAAAAGGTGCTGAGTTCTCCAATGCTCCACGAAGCATTCACGTGCAATCCTACAGTATACTAACTATGGTTATATTCAGAACTCAAATTAGAGTATAAAATACGTGCTGGTCTATTTGAAAATTTCTTTATTCAAGGAAAAAAAAACTTTCCCTGTTGAATTCAAATGGTTCCAACTGTTTAACATGGAACTAAATGCTGCTACTGCTACGGGCATTTTAGTTTATGTAAGAAAATTAAAACGTAGTTGGGTAATCCTTCCGAAGTGCTACTAACGACCTTGAACAGGTCTAGATTCTCAGACCAGACTGTACTTCACCCACTGCGCATGCCCAATTAAATACTCAAACCGAGAGATCCTTATCAGTTGTAATACTCATGTAGGGTTAGCTCAAAATGTTTGCTAAAGGGACAACATCTACCTAAGATATCTGCGGCGGGAATTTTAAGGTGGTGGAGGTAACAATATACCTTCGTAAAAAGGCTAGAAGTCTGAGCTAACCCTATACCAGCGTTCCAACTGAGAAGGATCCGTCGGTTTGAGAATTTAATCAGGCAAGCGTAGTGTGTGCAGTACAGTCTAGTCTGAGAATCTAGACCTGTTGAAGGTCGTTAGTAGCACTTCGGAAGGATTATTCGTAGTTGATTTAAACTAATACGCACAACGGAAGCAACACACTGACTGACAGAATAAAATATAAAATTCCAAAAGAAAAAGGACAAGATGGTGCTTTTTGCTTTATCAAAGAAAGTACTCGGAAGTAAAGGTTATAGAAAACGTAGAAAACGATCCTAAACATTATTTTCTATGGATACCTAACTGTACATATTTGAATTTTTAATTATTTTGTTTTTGAAATTCCAATAATATACTATATATTATTTTAAACACACGTTCAATGTGGTTGTGAGCACAACGATACAAACTTGAAGTTGTTTGTGAGCTTTTATCTTTACAATGATTACGATCGTAGTTTGTATTTATTCAACGTAGATGGTTTTTATCCATCTTATAATTGATACATTTAATAATAATTTAAAAGCAAACTATTTATCACGCATTGAACGTGTATCAGAAAATAGTTTATTTATTTTCTATTTCAATTGGGAGATAAAATAATAATAATTTTTTTTTTAAGCCAAATATGCAAAAAATATTCAGTAATCCATCAAACATGCATAAATATCTACAATAAAATATAAAATATCTACGCCAAATATATTGATTTGTAAAGAAATTCGATCATTTTGGTTGAAAAATATGCATTTGCATACAAACCCGTTCTTTAGTTATGACTGTCAGCAGATCTCTTGTTTAGTTATGTCTAGCAGCCGCTGGACCATGACATTCGACACTGACATTACATTATTATGTATGTATTATGTCATGCAAGTCTGTATCATTAACCAATAAAATATTTTCTAAGGCTTATACGCTTCGACTTTGTTATCCGGCGCTTCCAACAGGACAATACCCCACCCTACTTTGTTAATTGCGATTATTTTGTCGAAAGTAATTGAATTATTAAATTTTTGGAGTTTTACGCAGCAAATTAAAAACTAAAATAATACATTAAACTAAAAGTTAATCAATTATGTAATTATAAAACTGTTTTAAGAACTTGCTAATGCAAATTACCTACCCCCCCCCCCCCAAAAAAAAAAAAATACTAAAATTAATAATTGTGGAAATTGTAAAGTATGATCGAACTGCACCAACATTTTTTGAACACCTCAATGGAATGATTACAAAAATGCGATGTGGAAGCGCAAATTATCTAAAAATCTATAAGCTAATGGTATTTAAAAGAATCCGTGATCAGCAGAGATCCGTCACTAAAGTCGTATTTTCACTAAAATACAAAATATAGTATTAAAAAAACGGGGGAGTGACAAATAAATTGAGACCCGCAAAAGGCAGGACCCTTAAATACCGAAATTTACCCATATCTTTATTATATTGTTCCGCCTCTCCGCACACCTACATACCGAATTTCAGTTCATTTGGCCCAAAGGGGGCCGCTGCATTTGAAATAGCCATCTTTGCTAATACTAAGCCGATTTCGATGGAATCTCTTTTGTTTTATAGCCAATTTAATTTCCTTTCAAATGCAATATTCAGCCCCCTAACTGAATTTGGAGGGGCTTTAGAGTTGCGCAAATATTAAAAAAAAAAATGCAAAAATCCGGTGGGGGAACCAAGTTGAAACCCCCAAAAGATCCCAATACCAACTCAATTCAAATACAAATTTTCAACCCTATAAACTAATTTGGTGGAGCTGTAGAGATGCGCAGAACTTTAAAAACGCCGTCAGGTAAACATACCGAAATTTAGATTGGAATTTATCCATACTTTTATGGTATCGTTCTGCCTGGAAGAAAAGCCTACATACCGAATTTCAACTCATTTGAACCAAAGGGGGCCAATAGAGGTGCTCAAATGTAGCGGTAAAAAAAAAAAAATAATAAAAAAAAAAAAATATATATATATATATATATATATATATATATATATATGAGACATCTCACAAAACTTCCATAATCGTGCTCTAGAGGTTATGAAACGGATAGAAAACGCAGTCCCGCCGCTCACCGCCGACCTTCGACCCACTGTAATAGTCTATTTTATTCGGTTAAAATACGACTAAAAAAGCTGGAACATTGGCAGATCGTGTGGATAATCGTCTGCAGCTGAAAAGAAGATGGCCTCGGGAGCTATAATCTATGCCCCATGTTCTAACTGTCATTTGACTGCTGTAATAAGTGATGTCAGATTTATCACATTTGCTTGTTATATCATATTATAATATCATTGTAAAATTCAACAAATAAATTAGAAAAAAAAATTAGAATTCATATTTCGTAGATGAAGTAAAAAATATTAATACCATCGAATATTTTTGGCCTAAGCAACGTTTATATTTATTTATTCATGTTTCTCCGCAGCAGAGAATTTATTATAAGCATTTGAACAGTTATGCGTTAAATAAAAACTGGTTATAACAATAATCAAATTAAAGCGCTGTCGTGAGCGATTTCGTTATTTTTTGTTTGTCTCTTTATTATATATATTTTTTTTTTATTATTAAATGTTCGTCATTTTTATATAGCTCCGTTTTTGATTTTTATATTTATTTATTCTTTTTACCTTGTATAATTTGCATATAAATTGTTATTTTATTTTTCTTTGTACATTTGTTTCATTGTACATTGAATTTTATTTCTTTTGTGTATATTTTCTTTGTAATTTTTAAATATTGTCTTTTAAACTTCCTTTGGAGTGTTTAAAAAAAAATACATTTATTCATTGATTTCACTTCGTTTCAGTGAAAACAGAGAACAGCACACAATAGCTGTATAAACATAATTAAATACAGTGACAATGAACAGATAATTATAACTCATATGTTTTAAGGTTATTGGCCCCCTATTATAAAAAGTAAACTAATAATCGAAGTTGTGAACTTATTTTTTTTCCTCTCTCCATCCCAAAATGAGAAATAAGTAGCAAAAACTAATAAACATTAACTTAATAAAACGACTGTTGTGAACTTGCTTCCACGGGTATGGAGTTGTCAGGACGACTAAGGACACCTGCCTACCTACATACGTACTCAAGGTTTTTATTATAAAGATTTGATGATATTTATCTTTAGTTTTACTTTAAACTAGCTGTCCCTCGCGGCTTCACCCGTATTAAATTTTGATTAATCTCTAAAATGCAAAATAATCTTAAAAATAGCTATCTATGATATGTTGTACATTCTTATTTGTTTTAGAATTTTTCAAGATACGTGGCCAAAACGACAATATATTTTTAAAAACTGCGATAAAGTTTTACTTAAATAAATTTCTCGTTATTATAATCGTTACACTTTGTTTTTTTTCTCCCCTAACATTTTATTTACAATATAACGATTTACGCAATTAATTTGCATTTATTAAAAAGTTTGTGTAGTCAACTTGCTTCCAAGGATATGAAAATGTCATGAAAACGACATGGACGCAATTTGGACACTTTTCCTCTTAGCGATTTATTTACGGTTACTTCTCTATTCCTATGGGTCGTTGCGTGATGTTATAAAGCATTGGTCTTTATCTAACGCAAAAAGAATTTTTCAAATCGGTCTGCTAGATCCTGATATTAGCGCATTCAAACACACAAACTGTTTAGCTGTATAGATTAGTATAGATATATTTATGTTTTTTTTAAACTTTATATTTGGAAAATTTGTAAATTATTCATCATTTTGTTCAGAAATTATTATGCTTATAAAAAATTGTATTTCTTTTGTAGTTAATTATTTTATATTTTTTAAATATTTACATTTAAATTATATTTATCTTTATTTATTTTTTTTTTGTTTCAAACTTATTTATATTCTTTTTTGGAAAATTTTAAATTATATATTATTATATTGAGTGATTATTGTGCTTAGGTTAGATTTATTTATTTTGAGTTTAGTTATTTATTATTTTAAAATGTTTACATTGGTTCTATGTTGCTATTACTATCAATAAATAATCCTAATTTTTATTTAAATGTGAGTTTCTATATGTAAATATTTATGCTCCCTATTATTTTTTATACTTTGCTTAATTTGTATATTTAATTTCATTTTTTCTTTCTATATTTATGTTTAGGCAAAAGTTTATTAATTTTACGTCTATTAAATTATATATATATATATATATATATATATATATATATATATATATATATATTTATATATATATTTATTTTTGGTATTTACCTTTATTTTATTTTTAAATTTATGTATATTAATTATTGGGAATTAGTGAATTATTCATTAATATGTTCAATTGAGGCCTAGTCTATTTATATGGGAGCTTTCCTTAAAAAAAAATAAATGATGTTAGGACTTCGATTTATTTTAATAATTATTTATTTATTTATTTAAATTTATTTATTTGTTAATTTACTGAAAATTGTGTGCAGTACTATTGTAAAATATATATATATATATATATATATATATATATATATATATATATATATATATATATATATTAATGTTAATAAATTTTTGCTTTAAAAATTGTGGAATGATACTTTATATTTTAATAATTATTTATTTATTTATTTTTATTTATTTATTTGTTAATTTACTGAAAATTGTGTGCAGTACTGTTGTAAAAAAAAAATATATATATATATATTAATGTTTATAAATTTTTGCTTTAAAAAATGTGGAATGATACTTTTTATTTTAATAATCATTTATTTATTTATTTTAATTTATTTATTTGTTAATTTACTGAAAATTGTGTGCAGTACTGTTGTAAAAAAAAATATATATATATATATATATTAATGTTTATAAATTTTTGCTTTAAAAAATGTGGAATGATACTTTATATTTTAATAATTATTTATTTATTTATTTATTTGTTAATTTACTGAAAATTGTGTGCA
Organism: Rhaphigaster nebulosa; assembly: GCA_948150685.1. Lineage (NCBI taxonomy): Eukaryota > Metazoa > Arthropoda > Insecta > Hemiptera > Pentatomidae > Rhaphigaster > Rhaphigaster nebulosa. Next base: position 139,560,465 of record OX411310.1, read on the forward strand.
GTACTGTTGTAAAAATATATATATATATATATATATATATATATATATATATATATATATATATATATATATATATATATATATTAATGTTTATAAATTTTTGCTTTAAAAAATGTGGAATGATACTTTTTATTTTAATAATTATTTATTTATTTATTTTAATTTATTTATTTGTTAATTTACTAAAAATTGTGTGCAGTACTGTTGTAAAAAAAAAAAAAATATATATATATATATATATATATATGTATATATATATATATATATATATATATATATATATATATATATATATATATATATATATATATATATTAATGTTTATAAATTTTTGCTTTAAAAAATGTGGAATGATACTTATTTATTTTTTTCTTCGGAATTCATCAGTTTTCAAAAATTTAATGTGAAGATGAACTTTTCGCTGCAATAAATAGTCCAGGCGCGATAGGGTAAATATATTATTTTTTTAAAATAAATTGCCACGGGACATTCTTAACTGGATAATTAGGAGAAAATAGTAGAAACAAATTGTATATGTTTTAGTTTAAATCGGTAAGTTGCGAAATGGTGAAAAATTCATCATAAAGGTGCTGAAAAGTTGTTTTTTTTTCAAGTTAAAGATATGAAAAAAATTTGTTTAAAAAAATAGTAAGTAATAGCTTTTAAGAAAACGGACAAAATGGATTTCAAACAATTGAAGCCGTCAACAACTTTTCGAGGAAAAAAAATTAAAAATTGCGAAATATGGCCATGTTTGGATATTTTATTATAGGGCTTGTAATTATTAAGGGAACTTGTTATGGGAATTAAATTGTGGCTTTTGTTAGTTCCTATCTAAAATAAAAATTATATGCAAACAAAGAATAACTTTTCCCGAAAATTGAAAAAATGTTATAACAGATGATCTCGAAAAAAATTTGAACACGGGCCATTTTGGCTAATTATCACGTTGAGAAAGTCCCGTGGTAATTTATTTAAAAATATAAACAATCGCACTTGGACTGCAACCCTTTAAAATATTGCAGGCAATTGAATAACTTTAAAATTGTTGTCTTCGATGCCTCAGAAAAAAAAAATTACTAAATTTAAATCGTTAATTTAATAAAACTGTAGAAAACAACTTTATCCTTCCTTAATGCCCCGTGCTCCTTCATATAGGTCAACCGAATTCTGTGCGTTCTCGAGAGTGATGGACCAGGCTCCGGGTAGGGGTTCGCGTGCCTGGGATATCGTGCTTCGTCGAGGCACGGACATATTTATGGTTCAAGTATTCCTTGAGGGATATTTTTAGTTTACGGTTCTGTCTTCGGGCTTATCGCAAAAAAATCAGCAACTGTTTCCCGAAAGCAGGTCGTTTTCGCTTTATGTAGTCTGTTGTACCAAGGGCTCGAAATCATTGAACTATCTACCCCTCTCCCCCCCCCCCCCTCCTTACAATAATAAAAACTAATGAAGAGTTATTCGCACGCAACTTCCATGTATAACACGAACGTTTAGGTTAACATGAAGAAATGTATACAAAATATACTTGGTGCAAGAAAAAATGTATTTTTTTTCTCCCGAAGTGAAAAAAAGTGTTGATATAATTTTTATATTCGAAAAAAAAAAATAATATCGCATGCTTATACTAAAGTTATAATTTGAGTATGAATATAAAAGTTTTTCGATATTGAGGTTCATTATTATGTTATCGAAGCTACTTAACCCATATTATGAAGGAAAAATCTTAATTCTTCATAGCTTTGGCTTAATTTAATGAAAATAGTGTATTGCTTTTTTTCCAATTAGGAATATGTAGGAAATAAATTAAATCGATTTTTATTCGATTAAATATTTATTCCAATAAATTTTTGTCTGACAATTTTTTAACCGAATGAAATTTTACTTTAAAATCGATTACTACAAATTGATTCGGATTTTTTAGTCGTTTTTTAAACGGATGAAATTTTAGTCATATTGAATAAACTATTATTAATGATTTAAAATCCCGAGTCAAAATTTAGTAATTTTTTTTTTGTGAAATAAATTTTCAACCGACTGATGCCTTACTCCGGATTCAATGAAGGCGATACTTTTCCTGTTGCGCAACCCATTTCAACTGTTTCATATTTAAATTTAAATGCATGGCAACATTCATACTCTTTATCGATTTCGCCAATAAAAATTTTAAAATATGATGAATATTCTATATACGGTTTACATTTAAATGCAAGACGATTTAACGATGATCGCGCTAATGCACGTTGTATTCGCATCAGCTGTCCATTTATGTAAATCGTATAATGTTCACTATATAATATATAAAGATATCATTTTATAATTTAATTATTATATAGCTATTTAAAAAGTCATACAAATGTTACTGGAATTGAACATTTTTATTATTCTTAGAGCACTAGGGGCCCCAGAATAAAATTTACTTTTCATTTCATGTACCGGAAATTTTTCCGCCCGAAAAAAATCGGCCTTGTAAATATGTTTTTTACTTCCTTGTACGCATTAAAGGAAGGATTGTTATTGCGAAAATTATCGGTTTTCAGATTTCAACGGAAATATCCATTTTGACCATCCCTGAATCCATTTTGACTAGTCGTGGCGTCTGTACGTACGTATGTTAGTATCTCGCCTAACTTAAAAATGATTAGCCGTAGAAAGTTAGAAATTTTGATTAGGGATTGTTGTAAAATCTAATTGTGAACCTCCCTTTTTGGTCTCTACATAATCACCGAAAGTGGTTATGTACTTACAGGTCATATTAGATTTGCATCAAAAATTATATTAGAGTATAAAGCAAAACATCTCTAATTTGGTATATACGAATTTCACATCTATCTAAATAAAATACTAGATTTCTTTAAAAATTTGCACACTGGAAGGGATACTTTACTTGAACGCCATAATAAACATCAATAATTATGTTAATATTATAAAATATCTTAAATTCAGTATATAAAACTTTTATATAAATTAAAATAATATGCTAGATTTCGGTTAAAATTGGATTGCCGGATGTGTTACTTTCCATGAAGGCCATAATAAACTTGCATCATATTAGAGTATAAAGCAAAACATCTCTAATTTGGTACATAAGATTTTTATGTCAATATAAATAACGCACTAGATTTTGGTTAAAATTAGCCTACCGGAAGTGGTACTTTATCTGAAACTGTTTTTTTTTTTTGTTTTTTTTACTTCCCGCCTTTTGCTTCAGATTTATAGTTTAATAGGCGTACCAGGAAGTAATGTGGTGGCACATCAGATATTTTATAATTTGTTTCCTAAATTGATGGTATGAATTTATGTGAGGCTTCTAAATATTTAAAATTGTCGATATCTTATTTTTGTTCAGTAGTGACCGGTTATGTTTATTACTTCCTTCTACGCAGTAAAGGAAGTATTGTAATCGCGAAAATTTTCGATTTTCAGATTTCAACGGAAATATCCATTTTGACCATCCCTGAATCCATTTGACGTTTATACGTACGTTCGTATCTCGCATAACTCAAAAACGGTCAGCCCTAGAAAGTTGAAATTTCGTATTTAGGATTGGTGTAAAATCTAGTTATGAATCTCTCTTTTTTGGCTACTTCATGATTACCGGAAGTGGTACTTTACTTGCAGGTCATTATTGATTTTCATCATAAATTATATTACAATATAAGGCGAAACTTATCAAATTTGGTATTCAAGACTTATATACTAATATAAATAACTTAATAAATTTTGGTTAAAATTGGCAAACCGGAAGTGGTACTTTACTTTAAGGTCATATTAGACTTTCTTCAAAAATTATGTTAAAATATAATTTAAAACATCTCAGATTTGATAAATTGGACTTTTGGTTGAAATTGATGAGCCGAAAGGGGTACTTTACTTGAAGGTCATAATAAACTATAGACATTTAATACAGAGATCATATGGTTATAAATCGATGATAAAGGTTACAAACGCAATTTTTTTTCCGCTCCAGTTAAACATTTTTATGACTTGTTTTAAATGTTTAAATTGAGTGTAAAATACTTGTTTTCCTCCCCATTGGTAAGCTGAACAAGTCTGCAGCAGGAGAATATGATATAAGTTAAGCGTTTCTGCTTAAAATGTTAAAACCGTCGATTTCCAATGCTTTATCTAGTGACATAGACCATTCTACTGTTGTCAAGGAACACTAAGAAATCTCTTGGGAACTTGTTAGCAACTGAAATAAAACGATTTATAATAACGGAATAACACCTCCACAAACAAGAGCTTATCTGTATGTGTGTGCGTCTGTATGTGTCAATAGATGGACCACCGATTTATGGTTTAATAGGCGTACAAGGAAGCCATGTGTTGTCCACATCAGATATTTTATGTTGGTGTACAAAATTTTATCAACAGGTCATTACTTCGATTAATCGATTCATTCTGCACCCTAGCCAAGACCAGCTGACTTTGATTAGGTTTTGATAAGATTTATCGGCAATATAACTCGTTTAAATTTAAATGATTCCGACAGATCTTATTCATCGCAACTAAAACCCCCCACCCCCTCGGCGCTGTTATAGGGCCCGCCACGTGGCCAGACACGTGTAGCCTCCACGGCCAATCTTAGAACGTTTAGGCCCCCCTTCTCCCTCTCTCTCTCTCTCTCTTTCTCTTCCGACAGATATTTCTTTACCTGTCTCCTTTGTGGTCTCTTTAATATCTCATGTAGTTCACATACTTGCTCTATTCTTCCTTTCAATTTTTTATATGATGTTTAAATTTTCATAATTATATAATCAATTCAAAAAATAAATAACATAATTAAAACTTACTGACATAGGTCTCTAGGACATCGTAAAGTTTGGCCAATATATGTGGTTTTGGGGCATAGATTGATAGATAAATTCTGAATTCATTCGTAAATTGAGATATTTTTATTTAGTTATTGAAATATTCAATAAAGCAGTTCATTCATCATAATAAGAAATATCAATTATTTTTTTATAAGCATCATCATCATCACGAAAATAATTCACAATATCATTTCTTTGTAATGTAAGACTGTTTCAAATTAATGCTCAGAATAATAATACAACTGTTTAACATAATAATATATAGATAGCACATAATTTTTTTTTAAATTTTATTATAATTATTGGTACCGACCTAATTTAAAGTAAAACTAATGCAAATATAAATAATAATTAATTATTTATAGGGCCAGATTAATCATAGATTAAAATGAGGAGGTTAATTAACTATTGCTTAGATTAGTTAACTATTGCCTAACTTTAACAATAAAATGGAAAAACTGTTGCTGCTTCAAAAATTATCTGCTCCGACATTATTCTTATTGGCTTAAAAAATATTGATGTCATCGAGAAATTTCGAGCTTAAATTCCAAAAGGCCTCTACTGTTCCGGTAGGAACCATTTGTTGACGCGTTATTAAAGACCGAAAGGCCCCGAGTTCGGCATTTAACTTTTTATTGGCAACTTATACAGTCATTCTATATTTACATTCACATATTTTATTAGATTGTTCATTTTTTTTTTTTAAATTAAGGAATTGGGACTTAATAAAATTTGATAGAATTTTATAAATAAAATTGTTTTCTTTGTATTTGAGGCGTTTTATAACAAAAGTTAATATATCAACTTCTTAAAAACAAAAAGTTTTATACCGAATTATTATTCCACACCTAAAAAATAATCAGCTTAATATAACTCTTAAATTTAATCTGTAAAATAGCTGTTACAAATAAACATTTTCAATACAAATTTGTTTTATCTCCAGGAACTGTACCCTAATAATTTTCCATAAATTGATATATTGACTTTTGATGGATAGTTTTAATGTTGTCACGGAACACGAAGAAATCTCTTGGAAACTAGTTACCTACTGAAAGAAAACGACATATAATAACGGAATGAGACCTCCAGAAGCAAAAGTATGTCTGTGTGTGTGTGTCAATAGATGGATCTCGCGACGCCGAGATACTGCAATCTTCGGAAACTAGTAACCAAATTCAGGATTACTTTTTGAGCCACCGATTTAGAGTTTAATAGGCGTTCAAGGAAGTCATGTGTTGTCTACATCAGATTTTTTTTTTTTAGTTTTAATTAAAATTTACTGCGACGTATAATGAAAATATATTGTTGTGATTGGAAGAAATCATTAAAAAATAATTATTCAAATTTACTTGAAAAATTAGTTTGAAAAATAATATATTTATTAAATTATAACCTCTTTGGCCAGCGTGATACCGTTGTTTTGATAACTGTTTCGATCCATCGATATATTTGTGCTAATAATATATATATATATATATATATATATATATATATATATATATATATATATATATATATATATATATATCCCACTAAATTTGGGCACTTCCAGCGGCCCCCTTCTGATGAAATGAGCTGAAATTCAGTACCTATGTATGGTTGTTTTCCAAGCAGAACAATACCATAAATTAGGAATAAATTCCAGTCAAAACGTAGGAATGTCCAAATGTTTTTTCGATATTTTTAAGGTTTTGTGCAACTCTACAGCACTTACAAATTGTGTTAAAAGACATTAATAATTCGATTTTAGTTCAAAACCTAATTAATTATTTCAAATAAACTTCGTTGTATTTAATTGAATAGTTTTGAAATTCTCAGTTAACTATAACAAATCATAAACAACATTGATAGTGAGTATTGTACGGTCGAGTCAAACCTTTTGGAGTGCTTAAGACGTATTACTGTGCTCATTGCGTATTACAGTTCTTAATTAAATGAAAAGGAGAGAATCGTTATGAAACCCTGTCTCAAAATTGAATCGATCTCAAACTTTTCGGAATAAAATTCTTTTCTGCGATTCCTTTAAAGGAAGATGTGAATTATTACGGTAGTATAGATCCCTTTTCCGGCTCTCAGGAGCGATGGATTTTGACGAGTGAGGTATCAAAAGAAAGGGAATTTCAGGGAGATGTGACGAATTCCAATTTTGTTTCTTAAAATCTTAAAAGGGCTTAAATAAAAGTGATGAAAAAACTGGAAGGTTTCAAAAGTTTGACGACTGAGAGTCGGCGGATTGAGACGGGATAAGTTGGATTTTAAAGATTTTGATGCGGGCATCAAGATCATATACGCTCCCACGGAGCGTATTGGTCCAGCGTTTTAAAGCTTAAAAACCTACCGTTTTCGAGATAACTCACGATATAGGCCAGCAGAGGCCCTACGCCATCTTGCGTACGGCGTAGGGCCATCTTGCATGCCGTTGTCATGGCAACTTTATATCAATTTGAGTCTGTTTACAAAAACTTTTAATGAATGGGAAATTATATATTGTTTTCCATGTCCAACCCTAAAGGGCACTGTTGAATATGAATATTACACATAGAAAATGGTATAGCTGAATCTAATTGCCTAACTGCTAAATTGAAGACATGTTTTCCAGTTGTGTAAGCTAATTACTTATTAAGTATGAACTGGAACTCCAACATAGTCATTACAAACTATGTAGCTTCAAACACTTTTAATGAGTGGGAAATTATATATTGTTTCATCTGTTCAACCCTAACTGTTAAATATGAATACTATACATAGAAAACGATATAGCTGAATCTTATCGCCTTACTGTTAAACTTAAGAGATGTTTTCCAGTGGGGTAAGCTAATTACTAATAAAGTATGAACACAGTCATTACAAACTATGTAGCTTTACCAAATGTGTGTGCTAAATAAACTTTTTAAGTAATATTATATTGTTTACACGAATTAATATGTTTCCCTAATATCGCTTATATTACTAATGTATTGGGGATAAGAAGAAGAATTGACATCTAATGCGAGAGTTCTCTCTCGGGTACACTAGTTAAATCATAATAGGATATAATGCGGATTGGTCTACAGGATTGGGCTAGAGATGGTGGATGCGATATCTAGATGGCATTCCATGTGAATGGTGGTACGGTGACTGAGTGGCATTGGCTGGTCTATTGTCATGCAACTAGTGTGAGGGCAGTGTCATTGGAATGCATTGACTGAGGCCTTCCAGTACGGCTGCCTCTCCAGTACGTCAACTATTTAGCCGGGTTATTTATATTCGACTATTACTAGGACAGAATCGATTAGTAACGATAATTGTAGCCGTCATGTTAATTGGAATACGGTGAAGATTCCAATTAACATGACGGATACACAACATACATCCGCCTTTACAATTTCAATTACAATTACTTACCGATTACAGTAATTTGGAATTGCAGAAATGAAATTACAATTAATTGATGAACCACTGTAATTGTAATTGTGATCCGCAATTATAATCACTAGTTAAGTCAAACTAATTCCAATTACAAATTACAAGCTTATGTGATTGCAATTTTATATGTAGAATTTCAAGTAATTATAACTATTTAGAGTCAGGGAGTAATTTAATTCTATATTGCAATTATCTCATTGTAATTGTTCCTGAAAACCACTAATATATTTTGGATCAGTTGATATCCGCATGATGGTATAGAAGGATCCATCTAATTAGGGATTGATAAATTATTTGCCACTTCTATAATTTTGTTTTATTGAAAACTAGTTTCGAATGTTATACATTCATCTTCAGTTCTAAAAACACACAAAAAATTCAAAAATAAGCAATTCAAAGTATATTTTGAATTGCTTATTTTTGAATTTTTTTGTGTGTTTTTAGATCTGAAAATGAATGCATAACATTCGAAACTAATTTTCAATAAAACAAAATTATATAAGTGGCAAATAATTTATCAACCCCTAATTATATTCTGGGCCTGTTTAATTTTTATATTCTCATGCTATTGAAGATGTAATTAAATACTCATAATATCAATTACTGCTTAGCTCTGTATGTCTTTTTGAGTTTATAGATACAATTAATACGATATATTGCGTGTTTCTTTTGTAGAAGTATTGCTTATTGCCTTTGATTTATTTATAATAGCATCCACCGACAAGCTAAAGCCCAATTACAGGTGACAGGTAAAACAGAACAAAATAGTGCCTAATATATCATAACAACTATAAATAAATAACTTTATAATACATAATACTAATTACAAAAATATTGTGTTTTAAAAAAAAAGAATTAAATGCACAAACTGTAATCAACTTGAGGTGTGTGTTACAAATCAAATGGATTTTACCTTACCATTACTTTAGGCAAAAGTAGTTTGTTAATGGGTAAAATGTTTATTATGGTAACATTCCTTAATCGAATTCCTCGTTTTTAGTCGTATTTTCCTCCAAAATAATTTGCACTGTATCGGCGGCCATCGGAGATGGGTTGTGGTATATTTTATATTCGTTTCAAAATCCCTAGAACACGATTTTGGGGACGTCTGACGCACTCGTATATATATTTTTCCCTCTATTTTTGGACACTTTCTTCGAAGAATCTGAAATTCGGTATGTGCCGTTGTTTTCTAGGCAGAAAAATGTCATGTAAGTAGTGGTGGTTTTTCGCAGTATTTAAGGTTTTTCGCACCTCCATACCCCCTCCAAATTGAGTTGAATATTTATACGTAAATTGAGTCGGTGCTAGTGAATTGCCTTTTTTTCTCCCAATCCAGCCATTTTGATTTTTTCAATTTTGTATTTTAGTAAAGGAAGAAGTAGGAAGTGAAGGAAGTATTGTAATCGAGAAAATTTTCGGTTTTCAGATTTTAATGGAAATATCCATTTTGACCATCCCTGAATCCATTGACTAGTATCGTCGTGGCGTCCGAACGTAGGTTCGTTCGTACGTTTCTCGCATTACGGTTAGCCATAGGAGATAAACTTTTGTATTTAGAATTATTTTAAAATCTAGTTATAAACTTCCCTTTTTTGGTCACTGCATGATTACCGGAAATGGTACTTTACTTGAAGGTCATAATAAATTTTCATCAAAAATTATATTAAAACATCTCAAATTTGGTAAATAGAACTTCTATATCAATATAAATAATATACTAGATTTTGGTTAAAATTGGTGAGCCGAAAGGGTTACTTTATTTCGAGGTCATAATAAACTTTCATCAAAAATTATATTAAAATATAATCTAAAACATCTCAAATTTGGTAAAGAGGACTTTTATATCGATATAAATGCATTTACTAGATGTTTGTTAAAATTGGTGAGCCGAATGGGTTACTTTACTTCAGGGTCATAATTTACTTACATCAAAATTTATATTGGCATTTAATACAGAGATCATATCGGCTTCGTTTTTAGAAAAAAGCTTAACCGCCAAAAATTCGAATTTAGGTTTCAATTGATTTTTGGACGCAAACACCACCGCTATCGATTCCCGTTCACGATATATCGAGAAAAAAATTGTAAATGGTCTAAAAATCTAATATTGATGACGTAAGCACCAAATACTTACGACCAGTCTTAACCAGTGCTAAAATCTTTTCAAATATATTGTAATTATAAAGGTTTTCCCAGGTTAATAAATTCCTACTCTATACAATAAAGAACAAAATTAAAGAAAAAAATATTGTTATTTGGAGAAAAATCGTTTCATGTGTTTCCAGTAAAGTTTGCAAGATGGCGCTTACGCCTTTTTAAAAAACCGACGTAGATATTGTTCGGCAATAAAGGAAAAAATCGCGAGTTTCTTTTCCCACTCTAATTAAAAATTTTTATTACTTGTTTTAAGTGTTAAAGTTTAATTTAAAACAATTGTTTTCCTCCCTATGTGTGAACTGGACAAGTCTGCAGCAGGAGAATAAGATTAAAGCTAAGCGGGTTCTTCCGCTTAAAATATATAAACTGTCTATTTTTAATGCTTTATCTATTAATATTGACAGTTCTTATGTTGTCACGGAACATGAAGAAATCTCTTGGAAAATATTTACCTACTGAAAGAAAACCATTTATAATAACGGAATGAAACCTCCAGAAACAAGAATTTGTGTGTGTGTGTGTCAATAGATGGATGTCGCGACGCCGAGTCTCGTTTTTGGGATTCAGGATTACTTTTTGAGCCACCGATTTATAGTTTAATAGGTGTCCAAGGAAGTCATTTGTTGTCCACATCAGATATTTTTTTTGTTATACATGGATTTCGTACTAAAGCATTGGGCTTTCTTTAGGTTTCACGTTAATCCATGTAATGCCAATTCAAGTAAAAAAATATATATTTAAAAATTTTAATAAATATAATTGTACTGACTAAAAAATGAAAAGAAAAACGAAAAAAATAAAAATAATGAAACATGGATTGTTTTGAAGAGTAAAATCATAAATAAATAAATATATATATATATATATATATATATATATATATATATATATATATATATATATATATACAGTAGAGCGTCGATTATCCGAACTAATGTTGTCAGTGGTGGTTCGGATAATCAAAAGTTCGGATAATCGAAATTAACGTACTCGCACACACACACACACACACACACACACACACACATATATATATATATATATATATATATATATATATATATATATATATAATTAATAATTATATATATAATTTCCGCGTATTAATTTCCATTTTATCTTTTAATGAAAGAATAATTCGTTTTGTTTTTGTGGACATGTTTTAATTTAAAAAAAAAGTGATCACAAATGCGGTATACACCTCACAAAGAACGGTTTAAAACTGAAAGTAAGCTATCTACAACCAGCCAAATGAACGGAAAGGGTTTCACAGAAACAAATGCAATGAACTAATTAGGTATACAGTTCTAAGTATACAAATACTATTTAACGAAGCAGTTTCTGATAAATAATATCGAACGTTCGGATAATCGACGCTCCACTGTATATATATATATATATATATATATATATATATATATATATATATATATATATATATATATATATAAATATATATCAGACATTCCCGAACCCTCCAGAACTATTCTAGGGGTTTTGAAAATTATTTTAAATGCACCTCCCTCCTCTCCCCCGATGAACTTCCATACAATGCAGAAGTCAATTATTTTCGGGAAAATACGAGAATAACATATTTGTGTATTTTTTATTCAACTTTATCTACTACCATCGATCATAACTCCGACGATAACAAAGACAACACAACATTGCCAGTGTAGTGACAAAGTAAGGTGTATCGTCACAGCTATATACATAAACAATCCCGAAAGTACTTAATGCCGAATTAGACCGTGATTTAGAAAGGCGATGAATAAAAAGCCTTATTAAGCAATTCCCTCCTCCCCAACTGCTGGAGCTGGAGACCATTACAGCGAGCTGGAGAAATTAGTACCTAAGCAGTTTGGGTTTAATTAAAGAACAAACAATATTGGAAGCGGGTACACCCTGCTTCTCCCATTTCTCCCTCTCCCCCCCCCCCTTCTCAAGCAGAGGTACAAGGTAACGAAAAGTTCATTAATAGGTTCCGAGGGTAGCGGATGACTGCAGTCACTCTCAACGGCTCTAATCAACAGGGCGCCTTCAATTCCCAACTGGAGTTTATTCTGTTCTCTCGACACTATAATGCATCGCTCATTTACAGCAGCTTAACAAAACATTTTCACGCAACAATGAGAAAAGTAGAAAGAGAATGGCTGAACAGGGTGTATTCATTAACAGTAAGTATATTTTATGAGGGATGGGTAATAGGAATAAAAATCTCTCTCTCTCTCTCTCTCTCTCTCTCTCTCTATATATATATATATATATATATATCTTATCGATAATTTTCAAATATATCGAAATAGTAGTTTTATGCATCCATAAAAATATCGATATTTCGATATATCGACTCACTACGTTTTTTCCCATTTTTGCGGCCTATACGATTTTCACGACTAGCAAATTTCATGCAAACTAGGTTTTAGGTTGTTTTGAAAAAAAAAGAAAAAGCATTCTAAAAACCTACAGACTCTGAACCAAGTTTGTTCAGGTTTAACAGCGACGTTGTAATTGATTGGTCTTAAATTTTCAAATTAAATTTAAATTTTCAACATTTTTTTTTTTCAATTCATTTGACCAAAAAGCAATTATTCTTTAAAACACACGCCGATATTATTTTCTTAACTTGGGATATAAAATAAAGGAGTTTCAGCCTGTTTTATTTATTTTTTCTCGGCTCCTAGGACTCATTGGAACGAACGTCCAATATTTTTAGATGTAGAATTACCGAAAAGAAGTTGGTTAAAATAGGTGATCCATTGAATGTGCCCTTCTCTTATGAGTACTTTCGCCTTTAGTACGGTAACCACCCTGTATCATTTTTAATAATTGTGGATTGTGTTTATTCACCTTATAATTCAAACATATAATATTTTGAATTATTTAATTTGAAATATTTATATTTAATATTTAAAATATTAAATATAAATATTGAAATATTAAGTATTAAATATTATATTAAATATAAATATAAATATTGAAATATTTAATATTTAAATTGAACCTGTTAAAAGGATGATTTTATTCAGTAGTTTCGTTTGCTTGTTCTCGTACCATCTGGAACATCCTTGACGACAACCACCGTGATCTGGCAACCCCTGGCCTTTCGTATCTACTAAACTGAAATCTGCTAATTTCGTCTCATACGACGTATTTACTTCGTGCATAGTTGATGACAGCCAATAGAAACTAAATAAAGGGGTCAAATCATCGCTATTGGCTGATAGGCGGAGCTATGAGGGAGGGAGGGGTTTTGATAATTAATGCTGATTGGCTAAGACAGACACGAGGTGCTCCCGGCGGTCGATAGCGCCCCACGTGGGCCTGTTGCTCACTTCATTGAGGCATTACTGAATTTTTGATACAACAGAGGGAAGGTCTAGGTTTTCTCAATGGCTGTAGTTATTGCCTAGAGTTGGGTAGCCGTCACATCTGTGTATGGTGATTTTAGGTTTGTATACCGGACCGTTACTTATTGTATACCGGACCGTTACTTATTTTATTTTATAACCTTAAATCCCCTGGAAAAAATTCTAGATGGCCTCGAGAATCGATCCTTTTCTGCCAGGCTCACTGGGCAATGCCACAACCACTGGTAATAATAATAAAGAAGGCTTAGCGAATCCGAAGGTTCGATTCCGATATCACCAATCACCGTTTACAAACCTCCGTTCACTGACTACCGTCTAAATTCGAATGTGTAAGATCACCTTAAACGCAATCCTCCCACCTACGTTTCGGTCTACCCCTTCAAAGCTAGAAGGGAATTACTCAATCCTGAATCTGCCGGAAGGTACCCAGGTTTCTATTTCTACGAGCTTATAGTGTCTGAATCAAAAAATAAATAAATAGATAAAAACTCTTACATTAGTTATACTACAATCTATGTTGGTTTCAAAAATTGACAATTTTTCTAAGTTTAGCTATGATGTCTGGTCTCCTGTTGATATCTCTTTAGACCTAGTTTTCCAATATTCGGAATTTGATCACCCTGATGGGACGGAATTATCCTCGGAAGGACACGAGGAAGATGAGTAAAGAAATGTCAGAGACCACAAAGGCGGATGCTTAGGAAGGGACGCGCTATATTTAGGGTCAGCCATGCTTCACTGTCTGGTTCATTCTCTTCCTCATCTTCTATCCATTATGTTAATAATTATTTATTATATATAATCAATTACTAGCAGTGCCCTGCGGCTCCACTCGCGTAAAATTTGCATTGACCCAAAAAATGTAAAATAAAATATTAAATAATAAACTATAATATTTTGTTTAGTTTGATTTGTTGCAGTTATTTTCAATAAACTGAAAGGAATTTATTATTTTTATCATTTTAGAATACTTTTTTCTTTTGTCAAGAAATAATTATTTATTTACCTATTACCTGATTTACCTATTTGACAACAGCTTAGAAATCACCTCATAATAATTATTGTTATATGAAAAACTTTTAATAAAAAATGTCTATTATTTTTTAGTGTTATTTTTTTTCGCTCAAAATAAAACTCAACGCAATACCTTGAAAGAAACTATTAAACACCACTTTTTAATTATCAGGATATAAGCTGACAAATAAATTGCCGACAAACCAAATATAAAACCATAAAGTAAAAAATTATATTTTATCCAACTGTTTGATCTTTAATCCTTAGTTGTTGTTTCTAAATATGTCAAAACAAGTTTTACTTTCACTTACCTATATACGAAGTATATAGAAAGGGGAGGGGGAGTATTGCGATCGTGAAAATTTTCGAATTCGAGTTTTTGACGGAAATACACGTTTTAAGGTCCTAGCTCAAACTGCCTGCTCAAAAACTCAAAAACTTGTTGAACAGCCTAGCTCAAAAACGAAAAATTGTACGATACTGAAATTACGTATTTAAGGTTGGCACATGCATGTGATGTTACAGCAACATTTTGGTCAAAATCTACTAACCGGTAGTGCCACTTTATATAATCAATTTTACACTTTTTTTACTATTTTCTCGAAAACGGCTCTAATGATTTTGATGAAACTTGTCTGAATTATTATACATAAAGATCTTTAAATTTTAATTTATGAAGTAAATCACCGAGGAATTGCAGGGAAAAAAGTTATGATGAAAAGAATATTTTATTTTCGCATAGCTTAAAAAGTATGCATTTTACGGTAAATTATGTATAGAATTGTATGAAAGGTCATTAAATTATCTAAAAAACAATAAAAGAATCATCAAAATCGAACCAGTATTAGCAAAGATAAAGCGTATTTTATGAGGAGCACAAGACCCTAGATGGCAAACCGAGCGCATCTGAAAGGAGATGGATGCGACCGAACCTTCTCCCACCAATCTGTTATAAACAATATACTCTGTAATAAAGTAATTTAAGAATACAAAAGCGGAAATTAACTTAATTATTTCTACTTTCATATTATTTAATGGAAAGAAAATATTTCCATGAAAGCTAAATCGAAACTTTTAAAATATATTTGCAACTTGACGATGTTAAAATATATAGGTAGTGTACAGAATTGTTGGACTAAAGTTGTTTAAAAAACTGTTTTATTGTACTGAAATGGGAGAAGATGTGAAGAAGTGAATGCTGCTGAGTTTATTTCATGCATTGTTTATGTGAACTTTTTAAAATTATATTAAAAAGATAATTATCTAGGACGGTAAGGAGAAGTTGTGTGATGCGCGCACCGCACGAAATTTTTTTTATTTATATTTGTACAAATGTTTATTTATCTTTTCTTAGATGGAATTAGCACTATCTCCAGCAGGACCTTCAAAAGCATTTGAAGGTCTTGCATATTCTATTACTTACAGAAACCCATTGATGAAATTAACTTCTATTAATAGATTCATTAATAAAACTGAATCATACTATGCAAAACTTAGTGACGTTTCGGGGACTTATTTGAAATACGTATAACAGCGAAAGCCAGATGATGATACTCAAAATAGATTAGAAATGAAACTCCACAAAGTTTATTATAATATAATTTAATTCTATAAATCTATTAATGAGTTCTCAGTGAATATAACAACAAGATTAATTATTTAAATTTTTACTTTCATTTATCTATTATATAAGAAATATATAGTACGGAAAACTTTTGGGATCGATAAAAATTTCAAATCCGAATTTTCAACGGAAATATAATGGAAATATAATATAATGGTTTAATGGTTCTCTGAATCAAAATATAGGTTTAATGGTTCCCTGAATCCAAATAACCAAGGTATCAAAAAATGGTGTGTGTGTGTGGAAAAGTTTTACCAAATGGAAATTGCGTATTTAAGGTATTCCTTCAAGGTTTCAGTAACATTTTCGCCAAAATCGACTTACCCCAAATTTCACTTTATACCATCGATTTTACACATGTTTACAATTTTCTCGAAAAAGGCTTTAACGATTTTAATTAAATTCGTAGTTTCAATTTACTGTGATCATCATAAAATGATCTTTAATATGTAGGTTCAACCAAGTCATCCACATCTGACAGGGCTTAAATGTGAATTATCAAAATGGCTTCCTGTAAAGTACCTTTAATTTTCTTAATTTGAAATAATTAACCGTCTCTCCTTATTAGTTGTAATCAAAAATGGTTAAACATAAAGTATCAAAGAATTTTTTATTTAATTAAAGGAGAAAATTATTCCTTGTTGAATACAAATTTTCGGAAATAAAAGTAGTAATACAGAGGTGTATATATCGTTGGAAAGATAAATATTTTAGAAAAATTAATATCAAACATTAAAATCATAGAAGGTAATGGGGAGTTACGAAAAAAAGCGTAAACTTAAATGATTTTTGTAGTTAATAATTTATACTTTTATATGACAATCTAAACTAAATTTTTATATGGAAACTAAATGGAATTTACATGGAAACTGAATGGAAGCTTTTAAAATTGATTTAAAATATCTGATGTGGACAACAGATGACATCCTGGTACGCCTATTAAACTATAAATCGGTGGCTCAAAAAGTGTTCCTGAATTTGGTTATTAGTTTCCGAAGATTGCAGTATCTCAAAAACGAGACTCGGCGTCGCGATATCCATCTTTTGACACACGCACAAATGGGGAGGAAAACCAGTATTTTACACTAAATTTTAACATTTAAAACAAGTAATAAAAATATTTAATTGGATTGGGAACCAAATTGCGTTTGTAACCTTTATTGCCGAATCATTTGATTTATGTATTTAATTTAAATATAATTTTTGATGTAAGCTTATTATGAACTTCAAGTAAAGTACCCTTTTCGGCTCACCAATTTTAACCAAAATATAGTAAATATCGAATTCATATAATTCAGTAATTCATATCGATATAAATGTCCTATTTACCAAATTTGAGATGTTTTACATTATATTTTAATATAATTTTTGATGAAAGTCTAATATGACCTTCAAGTAAAGTACCCCTTCCGGTTTTCGAATTTAGACCAAAATCTATTATGTTATTTAAATCAATGTATAAGTTATAAATACCAAATTTGAGAAGTTTTGCAAAGTATTTTAATATAACTTTTGTTGGAAATCAATTATGACCTTCAAGTAAAGTACCACTTCCGGTGATTAAGCAGTGACCAAAAAGGGAGGTTCGCAACTAACTTTGACAACAATCTTAAATACAAAATTGCAACTTTCTACGGCTAACTGTTTTTGAGTTATGCGAGGTACGTACGTACAGACGCCACGACGAAACTAGTCAAAATGGATTCAGGAATGGTCAAAACGGATATTTCCGTTGAAATCTGAAAACCGAAAATTTTCGCTATTACAATACTTTCTTTACTTCGTAGAAGGGAGTAAAAAGGGAGGTATCTGGAAGCTGCGTGATGCACGCACTGCACCAGATTTTTTAAATTACTATATATTTTATAAGATAGTTTCAGTATTAATTTCAGGTAATTATTTTTTTTCTTACCTGCAAGATGGCTCTACAAACAAGCACTAATTAACACAAAGGAAAAAAAAACTGCGATTATCGTCCCAGGGCTGATGGAAGGCGGAAAGAATGAAAAAAGTTTCGGTTCCGGTGAACTTTGCCGGGTGAGGGGGGGTGGGGGAAGTGATATTTGTCAAGTTGTGAACTAATGCGACGAGGGGAAGTGGCGGCCAAGTCCTTAATGTCCATTAAACAACCGCCGTGGTTAATGGGGCCCTTGTACTCCGCTTATTTAACTTACCCTTCCTCTGACCTCCCACCTGTATCCTCCAAGTCCACAGGACATTCATCCGAGGATCATGGCTCTCCGACATGGAGGTGTAGGGGGGCCAAGACCCCGCTTCTAGGAGGAGGGAGAGGTGATAAATAGTTGACTAAAAAAATCAAAAAGTTTGTTGAACAAATATATGCAGACGATAGACTGCCCGCAGTTAGTTGCCATTCCGAGTGCGAACTCTCCTCGGACTTTGTTGAAACTAAGGTGTTTTTTTTTCTTTATACTCGAAATTTCATTACAAATGTATATATATATATATATATATATATATATATATATATATATATATATATATATATATATATATATATATCTTTTAAACATTGTTGAATTTTAAATATGAATTTTTTTTTCTATGATCAGCTGCTTGTAATTTAACTTTTCCCAGCTGTTATCATATTACCTCCCATTTCCCTCAGTATGTGGCTGGGTGTCTTGGTGTGGGGTACTGTCTCTGGTTGGTGACTCTGGTGTGAGGTGTGCTGCATTTTGTTCTTTATTGGATTTTTTTTCTTTATATTTTATTTCTTTCTCTCCTGCTCTCCTGATGATGCCTGAATTGGCGGAATATCGACAAATGATTTTTTTTTTTTATTTCTGTTATTTTTCAGATTCTTGGCTTCTTTTTTTGTTTTTTTCCATCAATGTTCTAAAAATTATTTATGTCTCACTTTGGGCTTTTGCTCTTGCATATTAATTTATTTACAAAGATATACTCATAGTAAAATATAACAATACCATCTGTGAAGTTTGCAAAGCGCAAGGAGATCCACGCCTTATTCAGATGCAGACAATACAGGAAGTAAAGAGGAGTAGAAGTGACACCAGGAGAAGAAGTCACTTTTCTAAAACAAATTTGGATAAGGAAAAGATAAATTAGTAAATTGAAGCTCAGAAGAATTCTTTTTACTTAGCTTTTTTATTATTATTATTATTTGTATTTATATTAGCTTTATATATTATTATTATTTATTGACTTTGTTTTTTACTTACTAGTAAAGAGAGTAAAGAGAGTATTGTAATCGCGAAAATTTTCGATTTTCAGATTTCAACAGAAATATCCAATTTGACCATCCTTGAATCCACCTAGGCTAGTTTCGTCGTGACGTCTGTACGTACGTTCGTTCGTTCACGTTAACACATGCCATTGACCCAGGAAGTATTAGTTATTAAATAGGGTTTATAACCCAGGAAGTTATTGTTTTGCTTCATAATTGTCAGCGTTAAACAAATATTATTTCCTTAATCAACCCTTCTCCTATTATATGTATAAAAGCCTATCTGAAATGGACAGATCAATCAGTATCATAATGTAAATTAGAATCAGAATCAGTATCAGAATGTAAGATAGGATGTAAGCTAGAGTATAAGAGAATATGAAACAGTACACTCTCACTATGCTAGCTTTAAGTCTAGTTGTAATATCTTTAGTAGAGTCTATCTGTAGTTAACACTATCAGTAGCTCACTATTTTATATTATGTAACTCTGTACCCTGTTTAATAAAGTATTTTTTAAGACTTGTACGCATCAACTTTGTTAATTGGACGTATCTCGTATAACTCAAAACGGTCAGCCGTACAAAGTTAATATTTTGAATTTAGAATTATTGTAATATCTAGTTGTTAACCTCCCTTTTTGGTTACTGCGTGATTACCAGAAGTGGTACTTTAATTGAAGGTTTCATAAAAAATTACATTAAAATATAATGAAAAACTTCTCAAATTTGGTATTTAAGACTTGCCTACTAATATAAATAATATATAAAATTTTGGTTAAAATTGGTAAACCGGAAATGGTACTTTCTTTGAAGGTCATATCAGACTTTCATAAAAATTATATTAAAATATAATGTAAAACATCTAAAATTTGGTAAATTAGACATTTATATCGATATAAATAATATAATAGTTTTTAGTTGAATTTTAAGAGCTGAATGGGTTATTTTACTTGGAGGTCATAATTTACTTACATCAAAATGTATATTGGCATTTAATACAGAGATCATATGGTTCGGTGATAAAGGTTATAAACGCGATTATTTTCTCACTCTGATTAAACTATTTAATTACTTGTTTAAAGTGTTGAAATTGAGTGTAAAATACTTTTTTTTTCTTTCCATTTGTGAGCTGAACAATTCTGGAGCAGGAGAATAAGATATAAGTTAAGCGGATTCTTCTGCTTTAGATGTTCAAACCGTCTTAGTCGGAGTGTAGGAGTTCATTAAGCTGGCAAAAGTTTTGGTATCACAACATTCTTCCTGCTTCTGGCACTTTAAAGTTTTGTCACCATAATGAACTCCTAAAGTGAACAATAATGAATAAATTAAAAAAAAAATATATATATATATTGTTTTGTGGGGAAAAAACCTTTTTTGTATTTCCTGTAAAGTTCGCTAAATAGCGCGGACGACTTTCTCAAAAAACAACCTATATGTATAATTTATGTATATATGTTATCCATATACATATACATACATATATATATATATATATATATATATGTATGTATATGTATATGGATAACATATATACATAAATTATATATATATATATATATATATATATATATATATATATATATATATATATATATATATATATATATATAATTAACGAAATTGAGGGTTTGATGTGAATTATTCTATGTTGTTAAAATTAGATATTTCCATAAACATTATTATTTTTATATTAGGATCACATATATTGTATTATTTTGTAATACAATAAATAAAACATTACAATTATATTGTAATGTTTTATTAAATTTTAAGTTATTGCAATGAACTTTGAAATTTGTTTTTGGATATACAATGTTTTTTTTATTCCATTTGGTATATATTCATAATATAAATTTAAATATATTGATATATTTATAATTTTATATACCAATATAAAAAAAAGGCTTGGAAATGCCAATTTTAACAATCTCTAACTTGATACCCGTTGAAGCGAATTGGCCCCGAAAGCCTATTAGGAATCGCGCTCCGAAGGGCGGGTGGGTAAGAGGGGAGGAGAGAATTTATTCATATATCGTAAAGTTCTAAAAATAAAACTATCTTTGGTGAGGATAGAGGTCCTTCAAAAGGTCCTTATTTAAAAAATTGTCGGCCTTAACATTGATAACAGACTTCCCGCCAAGTTATTAAATCCAAATGGACTATATTGAGTACAATGTAAATATATAAATTTTAATATAATATAAATTAAAATAATCATGGATTACATTTGCTTTTTGTCACTCTTCTGTTAGACAGGTGCAAATATTTACATAGTTGAGAGAAAAAAAAAATCCTTGGTTCTCTTAAAAGGGGACATGCAATGTATACTCCACATTTAATCCACATACTGCAATGATTGACCTTTATTAACGATGCAATTATTGCAAGAGAATAAATAAATTTATAGGACTTCTGAATAAGTTATAATTCGGACGTTGTTAAAACCCTACATACAATTGGCCTCGAAAGAAAGATCCCTTAGGAAGGTCTGGTCCCATGTATCTGTTGAGCCATGCGATTATTGCAAACAACTTTTATTGTTTTAAACGGCAATACATTTTTATAAGCAGCAATAAAAAAAACCGTTTTCACCATTTTTTTTGTTATTATTTTTTCAGTTTTCATTTATTAATTTTACACTTATTAAAAGTTTTTGTAGTAACTTGCTTCCACGGGTATAAAGTTGTCATACCTACGATACGTACGCTAATTGGAAACTTTTTCTCTTAGCAATTCACTACTCACTTTTTTAATAAAATGCTAATTAAAAATCGGTAGATTTTATTATTGTCAAACCTTTTAAGGGTCATGAAGATGATGTAGTTAAAATTTGGCAATGATTGGTTATCTTGTTTTCGCGGTTAGCGGTTATAAACGAAAAATAGGTTTTCCTTTTATATGACAGTATGACTGAATTATCATTTCAATCTATAATAATAATATCACGTACTTTTATCATAAAATGAGGGTATAGACTAATTTATGAAAGTGTATGTTGCTTTTTAAAAGGAATGGCAACTATGACTTTCCAACAAATGCTTATTATGTGTTCACATCCCCTACACCTGGACATATTTATTTTATACTTACATATAATTATGAATAGCTTATTATTTTATCGCATATTACTTCAACCAATTCATCAGCTCATACCAGGGTATTATTGCCTAATTTTCAAAATGTTTTTCTCTAAAGATTCTTTAATTTTGTTGATTTGAAATAATTTGCCGTATCTTATTGTTAGTTGTAATTAAATACGGACAAATATAAACTATGAAAGAATTTTATGATTAACTTAAGGAAGAAATAAGAGAAATGTCTACGCAGGTTGAAAAAAAATTTCTGGAAATAAGAATTGTAATATAGATATACAATATACCGTTGGAAAAGTAATTTTAGAAAAAAATATTATATAAAATCGTTGATGGTAATAGAGAGTGGTGAAAAAGGCATAAAGTTAAATTATTAATTTATACTTTTGTATTATTTAATGAAAAGTTTTAAAACTTCACTATTTCTATTTGTGCAGAAATTAATTTCTACTTGAACTAGAAAGGTAAATGGAAGTCTTGATAAGCGCGCATTGCACCAGATTTTTTTTGCACTATAATTATAATAGTTTTACTAATATTTATTTATATAATATCACTTATATAAAAAAAATACTGTACTGCAGAGCAGTTGAGGCGGGGGCACGATGCTGAACCCGCAACACTGCAGAGTCTTCCAGGCGAGGGCTTCCTTGTGCCTGCTCAATGTTCTCTGCTTCTAAAGTATATTGTATTGTATCCTACATTATATTACAGTACTAATATATAAAACTAAGAGTTTAATTGTAAGAGTTTGTATTAATATAGATATATATAGATTTATATATATATATATATATATATATATATATATATATATATATATATATATTTATATATATATATTCTGAAGTTATAAAATAATCAATAATAGAGTGCACGATTTTAATATCGATAGTAAGTTACAATCTAACATAATAATATTACATAATACATAGATTACATAATAATAGGCCTCAATGTCGAAAAAATATCAAAAATCACAAAAAAAAAGCACACCATGCAATTTAGCCTTGCCACCCTAAATAATAATCCATTTTTAAAAATAATTTTAAAGACTTTAAAACTATTTGAACTATACTCAGGAGCATGTACTTCATAACGTTATCTACCACAAATCTACAGTGAAATATTTTTATAAACAATTGCAGTTCGAAAAATTCTTTGCAATATATACTTTTGGTTTATCTAGCTGAAAATGAATTGTAAAAGTTTCCATGAAAACATTTATTTTTCATTAAATAATATACAAGTAGAAATTATTAAGTTAATAATTTCTACTTTTATATTACAGAGCCTATCGTACAGAATTAGCCAGGATTGGTGGAAGGAGATTTGGTCTCATCCGACTACTTTCGGACACATTTTCCTTCCCATCTAGGGTCTAGTCTTGTAGTCCTTTTTAGAAGATACGCTAAATAGTAAATGCGATGATACGATAAATAGTCCTTCATATGATTTTATACACAATTTACCATAAAATCCACACTTTGTAAGCTATACGCAAATGAAATTTGATTTTCGTCGTAAATGTTTTCCCTGCATTTTCCCGGTGATGTACTACATACATATATGAAAAGTTTAAGGTTTTTTTTAGGAGATGATTTTAGGCAAGCTTTGTCGAAACCGGTTATCGAGAAAATTGTTAAAAAATGCAAAATCGATGCTATAAAGTGGCCCTCCCGGTTAGTCGATTTTGACGAAAAGTTTGTTGTAACATCCCAGGCATGTACCTTCCTTAAATACGTATTTTCAGTTTCGCACAACTTTTCGTTTTGCGCTAGGCTGTGTGACATGAACAGAAACATACAGACCGTTTTGCGAGACATGGCTATTTGGGCTCAGGGATCTTTAAATGTGTAAACCGTTGAAAAGTCGGGTTCAAAATTGTTTTCGAACGCAATAATACTTCCCCTTACTTTGTATTTAATATATAGGTAAGTGAATGTAAAAGTTTTCAACTTTATTTTTTGTCATTTATTATTATTTTCTATTCTAAATTAAAAATAACCATGTATTCGGTCCCTCAATCAAGTTTTTAAGTAGAAATTATTTTCATCACTGTAATTGTGCTGGGAGGAGTGGTGTGGAATATGGTAGGTGGTATTAGTTGAAGGAGAATAAGCTGGTCCCATGTGCCTCCATTGAGCCCATCTTGCGCCAGTCCTAACAGCCCTTACAGGGCCCCCTGCCCTCCACCGTCACACCATAACCGGTTTCAGTGATCGCAAGTGAGTCGTTCAAAACACCACAGAGGCGCTGGTATTTTAATTAAGAGCGGACTACTCAAATCATATCCCTTCCCAGCCTCTTTTCACTTCCACCTTTTGAGCTCATCCTGAATACGCACTCTGCAGGCGGCCTCTGGTATCTATTCAATGGCCTCGTCGCTTCTCCAATTTACTTTATGGGGCGGCGGATTACCGCTATAGAAATCTTCTCCCCTTGAAATTTGAAATGCCTAAGGAAATATGTAAAACTAAACGGTTCTCTTAATAGTAAAATAAATTTGTAAAGTCGGATATTCGATTGTGTGCGTGTGTGTGGTTGAGATAGGATACATGTATGTTTTCGTGTCAAAAGTTACAGCAGGCGGAAGGTATGAAAGTTGGCAAAACCAACTCTGACGCGCATCCCTGGCTCCCGTTTAGAGTCGCAGTGCCGCCTTAGCGTAAAAAAAAAGTCTTCAATCGTTTGGTTATCGAATGGTATAATTGAATTTTGGATGTAGATGATAAATTCGAAGCTGCATTGCCAAAATCACAAAAATGTTATTATCAGTGGGTTTTCGGATTACCTATTCTTCGGAAGCGAATTCATGGGCGTATTGACGTGAGGCCTGACTTTCAAAAATTTTGAATCCGTCTTTTCAATAGTTTACGGCCAAACTAAAAAATTGAAAGTCTGTGAGCCGTTTGTAGGATTTTGTTAAAATTGTTTTATCGTCTGCATATGTCACCGCTAGAGCATCGAATCCTGCTTAAATATTTAATATTTTGCTTCAGAAACTTCATTTGATGAGTGAGTTTAAATCATTTTCTTCGTTGTACGCAGAATTTCCCAAGGAGTTCTGAAGAGTTGGTGCTCGTAGATGCTGAGCCCTAGGGATCACGGCCGATATTCTCTCTAACTGCTATTTGTTACTCTCGTTTAATTAAACTCGGAATCTCAGCGCTACAGCATTACAATTCCTTACCCTCTCCTCTCTTGGTCTAAGCATAAGTATTTATGAAAAAGAATAGGTTGTTAAGATTAAACAGAGAGAGAGAGAGAGAGAGAGAGAGAGAGAGAGAGAGAGAGAGATTTTGATAGAGTTACTAATAAGACGCTATTTAAAACTTGATTGTAAATTTTTAATTTAATTTATGTTTAAATCAGATAAATAAGCAGCAATCAAATTTCTGTAAAAATATACAAAGAGAGGAAAACTCAGATTAAAGACAAATATGCAATATAATTTGGTTATTTTTAAATAAAATTTTACTTTTTTTTATTTACTCAGGGATTGATTTCTCCTTTGAATAATCTACAGGAATAATATTTCTTTAATATTATATATTATTAATATTAGTATTATTAATATTAATTTAATATTATTAATTTTTATATAATTATAAAAAACAATCCTAAAAAAAAAGAAATTAAAATTAAAAAAAAAACGATGTATGTGTAGGATATATTTTCTTTACGCAAGAAGGCGGTCGTTCTCATAAAAATGGTCCCATTCATAAAAAATCCTCAGTCCTTCGATTCCGATCAAATGCGTATTTCGTTTTTCTTCAAATTTGACGTAAATATTCCTCGAGGGCATTTGTTCCATTTGTTTGATTCTTTTTTTTTTCATTTTGACTCGAATTGTAAAGGGAAAATAAAATGAGATTATTACAATAATTTTGAGGAGATTACATTACTTTTTTTAATAATAAAAAAAATTGAACAATTCCATAACGGGTTCCTGATTATTTGTAAATCATTGTCATGTATTGGAATTTAGTCGAGGCGGGATAGTTTATCTTTTTTTAATAGTATAAAAAAATAGTAGAAACACATCGTATATGTTTTAGATAACATCGGTATGTAGTAACCTGTTGAAAAAAATTCATAAAGGTGCCGAAAAGTGTTATTTTCACCTTTTAGTTATGAAAAAAAATTGTTTGAGAAAATAAAAAATAGTAAGTGATAGCTTTTAAGAAAATAGAAAAATGGTTTCGAACAATTGAAGTCGGTCAATAACTTTTCGTAAAAAGAATTACAAATCGCGAAATATGGTCATTTTTGCGTATTTTATTACAGGGCTTGTAATTATGGCAATAACTTGTTTTGGGAATTAAATTGTGGCTTTTGTCAGTGCATATCTATAATAAAAATTTAATGCAATAAACATAATAACTTTTCTCGAAAATTGAGAAAATGTAAAAAAAAGATTTGAAGATGAGCCAAAATTGTACTACTGTCATTTTCCAAAGCCATGTTTGTTTCACGTTTGAACATAGGGCTGTCTCACGTGATGTGAGGTATTGGAGCGGAAATGATGAAGGGCGGAAGAAGGCTCACTGCCGGTCGGGCATCGAGCACTGCAGAGGGATAGAGGGAGCCTTCGTCACTTCCGCTCCAAAATCTCACATCACCTGAAACAGCCCAGCCCTAAACGCGTGTTTTAGCTATCTTATCGAACCTCAAACTTTCAAATTTCACATAAAAATATCAAATCAATCGATAATATTGCCAAAATTGGAAATTTAAAATAAATCTAAGAAAGTCTGAAGCAATAACATTTACTAAGCGTAGGCCACACATACCCTCGTCTAAATCAGTAAATCACCTAGGAATAACATTCATGAAAAAAATATATAAAAGAAAATCTGATAAACCTAAAAATGCATTTACAAAATGTTTCCCTATTTCAACAAAAAATCCCATCACTTTTCAGTGCTCGATGCCCTGCCCTCAGTTAGCCTTCCCTCGCCCTTCGCTACTTCTCCCCCCTCCTTCCCTCCCCCCCCCCCGCTGCTTCATCTTTAGAGCCCGTTGCGAGAAACAGCTCTTTACATAGGGAGGCGTTTTTTATGCATTTAATCGAATCTCACATATGAAAATGGTTCTGGGACCATTTTGGGACTTGTTCAAATTTTTTTTCGAGATCACCTATTTTTTTATTTCCTCAATTTCCGGGAAAAGTTAATATTTTTTTTAGGATTTTTTTATTTTAGATATACACTGACAAAAGCCACAATTTAATTCCCAAAACAAGTTCTTGCGATAATTACGAGCAGGAGAATAAGATATTAGTTAAGTGGGTTTTTCCGCTTAAAATGGCGAAATTGTCGATTTCCAATGCTTTATCTAGTGATATTGACAGGTTTAATGTTGTCTTGGAACATGAAGAAATCTCTTGGAAACTAGTTACCTACTGAAGGAAAACGACATATAATAACGTAATGAGACCTCCAGTAACAAGAGTGAGTGTGTGTGTCAATAGATGGATGTCGGGACGCCGAGTGCGTTTTTACTGCAATCTTCGGAAACTAGTACCCAAATTCAGTATCACTTTTTGAGACACGGATTTATAATTTAACAGTCCTACAAGGAAGTCATGTGTTGCCCACATCAGATATTTTTTTTGTGTGTGTGTTCTATTATGTCTGTTCATGTTTTTTTTTACAATGTTCATACTTTGTAAATATGATTGTATTTGCTCCAATTTTTAATAAATGGCTCAAGATCTTTTTTAGTTCTAAAAATTGATTTTCATGATCTGTACCTTGAGAAATAAAGGACTTAAGATCCGAGCCCTAGCAATCACATAAAGGACTTAAGATCCGAGCCCTAGCAATCACATAAAGGACTTAAGATCCGAGCCCTAGCAATCACATAAAGGACTTAAGATCCGAGCCCTAGCAATCACATAAAGGACTTAAGATCCGAGCCCTAGCAATCACATATTGTTTTCTAAATCTTATATACCCTTCTTCGATATTTTATTTTACGTTTCATATCATTTCGAAGCAAATACAACATTTTTTTTTTTACATATTTCGAGGTTATTATATATTTTGCCTATAGATATTTGAAGGAGATATTACATATTTTCTTAAAACTAAAAAAAATATTGAATAATATTTTATAAAATATTCAAGAGGTGTCCTATTGGACTTGTTTTGTTTTATCTGTTGAAATGCCAAAAGGCAAATCAACTGTTGAGGCTGATTTTGTTGTTGCAGTGGAAAAAGATGACAAGTTGACGATTCGGGGTAACACGATATGTTTCAACAAGAAATTTTACTAATCATATTTTTTTATTCATATTAATTTATTAAAAAGTAAGTATATACCAGAGCTCCAGAATAATTGTGCACTTTTATTTTGAAAAAGTTCTTGTTCTAAATTAAACTTTTCCTTAGCAACTTTTTTGAAACAGTTCGTGCAAGAAATTTGATGTTAAAATTTTTGTTATAAGTTCTTATAAGAATTTTTTGGTCAGTAATAAAATGAAAGTTCTTTGAGAAATCTATATCGTAAGAACTTTTATGATAAAATTTCTTTAAGAAATTTATCGTAAAAACTTCTATAATAAAATTTCTTTGAGAACTTTATCCTAAGAACTTTTATATGCAGGTTCTAAATGAAAAAAGTTCTCGTTACAGCTTTTTAGTGAGATTATAATAAAATTTCTCATATGTTTGTTGATTTAGGTGAATACTTTAGTGAGATTATAATAAAATTTCTCATATGTTTGTTGATTTAAGGTGAATACTTTAGTGAGATTATAATAAAATTTCTCATATGTTTGTTGATTTAAGGTGAATAATTTAATATATAAAAATAAAGGCAGGCTGTTGCCATTGGGTCGTAATAAATAAATTGGTGAAATAGCAACAACCTCCCTTTATTTTTATATATAAAATTTCTCTTTATTAAGTTTCCAAATTAAATGTGAAAAATATTTATGGAATTGTGTCTTAAAGGTTTTCTTATCTTAAAATGTTATCTTTTTAAATAAACATTCTTTAGGTGATGTAATTAAAATTAAAACAATTTTTCTGTTGGAATTAAAAATGAAATGTTAAATTAAATACATAAAAAGGTAATTGTTTTTTCTATTTGTTCTATTATTTCGAATTATATATATTATATATATCTTATTCGCTGGAAGATTTTTTAGTTTTTTCAATGATACTGCTATCTCATTATTGAAGTTTCCAATTAAATGCGGAAAATACTTATAGAATTGTGCCTTGAAAGGTTTTCTTATCTTTAAATGCTTTTTTTTTTTTTTTTTATAAATAAGCATTCTATTTGTTATTTTATTTGTTATCTATATTTTTTGCTAAATGATTTTTTTATCTTTTCAACAACACTGCTGTCTCCCGAGGTTTCCCCACCTCCTGAAAATCTCTCTCAAGCTTTGCCCCATAAGTTTGTGAAAACTTATATTAGTAGAACTTTTATAAAAAAAAGTTTTGGCAAGAACTTCTATTAACAGAACTTTTATCTTATACGATATAAGATCGTTAAACTTTTAACGATATAAGTTCTTAAGGAACTGTTTATTAGAAGGTTATTTTGTACAGAACTTTTATGTTAATACTTTAATTGTAAATGTTCTTGTAAAACAGTTAAACTGAGAGTTTTTGAAAATTGTTTATAACTGTTTCGAGCTCTGAGATTTACAGATGTACATATTTGAAGTTTTGTTTCACACATGAGTCTTCTCCCTCAAATTATTATATAATTTTAAATGTTGTCTTTCTTTTGTAAGTTTTGTTGACATTTTTCTTAAATATTCGCATTTTTTTTTTAATTACTATTAGGATTTCTTTCATTACATATTTTTCATATTACGAAAATATAATTAGATATATTTATATATTTTATTTATTTATTTTTCATCAAATTCCGTTTCCTACGAATCATTAAATGCGTTTCTTTAAAACTTTTAGGTTATAAAGAAGCATTGGTGAATAAATCCCATTCTTCTGCAATTCGCAAGTTCGAGAGCGTATGGGAGGGATGTATACAAATTCAGTAGACACCTATGGAGCAGAAATTTGAATCTTGTCCCAAGATGATCGCCGTGAGAGTGGAAGTGGCCGAACTGGGAGTGTTAAAAAGAAAATGTGTCAATGGAAGTAAACTGGATTTATTCGATATTTGGATTCTACTTATCTTGAAACGTAAAACCTCAAATTTTGAGGGGGAGGGGTTTAATTTTTTTTTTTAAATTATCAACCAAAAGTATTTATATAGATTTATTTGCCTTTAAATTATCTTTTTTTTTTTTTTTTTTTTTTTGGTGGCCAGGTCTCCTTACTTTCTGGCACTTCTACTTCATCCTTCCTTAGATTTTTCCTCCACTTCCTTCAGCTTCTTGGTCTTTCCTTTTTTTCTTTTCTTCCTGAAGTGCCCCTCCAACATTTTCCTCTGCACCATTTTACCATTTGATTACATATCCTAACCATCTCAGCCTGCTTGCTTTGGCACAGTTTCTTCTTAACACCATCACGTCGGCCACATAATCGGCGATCATCTTAGGACTAGTTTCAAATTTCTGCTCCATAGGCTCCTACTATTTTATTTCTTTGCTGATATTGTTAGATATCTTTTATCAAGTATTCTGCACATGTTTCTTTTCCGAAACAATCCTTTTTTTAAGCCAATAAAAATATCTAGTATAAGTACCAAAAAAATGGTTTTGAAGAAGTAAACACCAACAAATATTCTGCCTTGAACGTCAGTTATCTAAAATAATTGTTTTGTTTTTCATCTATAATTTCACAATAACTTTTCCAGATCTAGTGGAAATAGTTTTTAATTATTACAAGTTAAATACGAGAAATTTCATCAACACGATGGAGTTTCCAGTATTTAACCCGAAAAAACTCTCAAATCTCCGAAAAATCGCAACGTAGCTTTGTGAGAAACAATTTCATTTTTTCCTTCCGGATACTTTTGAAAGTATCTTTATGCAAATTTCATTGATTAACTTTTGTTTCTAGAAAAAGACATGTTCATTGCATATAATAAATTAATTAGTGAACAGTACACTTCCCATAAAATTATACAAGCTATATTTTTAAAAACACATTTGTACCGACGTTTCGAAGTCCTTCTTCGTCTTCAGGTTATTTGTTTTCTTTAATTTACATTATTATCTCCCCAATGTCCTGCCATCAGTATAATTTTACTTCGTCAAATCCTGGCTGGTTATAATATATAAAAGAATGTTAAAGTGGGGAGTAATTTTCCTTATTGTCCCTGTCACATATACTTTAACATTCTTTTATATATCATAACCAGCCAGGATTTTACGAAGTAAAATTATACTGATGGCAGGACATTGGGGAGATAATAATGTAAATTAAAGAAAACAAATAACCTGAAGACGAAGAAGGACTTCGAAACGTCGTTAAAAATGTGTTTTTAAAAATATAAGTTATATATTTATGGGAAGTGTACTGTTCACTAATTAATTTATTATATATATATTAACTTCCCTTTATAGTTGATATTGTTTAACATGTTCATTACATTCTCAAAGACAAGAAAATTGTCTACAACTTTCATCTTCCATAACGTTTTCATGCACGCAATAGCAAGCGTGGTATAATATTTCAAAAGTAAGATATTTTTTCCGACCTTCTCAAAAAGTCGTTTTGTGCACACTCTTCAAACCCTGCTCGTACATTTATGCAACATTTAATTACAAGTGATTTGCAAACCTCTCACCATTTTGGATTGGCGGGGGAGGTTCGGTCGCATCCGTCTCCTTTCGGATGCGCTCAGTGATCCTCATAAGCTGTATCTTTGTTAATACTGATCCTGTTTTGATGATTCTTTGATGATGGCATTTTCGTCCATCCTCGCCAGATGTCCAGCCCATCTTAACCTTCCAAATCGAATAAATCTTGCTATATCTGGTTGCTTGAAGAGGGCATATAGTTCTTGATTGGTTCTTGTCCCTGCTTGATTTGACCATAGATGCAGCGGATGATCTTCCTCTCATGAATTCGATGCCCTCCATCATGACCCGACACATTCTCGAGAGCTTTTTGTGTATTCCGAGTTCTTCTAGCGCAATTTAGAGTTCTTTAAGATCGATGCTGTCATAGGCACTTTTGAAGTCTATGAATAAGTGGTGGGAGTTAACAAATGCCATTGACCCAGGAAGTATTTGTTATTAACACCCAGGAAGTATTTGTTAATAAACCCAGGAAGTTATGGTTGTCCTTCCTGGTTATCAGCATTAAAACAAGTTCTATTTCCTTAATCATCCCTTTCCCTATTGTATGTATAAAAGCCTATCTGAAAGGGGCAGATCATTGCAGTATCACAATGTAGTATCTAGTATCACAATATAGTAGTCAGTATGTAGTATTAGAATAAGTATTAGAATGTAACGTAGAATAAGGTTATATGAGACACTATATATATATATATATATATATATATATATATATATATATATATATATATATATATATATATATATATATATATATATATATATATATATATATATATCATGTAACTTGTACTCCGCTTAATAAAGTTATTTTTAAAGCTTACACTCATCGATTTTGTTAACTTGGGTTTGGGTGTTAAATTCCCTACCCTTCTCCAGTACTTGTCGCAGAGTGAATACCTGGTCCACAGTTGAATTGCCTTTGCGAAAGCCGCATTGGTAAGGTCCTACAACTGTTTCAGCCAAGGGAAGCAGAGGTTCAAAGAGTACAAGAGAGAGAACCTTATATGCTACCCAGTACTAACGATATTCCGCGGTAGTTTTTATACTCAAGCTGGTCATTCTTCTTGTATAAATAGGGCAGATTATTGTTTTGATCCAGCTCCGCGGCATTGTTTCCTTCATCCAAACAGCCTTGATCAGGTGGTATTGAAGTGTCTTGATCAGTTCCTTCATCCAAACAGTCTTGATCAGGTGGTCTTGAAGTGATCAGTTCCATTCCGCCATGCTTGAAGAGCTCCGCTGCAAGGCCATCATAACCTGGTTTATTATTATTTTTAAGCCTGGATATGGCTCTTATAATTTCTTCCTCGCCGGGTGGATGTAAATCATCAATTGGAGCTAGACGAGATGGGGGTTCTTCAGGTGGATTTTCATCACTAAGAAGATCTCGGAAGTATTGGTGCCATCTACTCAGAATCCCACTTTCTTCATTCAACAGAGATCTATCCTCTGCCCTACATGCATTTCAAGCCCAGATGAAAGGCTTTCTTCCAGAATTTATCTTCTGGTAGAATTTTCTGATCTCGTTATCGCTCGTCAAGGTCTGCGCTTCTTGCAGCTGTTTGTTCCTCCACTGCCTTTTCTTCCTTTAAAGTAGCCTCTTTTCTATGCGTCTTCGGCTTCTATACTCCTCTGTGCTTGCTCGTGTTCGTCGCTGAAGCATTAATTAATAACTCTCGTTTTTGGCTATATTTGCATCAGCACATTCTTCGCCATACCGGGGGTTGTGTGGCTTCCTCTCCTGCAAGCCAAGAACTTCCTCCGCGGCCCCCAAATTGCATCTTCGATTCCCTTCCAGTGGTCATCAATGCTGCAATCTGGAAGAACCTCCAGCAACCTGAGGCATTCATCCATAAGTTCCTCGTATCTCCTTCGTGTGTACTCATCTTTTAGCTTCGAGACATTGAATTTCTTGGTTCGACCTGTTGGCTGTCTTTTAACAAGAGATATCCTATCCCTCAGATGAGCTCTCACAAGATAGTGGTCCGAGTCCATATTTGCTCCTCTGAACACTCGGACATCCAAGAGGTTCGTCTTGTTACGCGATGATATGAGAATGTGGTCGATTTGGTTAGTGGTCTCTCCATCCGGTGACCTCCAATTTCCTTTATAGATATTTAGATAGATAGGGAATAGTGTTCCTCCAGCTGTCAGACCACATGCCTCTGCTACGTTAATAAGCCGATGTCCATTATCATTGGAAACATCATGAAGGCTATGTCGGCCAACTGTAGGATAGTAATACTGTTCTTGTCCGACTTTAGCATTCATGTCGCCAGCAACAATCTTTATGTCATGATAAGGACATTGGCGAAGAGAG
Source organism: Rhaphigaster nebulosa (assembly GCA_948150685.1). Classification (NCBI taxonomy): domain Eukaryota; kingdom Metazoa; phylum Arthropoda; class Insecta; order Hemiptera; family Pentatomidae; genus Rhaphigaster; species Rhaphigaster nebulosa. The sequence continues at coordinate 139,595,219 of OX411310.1, forward strand.
GTCTCCAGTAAATCGTATAATTCGTCCTTGTCGATTTCCGCTGCGGCTTCAATTGGGGCATGGGCACTTACTACTCAGTAATTTTAGTATGTGCCACGTATTCTAATAATGCAAATTCTCGGGCTAATGGGTTTGAAGTCCAACATAAGCTGGCAGAAACGTCTGTTCACAACGAAACCAGTGCCATATACATGATGCCTTTCTTGCCCATTGTATTAGATGATTTGATTGCGCTTCTTGAGTATCCCGGATCCTGTCCATCGCACTTCCTAGATAGCAGCCAAGTCAATCCTGTATTGATCGAGTTGCAAAAGGAGCCCTTATAAAACTCCTGGTCGATATAAACATTCCAGAGGCCTATTATAGCCTACAGAGGCATTGGCGATGACTTGTAGTTTTTTTAGCAGTCTTGTGGTGAACTATGTGCTGCACGGGGTTCCCCTCTCCCGCATCCGAATGGGCCCCTACAGGGAGTAGATGTGTCTTCACCATTGTGTTGCCATACTTGGCTTCATAAGCGCAAAGCTGTTCGACTTTGGTAGATGGATGAGGGCTCCTGACACCTTCGATCAACCTTCCTGGCCGAAGCCAGGATCCCCAACTCTCGTCAGTCACCAACCCAGTCTTAAGTCTGAGTTAAGCTTAACAGGCCCCTCCCGGAGATAAATTGTTAAATCCTTCGAGAAGGTGAGAGTGGAGTTGAGGAGGGGCTAAGTGGCTATTCGTCGTCATAACATCGCATCACTTCCCCTTGGGCCCCTCGGTGATATTCTACAAATATGAAAAGTTCAAGAGCTTTATGAAGAATAATTTAGGCAAGTTTCATCAAAATCGTTAGACCCGTTTTCGAGAAAATTGTAAAAAGGTGTAAAATCGATTATAAAAAATGGCACTTTTGGCTAGTCGATTTTGACGAAATAGTTGCTGAAACATCACATGCATGTGCCAACCTTAAGCATGTAATTTTAGTATCTTACAACTTTTCGTTTTTGAGCTAGGCTATTTACAGACCCACAGACCATTGTGCGAGAGTTGGTTATTTGGACTCAGAGAATCTTAAAATGTGTTTTTCCATTGAAAACTCGAATTCGAAAATTTTCACGATCGCAATACTTTATTTCATATATTGGTAAGGGGAAGTAAAAAATTATTAGGAGAGGTAAAAAGTAAATATGCAAAATAGAAATTGAAAAGTTTTATTATGTCGACAAAATTCAAAATGTTCACAAGAAAGTAAGGCAGATAACAGAGACAGGTGCAAGATAAATGGAAAATTGTATTTTATAATTATTGATACTAACCGACTGCATATTTGTGTCGATTCCTTCAATTACCTGCTAATATTATATGAAATGTGGATATATTGACTTTGGATAGGAAGCTCCTAAAATGTAACTATGGCCAATCCATGAAGATACTATTTAAAGGTATGGTAGATACTCGTTCTTAAAAAACAATATTATTTTAAGTGCATCTTTGATTTCTTACTTTTTTTATAGATAGGTTATTTTTTTAAAACTTATTATAAAAGATAATTTCCGTAATATTTCTGAAAATTCAAATATGTCATTTGAAAGACAAAGGAGATTTAATAAATGAGATGAATGTTTATTTAAGCCTAAGTAACATGGACATAATACATTTAGAACTGATTACTTACAAATATGGCCTTCAGGACAGTCAAAGTAATTAAAACAAATTAGAAGGTTATTGTAATATAATTATTTATTATTAAATAAGAAAAAACTGGAAATAAGAAATGTTGAATGACATTAAAAAATTATGAAATAAACCATCAATAATAAAATATCATAAAAATTATTCGTTTATTATCAATAATAAAATGCATATTTTACAGAAATAAAATTGCAGTTACAAAGTTTAAACAAATTTTGAAAAGTTGTATTTTTTATAAAAAATAATAAAGTTCAATAACAACCAGGCTGCTGACGTCACTGGACCCCGCCCTTGGACCTCAGGTAGTCTGCTACAGCTGTGTGCTTGTTATAAATAGCACAGCCTAAGGCAGTCCCTCCAATAAGGTTCCTATCATTGAGACGAGCCCCACGGTCAACGAGCAGCTGCACCACGGCCAGGTGACCTCTAGATGATGCTAACATTAGCGGTGTCCTCCCCCAATCTGTCTTAGCTGCTGGGTCTGCCCCGCGGTCCAACAGCACTGTCACCACCGCGGTGTGTCCTCCTCGTGCTGCACAATGTAAGGCAGTATACTGGTACTGACCTTCCATATCCACCACCACCCCGGCATCGAGCAGCGCTGTCACGACCTCCACGTGCCCACTGCGGGCCTCACGATGTATTATCCCATCGCCATTGTGATCTCTCAGAGCAAGGTCAGCCCTTTCAACCAGTAGCTGTAGGACTTTTGGCTCATTCTTCACAGCTGCAACGAAGACTGGAGTGTCGCCATTATTGTCCTGGTCATCCACCCTGGCTCCAGCGATCAAAAGAGAGTCCACCGATCCAGAGCAACCTCCTTCAGCGGCATAATGAAGTGCGGTCCGACCTTCTTTGTCTCTGATCTTAGGATCGGCTCTGTTTTGCAATAACAAACTTACGATATCCGCCTTCCTATCTCTAGCAGCGACCATCAAAGGAGTGCAGCCCGCGTCATCCTGTGTGTCCACAGCCACTCCCATCCTGAGGAGCATTCTCGCAACCAAAGGATTACCAGCGACATGCAATGGCGTGAGGCCGTTATAATTTTTCATGTCTGCTGGTATCTTCCAATCTTTCAGTAATTTGAGGACTTCGACATTTCCTGAGCGAGCTACGACATGGACTATGGAGTCTCCATCTTTCAACCTGACACCAGATAGAGCACTGCAATCCGCTCCTTTCTTCAGTAACAACTCAATACCGCGGACATTACCTGCCTTAACGGCTTTTACTAATGGCGTTTCGCCGAGGTGGTTCTTTTCGTTCACGTTCATTCCTCCTCCTAGCAATGCTTCCAGTGCTTCGTTGTGGACTCCAGCGGCAGCGATGTGGAGGTAGGTGTCTCCTTTACCTGAGCGCTTGTCATATTTAGCGCCAGCCAATAACAGAGCCTTAATCGAAGAAGCACGATTATGTCTCACTGCTTCCTCCAGTGGAGTGGCATTACTGGAGTTCACAACTTCCAGGTCCGCGTTCAGGATACCAAGGGCTGCGATGGAGGCACTGCTGCCGGCCCTTGCAGCCAAGTGCAGAAGGCTGCCCCCGGACTGAGTCGACCCACATACATCTGCTCCTTCACTCGCCAGCTCGAAAATATCCCTGGGACTGTTGTTAGCGACAGCATTTTCGAGTTGAATCGCCAAATCGCAGAGGCCCTCCTGAAACACAAACATTCAATTGTTGGCATAATTGCTTCATATTCAATACATAAATTGACTTCATAATAAGAAACTCATATTGACATAATTATCGATTAGTCGACAATATGTGAATTACCAAACTGCAATCGCTATAATGATCGATTAATCACGAATAGATTTTTATTTTCCTCTTTCTTTATTTTCGATATTAGAATCGATTATTAGGTTATCGAAGAGATTAAATGCGAAACTGCTATCAAAATAATGTTCATTTAATAACGAATCGATTTATAGTTGACATTTATAACATGGACATAATACATTTAGAACTGATTACTTACAAATATGGCCTTCAGGACAGTCAAAGTAATTAAAACAAATTAGAAGGTTATTGTAATATAATTATTTATTATTAAATAAGAAAAAACTGGAAATAAGAAATGTTGAATGACATTAAAAAATTATGAAATAAACCATCAATAATAAAATATCATAAAAATTATTCGTTTATTATCAATAATAAAATGCATATTTTACAGAAATAAAATTGCAGTTACAAAGTTTAAACAAATTTTGAAAAGTTGTATTTTTTATAAAAAATAATAAAGTTCAATAACAACCAGGCTGCTGACGTCACTGGACCCCGCCCTTGGACCTCAGGTAGTCTGCTACAGCTGTGTGCTTGTTATAAATAGCACAGCCTAAGGCAGTCCCTCCAATAAGGTTCCTATCATTGAGACGAGCCCCACGGTCAACGAGCAGCTGCACCACGGCCAGGTGACCTCTAGATGATGCTAACATTAGCGGTGTCCTCCCCCAATCTGTCTTAGCTGCTGGGTCTGCCCCGCGGTCCAACAGCACTGTCACCACCGCGGTGTGTCCTCCTCGTGCTGCACAATGTAAGGCAGTATACTGGTACTGACCTTCCATATCCACCACCACCCCGGCATCGAGCAGCGCTGTCACGACCTCCACGTGCCCACTGCGGGCCTCACGATGTATTATCCCATCGCCATTGTGATCTCTCAGAGCAAGGTCAGCCCTTTCAACCAGTAGCTGTAGGACTTTTGGCTCATTCTTCACAGCTGCAACGAAGACTGGAGTGTCGCCATTATTGTCCTGGTCATCCACCCTGGCTCCAGCGATCAAAAGAGAGTCCACCGATCCAGAGCAACCTCCTTCAGCGGCATAATGAAGTGCGGTCCGACCTTCTTTGTCTCTGATCTTAGGATCGGCTCTGTTTTGCAATAACAAACTTACGATATCCGCCTTCCTATCTCTAGCAGCGACCATCAAAGGAGTGCAGCCCGCGTCATCCTGTGTGTCCACAGCCACTCCCATCCTGAGGAGCATTCTCGCAACCAAAGGATTACCAGCGACATGCAATGGCGTGAGGCCGTTATAATTTTTCATGTCTGCTGGTATCTTCCAATCTTTCAGTAATTTGAGGACTTCGACATTTCCTGAGCGAGCTACGACATGGACTATGGAGTCTCCATCTTTCAACCTGACACCAGATAGAGCACTGCAATCCGCTCCTTTCTTCAGTAACAACTCAATACCGCGGACATTACCTGCCTTAACGGCTTTTACTAATGGCGTTTCGCCGAGGTGGTTCTTTTCGTTCACGTTCATTCCTCCTCCTAGCAATGCTTCCAGTGCTTCGTTGTGGACTCCAGCGGCAGCGATGTGGAGGTAGGTGTCTCCTTTACCTGAGCGCTTGTCATATTTAGCGCCAGCCAATAACAGAGCCTTAATCGAAGAAGCACGATTATGTCTCACTGCTTCCTCCAGTGGAGTGGCATTACTGGAGTTCACAACTTCCAGGTCCGCGTTCAGGATACCAAGGGCTGCGATGGAGGCACTGCTGCCGGCCCTTGCAGCCAAGTGCAGAAGGCTGCCCCCGGACTGAGTCGACCCACATACATCTGCTCCTTCACTCGCCAGCTCGAAAATATCCCTGGGACTGTTGTTAGCGACAGCATTTTCGAGTTGAATCGCCAAATCGCAGAGGCCCTCCTGAAACACAAACATTCAATTGTTGGCATAATTGCTTCATATTCAATACATAAATTGACTTCATAATAAGAAACTCATATTGACATAATTATCGATTAGTCGACAATATGTGAATTACCAAACTGCAATCGCTATAATGATCGATTAATCACGAATAGATTTTTATTTTCCTCTTTCTTTATTTTCGATATTAGAATCGATTATTAGGTTATCGAAGAGATTAAATGCGAAACTGCTATCAAAATAATGTTCATTTAATAACGAATCGATTTATAGTTGACATCCACATGATGGTATAAAACGATCAATCTAATTTGGGATTGATAAATTATTTTCCACTTCTATAATTTTGTTTTTATGGAAAATTAGTTTTGAATGTTTTACATTTATCTTCAGTTCTAAAAACACACAAAAAATCAAAAATAAACAATTCAAAATACAGTTTGGTATTATTATACATATTTAAATCAGTATTATAAAACATTTATGAATTGTGAATTTAATTAAGACAAGAAATCAAATACACGTTGGTACTCACCAAGGTTTAAATGGATTATGTCTAACAGAAAAGTTTGTACTGGTTTCTTCCAGCACAGTTTGATATTATTATGCATATTAAATTAAATGTAATATAAATTAGTATTATACAAAATTTATGAATTATGAATTTAATTAAGACAATAAATCACATAAATGTTGATACACACCAGGGTTTAAGTAGATTATATCAAACAGTGGGATGTTTATGGAGTGTTTATAGGTAAACGGTTTAAGGAACGGGGTTTTTCCAGTAATTCTGGTGAGTAATTACTTTTTCATTTATAGATTGGAATAAAGTTAAGATTGGACTATAGGAGATGTGTATTTGGTCATTTAACCAAAAATCTGGATTGGATTTGAAGGATTTTATTGTTTCAAGTGCTTCATATATATTTAATTTGAGGCTGTTTTCAACGTGATGTGTTAATTAAACTCTTGAGTCTTTGATGAATTTATGGGTTTTTCATTTAAATGAATTGCAAAGTTGGAATTCTCTGTCTTATTATTATATGCACGTGTATGTTCCTTTAATCTCTGATTTAGCGATCTTCCAGTTTTTCCCGTGTAATTGGCTGCACAATCATTACAATTTAGTTCGTATACTCCCCTTTTTTGGAAAGGGTCTATTTTGTCTTTAGGAGGAGAAAAATATGAGGATAGGGTTTTTTCTATTTTAATGCGGGGTTTAATTCTAGTTTTCTCATTTCATTTCCGACTTTGGTGAATGTAGGGCCGTAATATGAAATCAAAACATAATGTTTCGGGATGGGCTTATCTTCGGGGGTTGTTGAATAGATATCATTAATTGTCTTTTTTCGTATTTGTTTTTTTATCATTGATAGTAGTTTTATTGTACCCGTTATTTTTTGCTATGGAATATATTATTTCAATTTCTTTATTATAGTTCTTTTTATTTAATGTTACGTTCAAAAGACGGTAAATCATGTTATTAAAGGCTACGAGTTTATGTGCTATCGGTCTCTTAGCTTCATTGTTTATAACGGTACCCGTGTGGGTGGCTTTCCGGTAAATTCTAAATTCATGATGTTTGTTTTTTTACTGAGATATCTAAATCTAAAAAGTTTATGGTTTTTTTTTTCCAAAACAAAACCATTTTTTAGTTCTACTGTGAATTTGATCGAGTGGTTAATTTTGTTTATTCCCTTAAAGAAATTATTTATTTGTCATTATATAATTATCTATTATATAATGTCATCTACATATCGATACCAGTATATGATATGTTGAGCTAGTTGAGAATTGTTTGGGTCAAGAATTTTTTGTTCTAATTTGTCCATAAATAAATCTGCCAGAATCAGGGTGAGAGAGGAGCCCATCGGTAAGCCTTCTTCCTGTTTGAAGAATTTTCCATCAAATTGAAAATAATTATGGTTTATGCAAATAGACATCAAATTGTAAAGATCTAGTTGTACTAGCGGTGATAGATTCGATCGGAAGATTAACTGTTCTAAAATTTCTGTTGTTTCTAGTGGTGGGATACTTGTGAAAAGATTTGTAACGTCGAATGATATTAATTTCGCGTTATCCGAAATTACTATGTTCTTAATTTTGTTGACTAACGCTATAGAGTTTTTTTACCGTGTGTTGAGGAAAAAATGAGATTCATTTCAATGCATTTTTACAGTCGTACTTCCTTTATTTACTTTTATGACTACGAGATTATTGTTGCTAACAATAAATGTGCTGTTTTATGTTCTGTTGATATATTTTTATTGGACTTATTGATTTTTTCTATTTCGGTCTTTAGTGCATTGGAGCATACGGATTTGGAAATTCGGAATACCAATACGTATTTGATTTCTTGTCTTAATTATATGCATAATTCATAAATGTTTCATAATACTAATTTATATTACATCTAATTTAATATGTATAATAATACCAAACTGTTGTTTTGAATTGCTCTTTTTTTTTTTTTTTTTTTTTTTTTAATTTTTGTGTGTTTTTGGAACTGAAGATGAATGTGTAATAATTGAATCTGGTTTTCAATAAAAATAAAATTATAGAAGTGGCAAATAATTTATAAATCTCCAATTGTATCGATTTTTATTTACTTCTTCCGAAATACTTCTTCTTATTTACTTCTATGTTTGAGTCAATTATTGGGTAATCGAGAACGATAAATACGAAAGACATCGCTATTTCACGAAGTTATTTCAATAAAATTTTATTTTAATAAATTATTATTTATTTAAAGTAAAAAAAAAACCATGATAAATAAAATAGAGGAGCAAAAAAAGGGCAACTGTTCCATCAATTTTGATAGTAAATTAAATATAATTAAAATTAGGTAATTAGCAGTTCTTTCATTTAAACGCATTTTTTCTAATATGTACCTGATTTAAATCTAATTATTTATGTTTTTTTGATTGAAAACGCAAATGACGTTTGAATATGAGTATATTTGCCTTGATTTTTAAACAGGGAAGATATCACAACTGACCGTAGTAGAATGAAAAAAATACTAATGGAAAATACTAGAAAAACTTCAATTCACAAAACCACTCTATTTCCTCTACGAATTTTCTGTGAAACGATACGACATTCGTCTTTTCTTACAAACTGACTGGATTTAATTCATTGGTCATTCATCAATTTCATTGGTAAATTCATCACTTTAATACCTTGGTCAATTTTACAGCTTATTACAGCCAAACTTTGGCTTATAGCCATTTTCCGTTTTCTACAGACTAGAAAACGGCAAGATTTTTATCGACTGGAATTCCGGTGATATTCTTTCACAAGTTATCCAGGACCTCATTATTGATAACCCTATCAATGCTACAGAGGAAAAAGAACTTGATGACCAAATCGGTTATGATGAAGTTTCATATGACGAATATTTATATTGAATTTCTTCTAATTTGATTTGTTCGATCCATTTCTATGTTTTATCGGGGAATTTTTGTGATTTTCACGCACTGTTTGCGCGCGTCTGGCAGGCAATAGTAAGAGTTTTTTCGCTGCCAGACTATTTTTCCCTTTCTCTACGAATAAAAACCAAACGATCAAGCATAATTCCTGCCGTATGTTTTATGGGTGATTTTTTGTGAAAAATATAATTATTAAAATTAATTTAAATTTCAACTCTGCCAGACGGGCGGTTTTGAACTACACTCTGGTGTTTCTACCTATGCTAAAATTTTGAGGTGTATGTTTTATAGGTGAGATTTTTTGCATTGGGCTCCTGGTAAGTATGAAAATCAAAATAATATCGAAATGTTGATTGGATATCCATATCTAGCATTCTTGATAGCCAAACGATCTTAAAATAGCAAAGTGAGTATGGAAGTGCGCTATCTATAATATCGATTGAATATTCGTACTTAGTGCCATCGATAAGGATAAAGCAATAAAATTAACTAAGCGATCATTAACAATGCAAGTGCCTTCTTTAGTTCATTAATCAGAACTTAATTTTAAAAGGCTTATAAAATTGTGAAAAAAAAATTACACGAGTAATTAATAAAGATCAGGAATTACTAAATTTCATATTGATCTTAAGATTGCTACATCAATATTTACTTTATCCTTAAAAAAGATCTGAAAAGTGAATTTAGATCGCTGATTGGAAAAAAAAATAATAAAACAAAAAATTTGTTTGCTTTGTAGGAAATAGTTCCGAGAAATAACTCTTTTTTAAAGCTTAAATATTAAATAATGGAAAGAGATACCTCCGATAATGTCCTCAACTGGACAACAGGGACCCTGTACTCGTTGGCTAAGGCAGTCATTATTGCCATCACGTGACCTGGTAGCTTGAGGGTACCATCTCCTACCAGCCTGACGAGGAGTCCCATAGCATCCTCTATGTCAGTCCGAGGGAACAAGAAGTCTTCCAAGAGCCACACTCTGAGGTGCCTCGAGCGGAGCCTCTCGACCTTGTGGCAGATGTCGGCCAGCAATACACAGAACATTATGTCTCCCGCCACGAGCGAGTGGAGCAGCGCCAGCAGGAGACACTGCGGCGTGCTGAGCTCCAGGTCAACGATGGTCGCGGGCCTGAAGATGTTGGCTTCGGCTCCGTAGGCGGCACCGGACAGCATCTTAAAGAAGGAGATGTTGCGATACAGAGTGGCGACTCTCTTCATTGGCTGGATGGACGTCATTTCTTCAAACTGCTAACATGGAATTAACGATAGTAACAAGAACATTTAAAGCGTTTAGGGTGATTATAAATCAGGACAGCTTTATTTCTTTCACAATTCTTTAATACAAAATCGCAAGCAGTTGTATTAGCCAAAAAACAGTTCCAGGTCAAGTATATCAATCAATCAGAAAATAAATTTTATAAGAGCACAAACCAACAGCTGGCGGTTTGGAGGTTTCTAATGGATTTACCACTGAATGATATGAAAATACTGACTGTAAAATAATAATATAGAAAATAAATAATAACTAAAAACGCGTATAACCTCCCCGTCACAAACATAAAAATAAAAATGAAAGAATTCGCCAAATATACTGGCAATGGATCGTGTAAAATCGGAACTTCTTTTATCGTATAGAATAAGGAAGCCTTCCATTTACAACGTATCACAGAAAATCATTTAAAATTTACTACGGCATTATTTAAAATTATAAAATTTCCTTAATTGTCTGGCCTCCATATATTTTCCATTCATAGCTAGTAATATATATTAAAATTACTAAATTAACTACTTACTGCAAAGTAATATTACAGCGGTACCAGTCACCAGTCTCTACTATCTGTTGAAACCAAAGTGAATTTATCGGACGGGAAATCGATAATTTATAGTCGAAACCTTATCGTCGAGTGCGATTAGATTTAAAATAATCTGCACAATACTCGATTTGCTTAGTAAAATATATTTTTAATATAAAATGACAAACATTAAAAAAAAAAAAAATTAAAGCAGAAAAATAAGACGGGTTCCAACGGCTGAAATAACAAGATGACATAATTGCAGATAAGAGGCAGCACTTCGGCACATCTCATATCAGCATAACAAAAAAGACCATTCAACTAGAAGAGAAAGCTGAGGACTCCACGAAATCTCAGGTGGTGTTATTAATTTGCTGGTACTCTCGAGACTTAAGGTTTGGTTGTTTTATTTTTTCCAATTACAGCCTAAAAATATTTAAAAAGAAGAAAATAAGAGTACGAAACTCCAGGGATATGGAACACCGAAAACTTTTAAAGAAAATGTATTCATTGCAGTGACCTCTTACGATGACATCAGTAAATCACAGTAGGTTTTAAGATTTTTTTTTTTTTTCAATTTTTTTATACCGATTATTTACGAAGATATTTTTGTAGTAAGGCAATGTTTAATTTTCTTTTCTTTAATTCATTGAAAATATTGAAATTCTTAAGAAAAATTTCATATTATGCTTTTGTTAAACATTTATATCAGAGTTAATCGATGTTTTTGACAATAAATTTCTTTGAAAGACGAATATTTTAAAAAATGGGACAGATTAAAATCACATATTTTATTAGAACCAATATTTTCTAAAATACTGCATAATACAAGAAAATTTTTACAAGTGAAATTGAAGAATATTTTTCTTCAAAGTAGAAAATTATGAGCGAAAAAAAAGAAAAAAACCTGGCTTGACGAACCGTTTGATTATTTCTGTAAAATAAATTAATTCCTAGTTACTCGTATATTTGCATCTTGGCCCTTCCTTCCGCTGCAATACGCGTGATATCATTTTGAAACATATTTTTATAATATTTTATTTTCATTTTCAATAATTAATGGAATGTTGTAAAATGTGTGGATTAATTTGTTCCTATCAAATCGTAACTGTGAATATATTGTTTAGGAATTAATGGTGACCAAATGAATACAGGGCCTCTTTAAATTTAAAATTATTTTTAAACTTTAATAAGTTACTATTTCGTTTTAAGAATAATTCGCTGGGTAGATTTGTTTTCCTACCTCTGCTGATATAAAAGCACTCCAGTTACTACTTCAAGAACTGATAGCGATAAGAGACCTCTCGACTCCCCGAGCTCTTTTCTTCATAATATTAAAATATTCTCAACGAAATTGTTAAACATTTCAAAACTCCTTGTCCTAATGTTAGAAAATATTCCTGTACCAACATTGTTAATCATATCTTAAAACTTATTTACTTTTAGGAGGAAATGGTTAAAATAAAACGAACTGAAGAAATATATTAACTTTTCATTTAACATTCTATGTTTTTTTTACCGGAACCCTCACAATTTTATTATAGATTATTTATAAGGCCAACCATATCGTAATTGAAGAGCTTAGTGGAAGGACATTTTAGGAAACGTTTATTCCAAGTAGAGGAAAGTGTCCTATTATGAGATACTTTTTGTAAAATTGGACTAGGGATTTCCCAATATAATATTTACCAAATAAATAAAGATATATATATTTAACTCTATAGCTAAATACTCTTTTGAAAAGTTAAGAAAATTTTTAAAGAATGGTATCGGAAATGTGTTTAAAATAGTATTTTCAAAAAATTTCTGAAAAAGTTGTTTTGGGAAAGGATTGCCTAATATGAGGAAATTCTTTATAAAATTCAATATTTTACAAGCTTATTTTACAACAGTAAGGATAAAAATACTTCTTTTCAGTTTTGATTATCTATTTGTACCAGTGCCCAAATAAATCTTGCCTAAATCTGACATTATTTGATTATAGACAAACCAGATTTCTGTATTTTAAATTATATTAGAAAGTGGCAGTTTTAAGGCTCATTTTAAGGGTGACTGTACTGACTTCCACTTGGCATGCATAAGATATGAATCTATTTTCTACTTATTTTATAAATTCTATTTTATAATTCATCATATCATAACAAGACAGAGCAGCCCAATTTTCACTTCATATGCTTCTTCATCCAGTGTTCTTGGGCAAAACATTTATTACCTAACCAGCTTCGTACCCGCACGGCGCTGCCCCTGAAAATAATTGTTATTTAAATACCCTTCCAATTTTCAAGCTTTTTTGTTTTTTTTTATGCTTGTCTTTTAAAAGATAATGGGAGTAACAGAAGGCAGAACTATTGTTCTTAGCATTCCAAATCATCTTACTGTAAAGTTTGTGCAAACGTTTAGAAAAAAATAAAAAATTTAAGTTTGACTTTGATTTTTAGTTTATTTTTAACGCATTAATTATATTAAGGATTGATAAATTATTTGCCACTTCTATAATTTATTTTTTATTGAAAACCATTTTCTGATATTACACCTTCATCTTCGGTTCAATGTCTATCTAGATTATATCAAACAGAAAAAGTTTGTATAGGTTTGTTCTGTAATATTAATTACAGAAATGGCAAATTATAGAAGTGGTAAATAATTTACCTATCCCTAATTAGATTGATACTCCTATACCATCATGCGGATGTCAACTGACATTAATTACATATATCACATTTTATCATACTTATAGCTAGCTATACGAATTGAATTGGAAAATTAATAAAAGTATTATAGCGAAAATAGGTTCACCGAGGAAACGCATTATTTAATTTGATACCTCGACTTGCTTTGGCGTGACGATGTGGAATGAATGGAAACGTAGAAAAAAGAACAAACTACTTTTCGAGTTTCGCGAACATAAACATGCCAAGTCTGAATTTATATATATATATATATATATATATATATATATATATATATATATATATATATATATATATATATATATATATATAGATAGATAGATATGAAGCACATTTTCTTACTTAAACGTTGTATAATTGACAAATGATGAATTAAAAATTATTAGCAATTATGATATTGCATATGTCATATTTCATTGAAGTAGAAACTTGCAAAGAAATAATTGGAATAAAGTTGTTGATAAAGACAAGAGATATAAGCCTGCGTGTCGATTGCTAGGGGTTCACTCAGCCTTTTCAATTTACTTCCCTCCTTAGTATGTTCTGTTCACTTCCTTTCCAGTCTGTGGCATCTTGGTAAAGACTATTTTTAATTTTTTGTTTAATTTGTTTTTTTTTTTAGCCTTCTTACTCCTTTTGTCTATTTCAAAAGGTTTTTTTTTTTTTTCAGTTACTTCTCTGTTTATATTTGAATGAGACATGTCATATTCAGTAATTTAGGTGCGAATAAAATTCCTTTTTTTTTTTCTTCCAAAGCAATAATATCATTCGTCAATCATACATCATTTTAGCAAGATAATGTGTTTCATATTATGTAATAAATGACTTGTCCAAGAACACTGGATGAATAAGCATTTATAGTGAAAATTAGGTTACTATTTCTTGTTAAGACATGATGAATTATAACACCTACTTAATATGAAGACTTTATTTCCTCTTGATTCCATCTTTACTACACCTTAGAATTTGACAAGAATCTAGCCAGTATGTGTCGGAATAAATTACATTTATAAAATATAAATTGAAGATGGTATGTTTGAAATTTTCGAAATCAGAAGTTTTATAAAAGAAGTTAAACAAAATTTCTTATTTCTAAGTTGTCGTTACATAACAAATAAAAGCCCATACGATAATTTTTAAAAAGATGCATATAACATCCCTCTAATATGTGCCATCGGTTGTAAATTTAGGTGCATTTTTGTGATCCAAAACATAGTGAAATTCGACAATTTCCGTAATTTGCAAAAATCGAAACTAAAAAACGCTGCCAATTATTGCACAATGGTTTATTATTTCCAAATAGTAATATTTCAAAAATATCTGGTCTTTACAGGACTTTACAAATAGCTTTGGTTTACAGTTCAGGTAATTAGTTTATCTTTCAAATGAGCGTTAGGAGTGTTTCGGGAAAGGAACATGAGCAGAATACTTGATAAAGGATATCTACCAAGTTCAGCAAAGAAATTAAGCAGTAGGAGCCTATGGAGCAGAAATTTGAAGTTTTTCCCTAGATGATCGCCGTGAGATTGCCGAACTGTTGATGTTAGGAAAAACTGTGTGAATGCTGTATGAATCGATGTTAACCCAAATTTTGAGGGGGGAGAGTTAACATTTTTTTTCTTGGTCAATTACAAAGGCCTGTTATTATTGAAAATAATAAACCAAAAGCATTTATATAGATTTTTTATTATGATTTTTTACTCTTAATGCCTTGGTATACTGATTCCAAAACAGCTTACCTTCCCTATCTACCTTTATAAATGACTGAGTCATGGGCTTATAAAATCTCTAATTTGCCACCATATTGAAACGAAATGCCGGATGGTAATGTCGAGCTCCGAGGATCATCCTGGGGTGACTGAGGCTTTCGTGCAGAATCTTAAGAAAATCGGCTCAGTCCGCCAGAACTACACAAGATGTTATGTCTCCCGTCATCAGCGAGTGGAGCAGCGCCAGCAGGAGACACTGCGGCGTGTTGAGCTCCAGGTCAGCGATGGTCGCGGGTCCGAAGATGTCGGCCGTACGCCGCTTACGATTTCAGCTGTGTCTGGTTCGACAATTGGATTTTGTAAAATGAATCAAATTGTTATTAGCTTATTTTTGAAGAAGTAAACACCAACAAATATTCTGCCTTGAATATCAGTTATCTAAAATAATTTGAAGAGAAAATAACTGTTTTGTTTTTCATGTATAATTTCACATTAACTTTTCCAGACCTAGTGGAAATATTTTTTAAATGTTATAAGTTAAATAAAAGAAATTTCATCAACACGATGGAGTTTTCTCTCCATCTCTCCGAAAAATCACAATATAGCTTTTATTTAGTTTATAAAAGTGAGAAAAAATTTTTCTTTTTTTTTCCAGAATAGACACCTGACAATTTCGCCGCTACATCAACGGTAATAACTTTTGAAATTGCACATCTTAATGCAAATTTCATTGATTAACTCTCGTTTATAGGAAAAAAGGTTATTGTAATGAATGGTGTATTTTTTATTTATTTATTTATTTTTTACATTTATCCAGATCTGCCCGAGCTGTATTGGTAACATTTAATTACAGTGATTTACAAACCTCTCACAATTTTTTCACAATAGCTAAATGAAGAAATCTGGTGCGATGCGCGCATCACACAACTTTCCCTTTCCGTCCTATAATAATTATCTTTTTAATATAATTTTAAAGAGCTCACATAAACAATACTTGAAATAAACTCAGCAGCATTCACTTCTTCACATCTTCTCCCACATAAGAATAATAAAACAGTTTTTAAACAATTTTAGTTCAACAATTCTGTACAATATGTTTAAAAACATTTGTTTTAAAAGTTTCGGTTTAGTTTCCATGGAAACATTTTATTTCCACTAAATAATATAAAAATAGAATTTATTAAGTTAATTTTCACTTTTGTATTCTTGCAATACATTATTCAGAGCCTATTGCTGACAACAGATTGGCGGAATAGTGGCAGGAGATTCGGTCACATCCGCCTACATTCGGATGCGCCCGGTTATCCATCTAGGGTCTTGTAGTCCTCATAAGATATGCTCTATCTTTGCTAATACTGGTCCGATTTTGAAGATTCTTTTTTTTTTTGATAATTTAATTATCTTTCGTAGAATTCTATGCATGATTTACCATAAAATGCGTAGTTTTTATGTTATGCGCTTTATTTTATGTTAATAAAATATCCGTTTCATCATAACTTTTTTCCGGTGATGTACTACAAATATGACAAGTTAAAGGGCTTTATGAAGAATAATTTAGGCAGGTTCATCGAAATCGTTAGACCCGTTTTCGAGAAAATTATAAAAAGGTGTAAAATCGATTATATAAAGTGGGACTTCCGGTTAGTCGATTTTGACGAAATAGTTGCTGTAACATCACATGCATGTGTCAACCTTAAATACGTAATTTCAGTATCGTACAACTTGGAATGAAAAGTGGATATATTGACTTTGGATAGAATGCACCTAAAATGTAACTATGGCCAATCCATGAAGATACTATTTAAAAGTTTGGTAGCTACTCGTTCTTAAAAAAACACCTGAAAATTCAAATATATCATTTGAAAAATAAAGAAGATTTAATGAATGAGATGAATCTTTATTAAAACGTAAGTAACATGGGCATTGAATTTATTATTTAGATATTCATCAACTGATTACTTAAAAATATGACCTTCAGGGCTATCAAACTAATAAAAACATATTAAAAGATTATAGTAATATAAATATATATCATTAAATAAGAAAACACTAGAAATAAGAATAGTTGAATGATATTAAAAATAATGAAATAAACCATCAATAATAAGATTTCATTAAAATTATTCGTTTATTATCAATAATAAGAGTATATTTTACAAAAAAAAAATTACAGTTACAAAATTAAAATATAGTTATAAAAGTTGTATTTTATATAACTGCTGAGCTCTGCCCGCGCGGACTGTCACATAAGGCAACCAGGTTGATGACGTCATTGGACCCCGCCCTTGGACCTCAGGTAGTCTGCTACAGCTCTCTGGTTGTTGCAAATAGCACAGCGTAAGGCAGTCAATCCAACACCATTCCTATCATTGACCGGAGCCCCGCGGTCAACGAGCAGCTGCACCACGGCCAAGTGACCTCCAATAGATGCCAATATTAGCGGTGTCCAACCCCAATTTGCCTTAGCTGCTGGGTCTGCCCCGCGGTCCAACAGCGCTGTCACCACCGCGGTGTGTCCTCCCGCTGCTGCAAAATGTAAGGCAGTCCCCTGGCCATTACCTGTCATATCCACCGCCGCCCCGGCATCGAGCAGCGCTGTCACGACCTCCACGTGTCCACTGCCCGCCGCACGATGTATTATCCCATCGCCATTGCCGTCTCTCAGAGCAAGGTCAGCCCCACTCTCCACCAGTAGCTGTAGGATTTCTCGCTTATTCTTCACAGCTGCAGCAAAGGCTGGAGTGTCGCCTTTATTATCCTGGTCATCCACCCTGGCTGCAGCGTCCAGCAGAGCGGTCACCGACCCAAAGCAACCTCCTTCAGCGGCATAATGAAGCGCGGTCCGACCTTCTTTGTCTCCGATATTAGGATCGGCTCTGTTTTGCAATAGCAAACTTACGATATCCACCTTGCTGTTTCTAGCAGCGATCATCAAAGGAGTGCAGCCCGCGTCATCCTGTGTGTCCACAGCCACTCCCATCCTGAGGAGCATTCTCGCAACCAAAGGATTGCCAGCGACATGCAATGGCGTGAGGCCGTTATAATTTTTCATGTCTGCTGGTATCTTCCAATCTTTCAGTAATTTGAGGACTTCGACATTTCCTGAGCGAGCTACGACATGGACTATGGAGTCTCCATCTTGCAACCTGACACCAGATAGAGCACTGCAATCCGCTCCTTTCTTCAGCAACAACTCAATACCGCGGACATTACCTGCCTTTACGGCTTGTAATAATGGCGTTTCGCCGAGGTGGTTCTTTTCGTTTAAGTTCATTCCTCCTCCTAGCAATGCTTCCAGTGCTTCGTTGTGGACTCCAGCGGCAGCGATGTGAAGGTATGTGTCTCCTCCAATGAAACGCTTTTCAAATTTAACGCCAGCCGTTAATAGAGCCTTAACTGAAGACGCACGATTATGTCTCACTGCTTCCTCCAGTGGAGTGGCATTATTGGAGTTCACAACTTCCAGGTCCGCGTTCAGGATACTAAGGGCTGCGATGGAGGCACTGCTGCCGGCCCTTGCAGCCAAATGCAGAAGGCTGTCCCCGGACTGAGTCGACCCACACACATCTGCTCCTTCACTCGCCAGCTCGAAAATATCTCTGGGACTGTTTTTAGCGACAGCATTTTCGAGTTGAATCGCCAAATCGCAGAGGCCCTCCTGAAACACAAATATTCAATTGCTGGTATAATTGCTTCATATCCAATACATTAATTGACTTTATAATAGGAAACTAATATTGACGTAATCATCGATTAGTCACGAATCGACTCTTATTTACTTCTTCAGATATATACGATATTTTGGTCCATCATTATGTTATGGTGGTCGATTATTAGGTTATCGAGGATGCTAAATACGAAACTGCAATCGATATAATTATCGAGTAATCACTATTCCATTTTTTTTTTTAGTTCTTCCGATTTATTCAACATTAGAGTCTATTATTAGGTTATGGACTACACTATATACGAATCTTTTATCGATAGAATTATGGGTTAATCGCGAATCGATTTTATATACTTCTTCTAACATATTCGGTATTAGAGTCGATTATTAGGTTATCGAGAAACCTAAACACGAAACTGTAATCGATATAATTATCGAGTAATCACGAATCGATTTTTATTTAGTTCCTCTGATAAATACGATATTTCAGTCGATTATTAGATTATGGAGGACACTGTATATGAAACTAATTTCGATTAAATGATTGATTAATTACGAATCGATTTTTATTTACTTCTTCCGATATATTCCATGTTTGAGTCCATTGTTGGGTACTGAAGAACTATAAATACAAATGACGTCGATATAATAATCGATTAATCAATAATCGATTATTTTGACCTCTTCCCATAAATTCGATATTACTGTTCATTATTAGGTTATCGAGGAGGCTAATTACGGAACTAATATCGAAATAGAAATCAATTAATCACGGATAATATCACTAAGAGAAATAAATAATACAAATGGTGATTGTACTCAGATGTATATCAGATTAATTACATATTTTTAGAATGCACAATGTAGATACAGACATTTTTTTAGAAGTTAGAAGGTTTTATTGTTGAAAACTTGCAGAATATTCTAGTCATGGTTGAAAGCCTTCAAGATAAAAATGTGTTATAACAATTTTATTATTGCCAAAATATAATTCTATTCTTTCCTTTTTCATAATGATTCATGGCTAATAAAAATATTGTTTTATAAATAATAATTATATTATTTCATACTATTATACTCATTTAATCCACAGTTTTTTTGCTTTTTCTCTATTTTCTTTTGGCATTTTGATATTTTTCTAGCGATTATTGGTGGATATCGATATATAGTAACGAATATCGATATTTTACTTTCCATGTCCCAACCCTTCTATGCAGGAATGTTCTCTTTGAGGCCTGCAGCTGGTCCTGAAAGGTTGAGGAAAATAATTTCCGCATCTTTTTCTTCATTGAAGATTTTTACTACTGCAAAGTTCTACTTACCATCATAGTGTGCAGCCACATAGTTATTGGAGATGGCTAAACACAAACCCGATCAGAAAATGTTTGATAAGAGAAGATTAGTCTGTTCTAAAATCAGTAAAAAGGCTCTTATTTAACCTATCTCGATCACCCCCCTCCCACCCTAAACTAAAAATATTATTTTGGAAATTTAGGAAACGGATGTTTTGTTTTAAAAAACAATAATATCTACAGTCACAGACCTGATAGAATGCGCCAATTTATTTTAAAAATATAAACTATTGGATAAATAAAATATATAGTTGGCTTTTCAATATGTTCGATTACTGTTCGATGCACTACAGAATGAAATCGCGCCTTCAACGTGCACTCGCAAATTAAAAAAAAATGAAGATATTGTGGGTTTTGTAAAACGAAACACCCATTTCCTAAATTTCTAAAAAATTATATTTAAATATTTATTATTTTTTAATGGTGAGAGTATGGTTGACCGGATATAAATGTATTTCGGGAATATTGCTTGGGGGTGCGGTCAATAAATAAAGACACATATAATAAAAACTTATTACAACGTTTCGATTCAGTTTGCGCTAGAATTCTTCAGTTGGTGCGAGAATATTCGCCACTCAGGCAGGTATGCTCCTTTTTGTTATCAATTATCTTTGTCTTTCTCCTTCCTCCTTTTCTTGTTAATTCTTTCCATCCTGTTAATTGTTTGTCCTTAAAGCCTTATTGTTTTATCTTTCTTTCCCACATACGATAATTACTTTATGATTATACTACTCTATCTTCAAGATTACATAACTTTATGTTTTACTACTTTATTTTGCTTTGTTATTTTTTACATACATTTTCCATATATTATATCTTGCATTTACGGTACTTATATTATCATATTTTCATATTACATTACTTATATTATGATATTATCTTGAGATACTTTTCATACTCCTAAATCTTCATTCTAGTAGTTATTATAATTAATATTCTTGTATTATAATATATTTTTCATTTCATTCATTATCTTTCTTTCTATATTTTCACAATAATTTTAAATACGCCTTTTTTGTCATTATCTATTAACATATTTTTCTTTGTTTCTTATTATTCACATTATGATTGGCATATTTTTCTTTAGGTTTTATTAACGTTATTTATGCATTATTAACATATTTTTCTATATTCCTTATTTTTCACATTAATATTAGCATATTATGATCAGTATATTTTTCTTTATATTTTAATTTTTTTAATTTCACTGTTTTAATTATAACTGGTACTGCCACTGTTGTTACAGCTTATCTTGTTTTGATGATGGCCTAGAACTTAGGCCAAAACGTTGCCACACATTATAATAATTTTTTTCTTATTTGTGTGTTTATTTATTGACCGCACACCCAACCAAGATTCTCCCGTTAGGGGATGAACATGGGTTAATAAGAACATTCATTACTGCTTTTTGTTATAACAAGCAAACTTCCTACCAAATTTCATAATTTCGTACATGTTTTCAAGAAAAATATTTTGAAAGTGGTGATATCATGTTAAAGGCGTGTTTTCCTTCGGTTGTGCCCAGTAACTAAATATACTAAAAAGCCACCTCTATATCTTATTTATCTAATTTGCCAGATATTTAAGAGTATTTCAAAGCAAATTTGAGTATTTATATCTGGTCTGAGACTATATATTGTGGGTTTTGTAAAACAAAACACCTGCTTCCTAAATTTCTAAAAAATACATTTTAATATTTTTAGTATTTTACTAGCTACACCCACACGGCATTGGCCATGAAAAGAATTGAGAGTTGAATACTCTCCAAAATTTCAAGTTTTTTTTATGTTTAAATTTTAAAAGTTAATGAGAGTAACAGAAGACAGAACTATTGTTCTTATCATTCCTAATCACCATACTGTAAACTTTGTACAAAACATTGAAAAACAATTAAAAAAAAAAAAAAAAGATTTATGTTTAACTTTTATTTTTGTTTTAACACATTAATTATATATTGGACATTTCACCATACTCATTGATATATGAAATGAATGGTTAGTAAATAAAAATATTATAGCGAACTTAAATCCATCGAATGAACACATCATTCATTTCAATATCCTGGCTTGCTTTGCCGTGGTTATATGGAATGACAGAAAAGGAAGAAAAAAAGATGATTTTTACAAAAAAAATATTTTTTTTTTATTGTTAAGCTAGTACTATTATAAATGTGATTTTATTATTTGTATGACCATAGGTTATCAGAAAAAAATGTGTTTTTTTAATTAAGTCATATCAAGATATAACTTGAATTCAAAAAGCATTTTCTAAAAGTACTTAAACTTGTTTGTATTTCTATGCTTCAATTATTAGAACTCTTAGGAGGGGCTACCATAACTTTCATCAAAACAACAGCCTACCAACAAAAATGTAAATATTCCTAGACCAAAGGGGTGAACATTTTTCTCGGTAATCGACTGCACTGTTTAGAATTAGACTCATTTCCTTTAGACGTTTTCTAGAAACAGAATCAAAATGATTAAAAAAATTGTCAAAAAGAAAATATAGCTTCGCGTTTTTAGTTGACATCCGCGTGATGGTATAGAAGGATCAATCTAATTAGTGATTGATAAATTATTTGCCACTTCTATAAATTTGTTTTATTGGAAACTAGTTTCGAATGTTATACATTCATCTTCATTTCTAAAATCACACAAAAAAAAAATAAGCATAACAAATAAACAAGTATAACAATTCAAAATACAGTTTGGTATTATTATACACATTTAAATCAGTATTATAAAACATTTATGAATTATGAATTTAATTAAGACAAGAAATCAAATACACGTTGGTACTCACCAAGGTTTAAATGGATTATATCAAACAGAAAAGTTTGTACTGGTTTCCTCTTGCACTGAACTAACCATGAAAGAAAGGTAGGTAGAATGTTTATAGGTAAACGGTTTAAGGGTCGGGGTTTATCCAGTAATGCCGGTGAGTTATTGTTTTTTCTGTTATAGATGAGAATAAATTTCAGATTGGACTATTGGAGATATTTATTTGGCCATTTAAGCAAAAATCTGGATTGAATTTGAAGGATATTATCATTTCAAGTGCTTCAAAAACAAACATCATGAATTTTGAATTTATCGGAAACCCACCCAGACGGATGTGGTTATAAACAATGAATCTAGGAGACCGATATCACATAAACTCGCAGTCTTTAGCAGCATGGTTTCTCATCTTTTGAACATACCATTAAATAAAAAGAACTATAATAAAGAAATTGAAATAATATATTCCATAGCAAAAAATAACGGGTACAATAAAACTACTATCAATGATATTATAAAAAAACAAATACGAAAAAAGACAATTAATGATATCTATTCAACAACCCCCGAAGATAGGCCCATCCCGAATCATTATGTTTTGATTTCATATTACGGCTCTATATCCACCAAAGTCGGAAATGAATTGAAAAAAGTAGGATTAAACCTCGCATTTAAAATAGAAAAAACTCTATCCTCATATTTTTCTCCTCCTAAAGACAAAATAGACCCTTTCCAAAAAAGGGGAGTATACGAACTAAATTGTAATGATTGTGCAGCCAAATACACGGGAAAAACTGGAAGATCGCTAAATCAGAGATTAAAGGAACATATACGTGCATATAATAATAAGACAGAGAATTCCAACTTTGCAATTCATTTAAATGGAAAATAAAACATGAATTCTTCAAAGACTCAGGAGTTTAAGAATTCATGAATTAGTACATCACGTTGAAAACAGCCTCAAATTAAATATATATGAAGCACTTGAAATAATAAAATCCTTCAAATCCAATCCAGATTTTTGCTTAAATGACCAAATAAATATCTCCAATAGTCCAATCTTAAATTTATTCCCATCTATAACAGAAAAACCAATTACTCACCGGCATTACTAGAAACACCCCGACCTTTAAACCGTTTACCTATAAACATCCTACCTACCTTTCTTTCATTGTTAGATCAGTGCTGGAAGAAACCAGTACAAACTTTTCTGTTAGACATAATCCATTAAAACCTTGGTGAGTAACAACGTGTATTTGATTTCTTGTCTTAATTAAATTCACAATTCATAAATGTTTTATAATACTGATTTAAATATGTATAATAATACCAAACTGTATTTTGAATTGCTTATTTTTGAATTTTTTTGTGTGTTTTTAGAACTGAAGATGAATGTATAACATTAGGAACTAGTTTTCAATAGAACACAATTATAGAAGTTGCAAATAATTTATCAATCCCTAATCCACATTTTTACACTATATTTTTTCCCTTAATCTCCGATCTTATTAACAAACAGCGCTTCAACACAATAATTTCATTCTTGTTAAAAGGTTTTTGTAGTGAACTTGCTTCCACATGTATGATGTTGTAATTAAGATTACACAATTACCTATTTAAAAAAAATAGTTTTCTCCATTTCTCTAGCTAAGCGGAAGCATTTCGAAAAATTCAATGCTCATAAACCTTCCTCAAGAAATTTTTTAAATGATTGTGAAAACTGCAGCAAAATCGACCGACTTCTAGGGTAATAGGATCCAGATCAATCACTCTAAGTTTCATCAAAATACGATTAGGAGGGTTTCATGACCAGGTGTTCTAATGAGCACATATATCACATGAAACATGTCTTAATGCTATTTGATCAAAATTCAACAAAAAGATAATTTATACAAAGGTAAATAAGAATTCCTAAAAACTTCTACACGCTAGTGGAAAGACACCAGCATCAACATACTTCAGCCAAATGATAGGATAACAAAAGTGAAGTATCTGAAAATCAAAATAACATCGAAATGTGATGTTAATATTGATCGGATATCCATATCTAGCATTCTTCATAGCCAAACGATCTTAAAATAGCAAAGTCATTGTGTTTGTAAAAAACGTGAATATGGAAGTGCGCTATCTATAATACCGATTGAATATTCGTACTTAGTGCCATAGATAAGGATAAAGCAATAAAAATAACTAGGCCACCTTTAACAATGCAAGTGCCTTCTTTAGTTCATTAATCAGAACTTAAATACTAAAAGGCTTATAAAATAATAAAAAAAATATTACCCGAATAATTTACAAAGATCAGGAATTACAAAATTTCATATTGATCTTAAGATTGCTACATCAATATTTACTTTATCCTTAAAAAAGATCTGAAAAGCGAATTTAAATCGCTAATTAAAAAAAAAAAAAATGTGTTTGCTTTGTAGGAAATAGTTCCGAGAAATAACTAAAGTTTTTTAAAGCTTTAGTATTAAATAATCAAAAGAGATACCTCGGATAATGTCCTCAGCTGGACAACAGGGATCTTGTACCGATTGGCTAAGGCAGTCATTATAGTCATCACGTGACCGGGCAGCTTGAGGGTACCATCTCCTACCAGCCTGACGAGGAGTCCCATAGCATCCTCAATGTCAGTCCGAGAGAACAAGAAGTCTTCCAAGAGCCACACTCTAAGGTGCCTCGAGCGGAGCCTCTCGACCTTGTGGCAGATGTCGGCCAGGACTACACAAGATGTTATGTCTCCCACCACCAGCGAGTGGAGCAGCGCCAGCAGGAGACGCTGCGGCGTGCTGAGCTCCAGATCAGCGATGGTCGCGGGATGGAAGACGTTGGCTTCGGCTCCGTAGGTCGCACCGGACTGCATCTTACTGACGGGGATGTCGCGGAACAAGGTGGCGACTCTCTTCATTGGCTGGCTAGACGTCATCTTTTACAAAATGGCAACATGGAATTAACGATAGTAACAAGAACATAAAAATAAAAATGAAAGAATTCGACAAATATACTGGCAATGGATAGTGTAAAAATCGGAACTTCTTTTATCTTGTAGATGGATGCCTTCCATTTACAACGCATAACAGAAAATCATTAAAAAATTACTAATTATTTATTTTTATTTTTTTAAGTAGGTAATTAAATTAAATTTCCAAAACCATTGATTTTTTTTTATTATAAAATGTTCTTCATAATAACATATGATTGAATTTTCAAAGTAAAATTTACTATATATTTTCCATTTATAGCTAGTAATATATATATATATATATATATATATATATATATATATATATATATATATATATATATATATATATATATTAAAATTACTAAATTAACTACTTACTGCAAAGTAATATTACAGCGGTGCCAGTCACCAGTCTCTACTATCTGTTGAAACCAATGTGAATTTATCGGCCGGGAAATCGATAATTTATAGTCGAAACCTTATCGTTGAGTCCGATTAGATATAAAATAAATCTGCGCAATACTCAATTTGCTTAGTTAAATATTAAATATATGCTTAGTAAGTTTTAAATATAAATTAACAAAAATTAAAAAAAAAATGAAAGCAGAAAAATGATACAGGCTCCGAAACAAAGTAAGTAAATCACAGTGGGTTTTAAGATTTTTCAATTTTTAAGATTTTTCAATTTTTAAGATTTTTCAATTTTAAGATTTTTTCAATTTTTTTATACCTATTATTTACGAAGATATTTTCGTAGTAAGGAAATGTTTAATTTTCTTTTCTTTAATTCATTGAAAATATTGAAATTCTTAAGAAAAATTTCATATTATGCTTTTGTTAAATATTTATATCAGAGTTAATCGATGTTTTTGACAATAAAATCTTTAAAAGACAAATATTTTGAAAAATAGAACAGATTAAAATCACATATTTTACTGGCACCAATATTTTATAAATTACTGCATAATACAAGAAAATTTTTACAAGTGATATTGAAGAATATTTTTCTTCAAAGTAGAAAATTATGAGCGAAAAAAAAGAAAAAAACCTGGCTTGACGAACCGTTTGATTATTTCTGTAAAATAAATTAATTCCTAGTTACTCGTATATTTGCATCTTGGCCCTTCCTTCCGCTGCAATACGCGTGATATCATTTTGAAACATATTTTTATAATATTTTATTTTCATTTTCAATAATTAATGGAATGTTGTTTTTGTAAAATGTGTGGATTAATTTGTTCCTATCAAATCGTAACTGTGAATATATTGTTTAGGAATTAATGGTGACCAAATGAATACAGGGCCTTTTTAAATTTAAAATTATTTTAAAGTAATAAGTCACTATTTCGCTTTAAGAATAATTTGTTGGGTGGATTCATGTCTATCCTACCTCTGCTGATATAAAAGCACTCCAGTTACTATTTCAAGAACTGATAGCGATAAGAGACCTCTCGACTCCCCGAGCTCTTTTCTTCATAATATTAAAATCCGAAGTTTTATAAAAGAAGTTCAACAAAATTTCTTATTTCCAGGTTGTCATGTTACATAACAAATAAAAGCCCATACGATAATTTTTAAAATGATGCATATAACACCTCTCTAATATGTACCATCGGTTGTAAATTTAGGTGCATTTTTGTGATCCAAAATATAGTGAAATTCGGCAATTTCCGTAATTTGCAAAAAACGAAACTAAAAAACGCTGCCAATTATTGCACAATGGTTTATTATTTCCAAACAGTAATATTTCAAAAATATCTGGTCTTTACAGGACTTTACAAATAGCTTTGGTTTACAGTTCAGATAATTAGTTTATCTTTCAAATGAGCGTTAGGAGTGTTTCGGGAAAGGAACATGAGCAGAATACTTGATAAAGGATATCTACCAAGTTCAGCAAAGAAATTAAGCAGTAGGAGCCTATGGAGCAGAAATTTGAAGTTTTTCCCTAGATGATCGCCGTGAGATTGCCGAACTGTTGATGTTAGGAAAAACTGTGTGAATGCTGTATGAATCGATGTTAACCCAAATTTTGAGGGGGGAGAGTTAACATTTTTTTTCTTGGTCAATTACAAAGGCCTGTTATTATTGAAAATAATAAACCAAAAGCATTTATATAGATTTTTTATTATGATTTTTTACTCTTAATGCCTTGGTATGCTGATTCCAAAACAGCTTACCTTCCCTATCTACCTTTATAAATGACTGAGTCATGGGCTTATAAAATCTCTAATTGGCCACCATATTGAAACGAAATGCCGGATGGTAATGTCGAGCTCCGAGGATCATCCTGGGGTGACTGAGGCTTTGGTGCAGAATCTTAAGAAAATCGGCTCAGTCCGCCAGAACTACACAAGATGTTATGTCTCCCGTCATCAGCGAGTGGAGCAGCGCCAGCAGGAGACACTGCGGCGTGTTGAGCTCCAGGTCAGCGATGGTCGCGGGTCCGAAGATGTCGGCCGTACGCCGCTTACGATTTCAGCTGTGTCTGGTTCGACAATTGGATTTTGTAAAATGAATCAAATTGTTATTAGCTTATTTTTGAAGAAGTAAACACCAACAAATATTCTGCCTTGAATATCAGTTGTCTAAAATAATTTGAAGAGAAAACAACTGTTTTGTTTTTCATGTATAATTTCACATTAATATTTCCAGACCTAGTGGAAATATTTTTTAAATGTTATAAGTTAAATAAAAGAAATTTCATCAACACGATGGAGTTTTCTCTCCATCTCTCCGAAAAATCACAATATAGCTTTTATTTAGTTTATAAAAGTGAGAAACAATTTTTCTTTTTCTTTCCAGAATAGACACCTGACAATTTCGCCGCTACATCAACGGTAATAACTTTTGAAAGTGCACATCTTAATGCAAATTTCATTGATTAACTCTCGTTTATAGGAAAATGTTATTGTAAAGAATGGTGTAACATTTCCAAAGTAAGATATTTTTTCCGACCTTCTCAAAAAGTCGTTTTGTGCACACTCTTCAAATCCTGCTCTTACATTTATCCAGATCTGCCCGAGCTGTATTGGTAACATTTAATTACAGTGATTTACAAACCTCTCACAATTTCGTCACAATAGCTAAATGAAGAAATCTGGTGCGGTGCGCGCATCACACAACTTTCCCTTTCCGTCCTATAATAATTATCTTTTTAATATAATTTTAAAGAGCTCACATAAACAATACTTGAAATAAACTCAGCAGCATTCACTTCTTCACATCTTCTCCCACATAAGAACAATAAAACAGTTTTTAAACAATTTTAGTTCAACAATTCTGTACAGTATGTTTAAAAACATATGTTTTTAAAGTTTCGGTTTAGTTTCCATGGAAACATTTTATTTCCACTAAATAATATAAAAGTAGAACTTATTAAGTTAATTTTCACTTTTGTATTCTTGCAATACATTATTCAGAGCCTATTGCTGACAACAGATTGGCGGATTAGTGGGAGGAGGTTCGGTCGCATCGGCCTACATTTGGATGCGCCCGGTTATCTATCTAGGGTCTGGTAGTCCTCATAAGATATCTCTGTCTTTGCTAATATGGTCCGATTTTGATGATTCTTTTTTTTTTTGGATAATTTAATTATCTTTCGTACCAATTAATTCTATGCATAATTTACCATAAAATGCGTAGTTTTTATGTTGTGCCCTTTATTTTATGTTAATAAAATATCCTCTTCATCATAACTTTTATCCCTGCATTTCCTCGGTCATGTACTACAAATATGAAAAGTTAAAGGGCTTAATGAAGAATAATTTAGGCAGATTTCATCAAAATCGTTAGATCCGTTTTCGAGAAAATTAAAAAAAAGGAGTAAAATGGATTATATAAAGTGGCACTTCCGGTTAGTTGATTTTGACGAAATAGTTGCTGTAACATCACATGCTTGTGCCAACCGTAAATATGTAATTTCAGTATCGTACAACTTTCCGTTTTTGAGCAAGGCTGTTCACAGACCCACAGGCCATTGTGCCATAGTATGTTATTTGGACTCTTAAAAGAAGAGAATCTTAAAATATGTTTTTTCATTGAAAACTCGAATTCGAAAATTTTCACGATCGCAATACTTTATTTCATATATTGGTAAGGGGAAGTAAAGAATTAATAGCTGAGGTAAAAAGAAAATATACAAAATAGAAATTGAAAAGTTTTATTATGTAGATAAAATTCAAAATGTTCACAAGAAAGTAAGGCAGATAACAGAGATAGGGTGCAAGATAAATGGAAAATTGTGTTTTATAATTATTGATACTAACCGACTGCATATTTGTGTCGATTCCTTCAATTACCTGCTAATATTGATCCCAAAAATATTTCCAAGTTCACTTTTGGCTCAAGTTCACTGGATTTGAACTCGTAGTTGGTTTTTAATAAAAGTTTTTGAAGGAAACCAAACAACCTTTAGATGTAGAATCTGTCAAGAAATAATTTTATATGAAAAGTGGATATATTGACTTTGGATAGAATGCTCCTAAAATGTAACTATGGCCAATCCATGAAGATACTATTTAAAAGTTTGGTAGCTACTCGTTCTTAAAAAACAATATTGTTTTAAGTGCACCTGCGATTTCTTACTTTTTTTAAAGATAGGTTATTAATTTTTTAATCTTATTATGAAAGATAATTCGTGTTTCTGAAAATTCAAACATGTGATTTGAAAAAGAAAGGAGATTTAATGAATGAGATGAATGTTTATTTAAGGGCAATGCAACATGGACATACATTTTGTTATTTAGAAATCCATCAACTGATTACTTAAAAATATGGCCTTCGGGGCAATCAAAGTAACTAAAGCAATTAGAAGGTTATTGTAATAAAAATATTTATTATTAAATAGGAAATAACTGGAAATAAGGAATGTTGAATGATATTATAAAATTATGAAATAAAGCTTCAATAATAAAATATCATAAAAATTATTCGTTTATTATCAATAATAAGAGTATATTTTACAAAAATAAAATTACACATTCAAAACTAAAATATATTCATAAAAGTTGTTTTTTTTATAAAAAGAAATAAAGTTCAATAACAACCAGGCTGATGAGGTCGCTGGATCCCGCCCTTGGACCTCAGGTAGTCTGCTACAGCTCTGTGCTTGTTGCCAATAGCAAGGCCTAAGGCAGTCCATCCACCACTATACCTATCATTGACAGGGGCCCCGCGGTCAACGAGCAGCTGCACCTCGGCCAAGTGACCTCCATATGATGCTTCCATTAGCGGTGTCCAGCCTGTAACTGACTTAGCTGCTGGGTCTGCCCCGCGGTCCAACAGCACTGTCACCACCGCTGTGTGTCCTGCTGCTGCTGCATAATGTAAGGCAGTATACTGGTACTGACCTTTCATATCCACCGCCGCCCCGGCATCGAGCAGCGCTGTCACGACCTCCACATGGCCACGGCCGGCCGCACAATGTATTATCCCATCGCCATTGCCGTCCCACAGAGCCAGGTCAGCCCCACTCTCCACCAGTACCTGTAGGACTTCTCGCTTATTCTTCACAGCAGCTAAGAAGGCTGGAGTGTCGCCATTATTATCCTTGTCATCCACCCTGGCTCCAGCGATCAACAGAGAGTCCACCGACCCATAGCAACCTCCTTCAGCGGCGTAATGAAGCGCGGTCCGACCTACTTTGTCTTTTATTTTATGATCGGCCCTGTTTATCAATAACAAACTTACTATATCCGCCTTGCTACTTCTTGCAGCGATCATCAAAGGAGTGCAGCCCGCGTCATCCTGTGTGTCCACAGCCGCTCCCATCCTGAGGAGCATTCTCGCAATCGAAGGATTACAAGCGACATGCAATGGCGTGAGGCCGTTATGATTTTTCATGTTTATTGGTATCTTCCAATCTTTCAGGAATTTGAACATTTCAACATTTCCTGAGCGAGCTATGGCATGGACTATGGAGTCTCCATCTTGCAACCTGACACCAGATACAGCACTGCGATCCGCTCCTTTCTTCAGTAACAACTCAATACCGCGGACATTACCTGCCTTAACGGCTTGTACTAATGGCGTTTCGCCGAGGTGGTTCTTACCGTTCAAGTTCATTCCTCCTCCTAGCAATGCTTCCAGTGCTTCGTTGTGAACTCCAGCGGCAGCGATGTGGAGGTAGGTGTCTCCTTCTTCCGAACGCTTGTCATATTTAGCGCCAGCCATTAACAGAGGCTTAACTGAAGACGCACTATTATGTCTCACTGCTTCCTCCAGTGGAGTGGCATTACTGGAGTTCACAACTTCCAGGTCCGCGTTCAGGATACTAAGGGCTGCGATGGAGGCATTGCTGCCGGCCCTTGCAGCCAAATGCAGAAGGCTGTCCCCGGACTGAGTCGACCCACATACATCTGCTCCTTCACTCGCCAGCTCGAAAATATCTCTGGGACTGTTGTTTGCGACAGCATTTTCGAGTTGAATCGCCAAACCGCAGCGGCCCTCCTGAAACACAAATATTGAATTGTTGTTGTATATGCTTCATATCCAATTCATCAATTGACTTTATAATAAGAATCTCATATTGACATAATTATCGATTAATCTCAAATCGATTCTTATTTACTTCTTCTGATATATTCGATATTTGAGTCCATATTTAGGTTATGGTGGCCGATAAATATCATAAATAAAATCACGAACCGATTTTTATTCACTTCTTCCAATATATTCGATATTAGAGTCGATTAATTGGTTATCGAAGACGCTAAATAGGAAACTGCAATTTAAATAAAGATCGATTAATTTCAAATCGATTTTTATATACTTCTTCCAATATATTCGACATTAGAGTCGATTATTAGGTTATCGAAGACGCTAAATACGAAACTGCAATTTAAATAAAGATCGATTAATTTCAAATCGATCTTCATCTACTTCTTCCAATATATTTGATATTAGAGTCGATTATTAGGTTATCGAAGACGCTAAATAGGAAATTGCAATTTAAATAAAGATCGATTAATTTCAAATCGATTTTTATATACTTCTTCCAATATATTCGATATTAGAGTCGATTATTAGGTTATCGAAGACGCTAAATACAAAACTGCAATTGATATAAAGATCGATTAATTTCAAATCGATTTCAATATACGTCTTCTAATATATTCTATATTAGTATCGATTAATATGTTGTCGGGATGCTAAATACGAATCTACAATCGATATATTAATCGATTAATCAATTTTACTTCTTCCCATAAATTCGATGTTACTGTTCATTATTAGGTTATCGAGGAGGCTAATTACGGAACTAATATCGAAACAGAAATCAATTAATCACGGATAGATTTTTTGTACTTCGTTCCGATATATTTGATGCTAGAACGCTAAATATGAAAGTGGTATAGACACATACAATTCGATTATTTTATTTCTTCCGATTTTTCCCTCCTTAAAATAATTACACTGTATGTACATAGAAATTTTGAGATTCGGATGTTATTTCTGACAAAAGAAATTTTAATGAACGTTTTTTTTATTTTTTGATTATATTATCGATAGTTTTTAAAAGTATAAATAGATCCGATAGTTTATTACTATCGATATATCACTAAGACAAATAAATAATACAAATGGTGATTGTACTCAGATGTATATCAGATTGAATTGTATTGAATTGAATTGAATTGAATTGAATTGAATTGTATATTGAATTGAATTGTATATTTAGAATGCGCAATGTAGATACAGACATTTTTTTAGAAGTTAGAAGGTTTTATTGTTGAAAAACTTTCAGAATATACCATATGAAACATGGCTGAAAGCCTTCAAGATAAAAATGTATTATAACAATTTTATTTTTGCCTAAATATAATTTTATCTTTTATTTTTTATAATGATTCATGGCTAATAAAAATATTGTTTTATAAATAATAATTATATTATTTCATACCATTATACTCATTTAATCCACAGTTTTTTTGCTTTTTCTCTATTTTCTTTTGACATTTTGATATTTTTCTAGCGATTATTGGTGGATATCGATATATAGTAACGAATATCGATATTTTACTTTCCATGTCCCAACCCTTCTATGCAGGAATGTTCTCTTTGAGGCCTGCAGCTGGTCCTGAAAGGTCGAGGAAAAGAATTTCCGCATCTTTTTCTTCATTGAAGATTTTTACTACTGCAAAGTTCTACTTACCATCATAGTGTGCAGCCACATAGTTATTGGAGATGGCTAAGCACAAACCCGATCAGAAAATGTTTGATAAGAGAAGATTAGTCTGTTCTAAAATCAGTAAAAAGGCTCTTATTGACCTATCCCACCCCCCTCCCCTCTTCCCTCTCAACACTCCCACATATTTCTTTAATATTTTTCTAGTGAAACTTGAATTCAGAAAGCATTTTCTAAAAGCACTTAAACTTTTTTGCATTTCTATGCTTCAATTACACAGGCCAACAAAAAAATGTTTGGATAATTTTTTAACTTTAATAGTTAATCTTTATAGATTTTTATGTGCTGAATCTAAATCTGGCCATAGTTTTTTTTTGTATCACACATAGGTTTCCAGCAATATGCTTTGTATTATATAGTATAAACCCTATCTAAACCCCTATACGGTATACGGGGGAATTAATGAAACTCTATGTTACATCATAAGCATGGTTTTTATTTACAGGATCTACGAGGTTTTTGCGTAGAATGTTCTTCTCACCGGGTTTTAAAGACTTCCTCAGAGGCCAGTTCTTTCTGCACCAATGTTGATCCCTAGCCGTACTGTTCCATTCACACAGGAAACATGGAAATTTGGTAAAACCACCTTGCTGACCAAGGAGCATGCATGCTATTTTTAAATCACCACATATCATCCAACCATGAGCAGAATAGCCTATTCGATTTAACAC
Source organism: Rhaphigaster nebulosa (assembly GCA_948150685.1). Taxonomy (NCBI): domain Eukaryota; kingdom Metazoa; phylum Arthropoda; class Insecta; order Hemiptera; family Pentatomidae; genus Rhaphigaster; species Rhaphigaster nebulosa. The sequence goes on from OX411310.1 coordinate 139,629,804, forward strand.
TGTTTCTAGGTTTTCATAGTTTTCTTTATAATCACAATTTTTAAATTGTGGGTGATACAGCTTTTTTAATATCATATTTGGATTCAGCGCCCTAAAACCTAAAGGAATAAGGTATTTCCAGTGTAAAAGTTTTTTCATCGTTGGCCTGTGTTATTGCAACTATTTGGAGGGGCTACCATAACTTTCAAAATGTAAACATTCCTAGACCAAAGGGGTGAACATTTTTCTCGGCAATCGGCTGCATTGTTTAGAATTCGTCTCATTTCCTTTGACGTTTTCTAGGAACAGGATCAAAACGATAAAAAAATTGTCAAAAAGACAATAGAGCTTCACGTTTTTACTCTTCTTTCCCCTTAATCTCCGATCTTATTAACAAATGACGCTTTAACACAATAATTTCACAATACACATTAAATTATATTAATATAAATCAGTACTATAAAACATTTATGAATTATGAATTTAATTAAGACAAGAAATCAAATGTTGGTACTCACCAAGGTTTAAATGGATTATATCAAACAAAAAAGTTTGTACTGGTTTCTTTTCGGATTGTACTAACAATGAACGAGAAATAGGCAGGATGTTTTTAGGTAAACGGTTTAAGGGTCAGGAGTTTTTCCAGTAATGCCGGTGAGTAATAGTTTTTTCTGTTATAGATGGGAATAAATTTAAGATTAGACTATTGGAGATATTTATTTGGTTATTTAAGGAAAAAATCTGGATCGGATTTGAAGGATTTTATTATTTTTGGAAAGGGTCTATTTTGTCTTTAGGAGAAGAGAAATATGAGGATAGGGATTTTCTATTTTAAATGCGGGGTTTAATCCTAGTTTTTTCATTTCCGACTTTGGTGGATATAGGGCCGTAATATGGAATCAAAACATAATGTTTCGAGATGGGCCTATCTTCGGGGGTTGTTGAATAGATATCATTAATTGTATTTTTTCGTATTTGTTTTTTTATAATATCATTGATAGTAGTTTTATTGTACCCGTTATTTTTTTCTATGGAATATATTATTTCAATTTCTTTATTATAGTTCTTTTTATTTAATGGTATGTTCAAAAGACGGTAAATCATGCTATTAAAGGCTACGAGTTTATGTGCTATCGGTCTCCTGGCTTCATTGTTTATAACGACATCCGTGTGGGTGGGTTTCCGGTAAATTCCAAATTCACGATGTTTGTTTTTAACTGAGATTTCTAAATCTGTATTTGATTTCTTGTCTTAAATAAATCCATATTCATTAATGTTTTATAATACTGATTTATATTAATCTAATTTAATATGTATAATAATACCAAACTATATTTTGAATTGCTTATTTTTGATTTTTTTGTGTGTTTTTAGAACTGAGGATGAATGTATAACATTCGAAACCAGTTTTCAATAAAACAAATTTATAGTAGTGGCGAATAATTTATCAATCCCTAATTAGATTGATCCTTCTATACCATCATGCGAATGTCAACTGAATAGTATTTTTGTTAGTTTTAGGTATAACATAGAAATAGTTATCAAGAAAAATATTTTTAAAGTTGCAAGTGCACGCACCTATGGGTTCGATTTCCGAGGCTTCGAATAGTGCCAAATTAAAAAAACAAAAAATAAATTTAACGAAAACTATAAATGATGGGACAAAATAATTTTGCAGGTGTTATCAGGATAACAATAGGATCAATCACTCTAAGATTCATCAAAATCCGAGGGGGCGGGTGTAAGTTCTAAATGAGCACATATATCACATGAAACATGTCTTAATGCTATTTGATCAAAATTCATCAAAAAGATAATTTATAAACAGGTAAATAAGAATTCCTAAAAACTTCTATACCCTAGTGAAAAAATACCAGCATCTACTTCAGCTAAATGATAGGATAACAAAAGTGAAGTATCTGAAAATCAAAATAACATCGAAATGTGATGATCATATTGATCGGATATCCATATCTAGCATTCTTCATAGCCAAACGATCTTAAAATAGCAAAATCATTGTGTTAGTAAAAAACGTGAATATGGAAGTGCGCTATCTATAATATCGATTGAATATTCGTACTCAGTGCCATCGATAAGGATAAAGCAATAAAAATAACTAGGCCATCTTTAGCAATGCAAGTGCCTTCTTTAGTTCATTAATCAGAACTTAAATACTAAAAGGCTTATAAAGTTGTGAAAAAAATATTACATGAGTAATTTACAAAGATCAAGAATTACTAAATTTCATATTGATCTTAAGATTGCTACATCAATATTTACTTTATCCTTAAGAAAGATCTGAAAAGCGAATTAAGATCACTAATTAAAAAAAAAATAATAAAACAAAAAATGTGTTTGCTTTGTAGGAAATATTTCCGAGAAATAACTGTTTTTAAAGGTTTAGTATTAAATAATGGAAAGAGATACCTCCGATAATGTCCTCAGCTGGACAACAGGGATCTTGTACCGATTGGCTAAGGCAGTCATTATAGTCATCACGTGACCGGGCAGCTTGAGGGTACCATCTCCTACCAGCCTGACGAGGAGTCCCATAGCATCCTCAATGTCAGTCCGAGAGAACAAGAAGTCTTCCAAGAGCCACACTCTGAGGTGTCTCGAGCGGAGCCTCTCGACCCTGTGGCAGATGTCGGCCAGGACTACACAAGATGTTATGTCTCCCGTTACCAGCGAGTGGAGCAGCGCCAGCAGGAGACACTGCGGTGTGCTGAGCTCCAGGTCAGCGATGGTCGCGGGTCCGAAGATGTTGGCTTCGGCTCCGTAGGCCGCTCCGGACTGCATCTTACTGACGGGAATGCCGCGGCACAAGGTCGCGACTCTCTTTATTGGCTGGCTGGACGTCATCTCTTCAAACTGACAACATGAAATTAATGATAGTAAGTAACAAGAACATAAAAATAAAAATGAAAGAATTCGCCAAATATACTGGCAATGGATAGTGTAAAATCGGAACTTCTTTTATCGTATAGAATAAGAATGCCTTCCATTTACAACGTATCACAGAAAATCATTAGAAAATTACTACTGTTTAAAATTATAAAATTTACTTTAAAAAAAAAGTCTGGCCTTATTAGAGAATGCATTCAGCCTGTGTGTTTCTTTAATTATTATATTCTTTTCATTCTAATCGAATTTACGTTATTTTAAATTAAATTTATTGATTAATGTCCTCCACGGCTAATTAAATCCGATGATGAATCATTTTCATTTGATATTTATTTTTATTTTTTAAGTAGTAATTATGTTCAATTTTCATTGATTTTTTTGTATTATAAAATGTTCTTTGCAATAATGTATGATTAAATTTTCAAAGTAAAATTTACTATGTATTTTCCATTTATAGCTAGTAATATATATTAAAATAACTAAATTAACTACTTACTGCAAAGTAATATTACAGCGGTACCAGTCACAACTCTCTACTACTGTTGAAACCAAAGTGAATTTATCGGACGGGAAATCGATAATTTATAGTCGAACCCTTATCGTTGAGTGAGCTCTTTAGATTAGATTTCGAATAAATGTGCGCAGTACTCGATTTGCTTAGAAAAATATCTTTTAAATATAAAACAGCAAATATAAAATAAAAAAATGATACAGGTTCCAAACCAAAGCCGAACATCAGGTCTCTAAATTAGCTGCAAGCAACGGACCAGTCAACGTCCTGCCAATTCAGACATCATCAGGGCTGAAACAAGATGACATAATTGCAGATGAGAGGCAGCACTTCGGCACATCTCACGTCAGCATATCAAAAACACCAATGAACTAGAAGAGACAGCTGAGGACTCTACGAAATTTCAAGTGGTGCTGGTGTTATTAATTTACTGGTGCTTTCGAGACTTAAGGTTTGGTTGTTTTATTTTTTCCAATTACAGTCTAAAAATATTTAAAAAGAAGTAAATAAGAGTACGAAACACCAGGGATATGAATCACCGAAAATTTTTAAAGAAAATATATTCATTGCAGTGACAGGCGCTGAAAATTGTCCTCTTACGATGACATCAGTAAATCACAGTCGGCTTTTTTTCAATTTTTTTATACCGATTATTTACGTAAATATTTTTGTAGTAAGGCAATCTTTAATTTTCTTTTCTTTATTTCATTGAAAATATTTAAATTCTTAAGAAAAATTTCATATTATGCTTTTGTTATATATTTATATCAGAGGTAATCGATGTTTTTGACAATAAATTTCTTTAAAAGAAAAATAATTTGAAAGATGGAACAGATTAAAATCACATATTTTATTAGAACCAATATTTTCTAAAATACTGCGTAATAAAAGAAAATTTTTACAAGTGAAATTGAAGAATATTTTTCTTCAAAGTTGAAAATTATGAGCGAAAAAAAAGAAAAAAACCTGGCTTGACGAACCTTTTGATTATTTCTGTAAAATAAATTAATTCCTAGTTACTCGTATATTTAAATTTCGGCCCTTCCTTCCGCTGCAATACGCGTGATATCATTTTGAAACATATTTTTATAATATTTTATTTTCATTTTCAATAATTAATGGAATGTTGTAAAATGTGTGGATTAATTTTTTCCTATCAAATCGTAACTGTGAATATATTGTTTAGGAATTAATGGTGACCAAATGAATACAGGGCCTCTTTAAATTTAAAATTATTTTTAAACTTTAATAAGTTACTATTTCGTTTTAAGAATAATTCGCTGGGTAGATTTGTTTTCCTACCTCTGCTGATATAAAAGCACTCCAGTTACTACTTCAAGAACTGATAGCGATAAGAGACCTCTCGACTCCCCGAGCTCTTTTCTTCATAATATTAAAATATTCTCAACGAAATTGTTAAACATTTCAAAACTCCTTGTCCTAATGTTAGAAAATATTCCTGTACCAACATTGTTGATCATATCTTAAAACTAAATTAGTTTTAGGTGGAAATGGTTAAAATAAAACGAACTGAAGAAATGTATTAACTTTTCATTTAACATTCTATGTTTTTTTACCGCCACCCTCACAATTTTATTATAGATTATTAATACGGCCAACCATATCGTAATTGAAGAGCTTAGTGGAAGGACATTTTAGGAAACGTTTATTCCAAGTAGAGGAAAGTGTCCTATTATGAGATACTTTTCGTAAAATTGCACTAGGAATTTTCCAATATAATATTTACCAAATAAATAAAGAATCGCTAATAGTCTTTTAAAATGCTAAGAAACTTTTTAAAGAATGGTATCCCAAATGTGTTTAACAGTATTTTCAACAATTTTCTACAAAAGTTGTTTTGGGAAAGGATTGCCCAATATGAGGAAGTTCTTCATAAAATTCAATATTTTACATGCTTATTTTCCAACAGAAAGGATAAAAATACTTCTTTTCAGTTTTGATTATCTATTTGTACCAGTGCCCAAATAAATCTTGCCTAAATCTGACATTATTTGATTAGAGACAAACCAGATTTCTATATTTTCAGTTATATTAGAAAGTGGCAGTTTTATGGCTCATTTTAAGGATGATTGTACTGACTTCCATTTGGCATGCATCATGACGACCTAAAGATAAGAATTTATTTTCTACTTATTTTATAAATTTTATAATTCATCATATCATAACAAGACAGAGCAGCCTAATTTTCACTTCATATGCCTCTTCACCCTGTGTTCTTGGACAAAACATTTATTACCTAACTAGCTTTGTACTCGCACGGCGCTGCCCGTGAAAAGAATTGCTAGTTAAATAACCATCCAATTTTCAAGTTTTTTTATTTTTTTATGTTTAACTTTTAAAAGATACTTTGAGTAACAGAAGGGAGGACTAGTTCCGAGAAATAACTGTTTTTTAAAGCTTTAGTATTAAATAATGGAAAGAGATACCTCGGGTAATGTCCTCAGCTGTACACCAGGGATCTTGTACCGATTGGCTAAGGCAGTCATTATTGTCATCACGTGACCGGGCAGCTTGAGGGTACCATCTCCTACCAGCCTGACGAGGAGTCCCATAGCATCCTCAATGTCAGTCCGAGGGAACAAGAAGTCTTCCAAGAGCCACACTCTGAGGTGCCTCGAGCGGAGCCTCTCGACCTTGTGGCAGATGTCCGCCAGGACTACACAAGACGTTATGTCCCCCGTCACCAGCGAGTGGAGCAGCGCCAGCTGGAGACGCTGCGGTGTGCTGAGCTCCAGGTCAGCGATGGTCGCGGGCTTGAAGACGTTGGCTTCGGCTCCGTTGGCCGCACTGGACTGCATCTTACTGACTGGGATGTCGCGGCACAATTAAGATACAACATGAAATTAATGATAGTAACAAGAACATAAATATAATAGTGAAAGAATTCGCCAAATATACTGGCAATAAATAATGTAAAAAGCGGAACTTCTTTTATCCTACAGACTTATGTTGCCTTCCATTTACAACTTATCACAGGAAATCATTAAAAAATTACAGCATAATACCTTAAAAATATATAATATACCTAAAAAAAAAACCTTACCCTACTAGGGAATGTGTTCAGCCTGGATGTTTATTTTATTATTAAATTATTTTCATTTTAATCGAATTTACCTGATTTTACATTTAATTTAATGATTAGAGTCCTCCATTGCTAATGCAATCCAATGATGAATCATTTTTATTTGATATTTATTTTTATTTTCAATAATAAACCTTTGTAATTGACCAAGGAAAAGAAATGACAACCCCTCCCAAGATTTGAGGTTTTACATTTCGAAATACGTAAAAACCAAATGTCGAATAAAAAAAAAATCCGCCCGTCCAAAATCGGACCAGTATCAGCTGAGATATAACGTAATGAACTTTGTACACTATTTCCCCGGCACTACAGTTCTGGGTGGCCCTAGGCCTTCTGACCTCCTGGCATCTCTTGGTCTTTCCTTTATTTTTTCTTCCTAAAGTGCCCCTCTAACATTTTCCTCTGTTCCTTTTCTTCATCTGATTACATGTCCTAACCATCTCAGCCTGCTTGCTTTGGCACAGTTTCTTCTTAACACCCTCACGTCGGCACATAATCGGCGATCATCTTAGGACTAGTTTCAAATTTCGGCTCCATAGGTTGCTACTATTTTATTTCTTTGCTGATATTGTTAGACACGTTCCTTTCCCGAAAAACTCTACATATATACATATTATCTTTTTTTAATGCAATAACAATATCTCGAATAAGTACCTAAAGATGAAAAATAATTTGTGAGAAGATATCCGAAGGCAGCCGCCCGCAGGTCTAAAATCTATTTTTCAAATCAAAACCAGACTCCTAATAAAATATTAAAACGGATTTCAGCTGCATTTGGTTGGACAATTGGATTTTGTAAAATGAATCAAATTGTTATTAGGTTATTCTTGAAGAAGTAAACACCAACAAATATTCTGCCTTGAATATCAGTTGTCTAAAATAATTTGAAGAGAAAACAACTGTTTTGTTTTTCATGTATAATTTCACATTAACTTTTCCAGACCTAGTGGAAATATTTTTTAATTGTTATAAGTTAAATAAAAGAAATTTCATCAACACGATGGAGTTTTCTCCCCATCTCCCCGAAAAATCACAACATAGCTTTTATTTAGTTTATAAAAGTGAGAAACAATTTCATTTTTTTCTTTCCGGAATAGACACCTGACAATTTCGCCTCTACATCAACGGTAATAACTTTTGAAAGTGCACATCTTAATGCAAATTTCAATGATTAACTCTTGTTTCTGGGAAAATACATGTTCATTACATTCTCAAATACAAGACAGTTTCCTCAACTTTTTCATACACGCAATAGCGAGCGTGGTGTAACATTTCAAAAGTAAGATATTTTTTCCGACCTTCTCAAAAAGTCGTTTTGTGCACACTCTTCAAATCCTGCTCTTACATTTATCCAGATCTGCCCGAGCTGTATTGGTGACATTTAATTACAGTGATTTACAAACCTCTAACAATTTCGTCACAATAGCTATATGAAGAAATCTGGTGCGGTGCGCGCATCACACAACTTTTCCTTATCGTCCTATAATAATTATCTTTTTAATATAATTTCAAAGAGTTCACATAAGCAATATTTGAAATAAACTCAACAGCATTCACTTCTTCACATCTTCTTCCACATAAGAACAATAAAACAGTTTTTAAACATTTTTAGTTCAACAATTCTGTACAATATGTTTAAAAACATTTGTTTTAAAAGTTTCGGTTTAGTTTCCATGGAAACATTTTATTTCCATTAAATAATATAAAAATAGAACTTATTAAGTTAATTTTCACTTTTGTATTCTTGCAATACATTATTCAGAGCCTATTGCTGACAACAGATTAGCGGATTAGTGGGAGGAGGTTCGGTCGCATCCGCCTACATTCGGATGCGCTCGGTTATCTATCTAGGGTCTTGTAGTCCTCATGAGATATGCTCTATCTTTGCTAATACTGGTCCGATTTTGATGATTCTTTTTTTTTTTTGGATAATTTAATTATCTTTCGTACAATTCGATGCATAATTTACCATAAAATGCGTAGTTTTTATGTTATGCGCTTTATTTTATGTTAATAAAATATCCTCTTCATCATAACTTTTTTCCCTGCATTTCCTCGGTGATGTACTACAAATATGAAAAGTTAAAGGGCTTAATGAAGAATAATTTAGACAGATTTCATCAAAATCGTTAGATGCGTTTTCGAGAAAATTGCAAAAAGGAGTAAAATCGATTATATAAAGTGGCACTTCCGGTTAGGAGGAATAGTTCCGATAGGAATAGTTCCGATTTTGAGGAAATAGTTCAGATTAGTTAAGACTCAGAGAATCTTAAAATGTGTTTTCCATTGAAAACTCAAATTCGAAAATTTTCACGATCACAATACTTTATTTCATATATTGGTAAGGGCAAATAAAGAATTATTAGCTGAGGTAAAAAGAAAATATACAAAATAGGAAATGAAAAGTTTTATTTTGTCGATAAAATTCAAAATGTTCAGAAGAAAGTAAGGCAGATAACAGAGATAGGTGCAAGATAAATGGAAAATTGTGTTTTATAATTATTGATACTAACCGACTGCATATTTGTGTCGATTCCTTCAATTACCTGCTAATATTGATCCCAAAAATATTTCCAAGTTCACTATTGGCTCTCGACCATGATTCTTATAAAGGTAGATATGCAGGTACATTCCTTCACTTAGGATGGAGAGGGTTACAAGATGGGGGATTTTCGTAGTCGGGTTTGTTTTTAATAAAAGTTTTTGAAGGAAACCAAACAACCTTTAGATGTAGAATCTGTCAAGAAATAATTTTATATGAAAAGTGGATATATTGACTTTGGATAGAATGCTCCTAAAATGTAACTATGGCCAATCCATGAAGATACTATTTAAAAGTTTGGTAGCTACTCGTTCTTAAAAAACAATATTGTTTTAAGTGCACCTGCGATTTCTTACTTTTTTTAAAGATAGGTTATTAATTTTTTAATCTTATTATGAAAGATAATTCGTGTTTCTGAAAATTCAAACATGTGATTTGAAAAAGAAAGGAGATTTAATGAATGAGATGAATGTTTATTTAAGGGCAATGCAACATGGACATACATTTTGTTATTTAGAAATCCATCAACTGATTACTTAAAAATATGGCCTTCGGGGCAATCAAAGTAACTAAAGCAATTAGAAGGTTATTGTAATAAAAATATTTATTATTAAATAGGAAATAACTGGAAATAAGGAATGTTGAATGATATTATAAAATTATGAAATAAAGCTTCAATAATAAAATATCATAAAAATTATTCGTTTATTATCAATAATAAGAGTATATTTTACAAAAATAAAATTACACATTCAAAACTAAAATATATTCATAAAAGTTGTTTTTTTTATAAAAAGAAATAAAGTTCAATAACAACCAGGCTGATGAGGTCGCTGGATCCCGCCCTTGGACCTCAGGTAGTCTGCTACAGCTCTGTGCTTGTTGCCAATAGCAAGGCCTAAGGCAGTCCATCCACCACTATACCTATCATTGACAGGGGCCCCGCGGTCAACGAGCAGCTGCACCTCGGCCAAGTGACCTCCATATGATGCTTCCATTAGCGGTGTCCAGCCTGTAACTGACTTAGCTGCTGGGTCTGCCCCGCGGTCCAACAGCACTGTCACCACCGCTGTGTGTCCTGCTGCTGCTGCATAATGTAAGGCAGTATACTGGTACTGACCTTTCATATCCACCGCCGCCCCGGCATCGAGCAGCGCTGTCACGACCTCCACATGGCCACGGCCGGCCGCACAATGTATTATCCCATCGCCATTGCCGTCCCACAGAGCCAGGTCAGCCCCACTCTCCACCAGTAGCTGTAGGACTTCTGGCTTATTCTTCACAGCAGCTAAGAAGGCTGGAGTGTTGCCTTTATTGTCCTTGTCATCCACCCTGGCTCCAGCGATCAATAGAGTGTCCACCGACCCAGAGCAACCTCCTTCAGCGGCGTAATGAAGCGCGGTCCGACCTTCTTTGTCTTTTATCTTATGATCGGCGCCATTTAGCAATAACAAGTTTACGGTATCCGCCTTGCTATTTCTTGCAGCGATCATCAAAGGAGTGCAGCCCGCGCCATCCTGTGTGTCCACAGCCACTCCCATCCTGAGGAGCATTCTCGCAACGGAAGAATTATAAGCGACATGCAATGGCGTGAGGCCGTTATAATTTTTCATGTCTGCTGGTATCTTCCAATCTTTCAGTAATTTGAGGACTTCGACATTTCCTGATCGAGCTACGACATGGACTATGGAGTCTCCATCTTGCAACCTGACACCAGATAGAGCACCGCAATCCGCTCCTTTCTTCAGCAACAACTCAATACCGCGGACATTACCTGCCTTAACGTCTTGTACTAATGGCGTTTCGCTGAGGTGGTTCTTTTCGTTCAAGTTCATTCCTCCTCCTAGCAATGCTTCCAGTGCTTCGTTGTGGACTCCAGCGGCAGCGATATGGAGGTAGGTGTCTCCTCCAATGAAACGCTTGTCAAATTTAACGCCAGCCGTTAATAGAGCCTTAACTGAAGACGCACGATTATGTCTCACTGCTTCCTCCAGTGGAGTGGCATTACTGGAGTTCACAACTTCCAGGTCCGCGTTCAGGATACCAAGGGCTGCGATGGAGGCACTGCTGCCGGCCCTTGCAGCCAAATGCAGAAGGCTGTCTCCGGACTGAGTCGACCCACATACATCTGCTCCTTCACTCGCCAGCTCGAAAATATCTCTGGGACTGTTGTTAGCGACAGCATTTTCGAGTTGAATCGCCAAACCGCAGCGGCCCTCCTGAAACACAAATATTCAATTGGTGGTGTATATGCTTCATATCCAATTCATCAATTGACTATATAATAAGAACCTCATATTGACATAATTATTGATTAATCTCAAATCGATTCTTATTTACTTCTTCTGGTATATTCGATATTTGAGTCCATATTTAGGTTATGGCGGCCGATAAATATCATAAATAAAATCACGAATCGATTTTTATATACTTCTTCCACTATATTCGATATTAGAGTCGATTATTAGGTTATCGAAGACGCTAAATACGAAACTGCAATTGATATAAAGATCGATTAATTTCAAATCGATTTCAATAAACGTCTTCTAATATATTCTATATTAGTATCGATTAATATGTTGTCGGGGACGCTAAATAGGAAACTGCAATTTAAATAAAGATCGATTAATTTCAAATCGATTTTTATATACTTCTTCCAATATATTCGACATTAGAGTCGATTATTTGGTTATCGAATACGCTAAATACTAAACTGCAATTGAAATGAAGATCGATTAATTTCAAATCGATCTTTATATACTTCTTCCAATACATTCGATATTAGTGTCGATTAATAGGTTTTCGTGGACGCTAAATATGTAACTGCAATCGATATATTGATCGTTTAATCACGAATCGATTTTTATTAACTTCTTCAAATATATTCTACATTAGAATCGATCATTAGGTTATAAAGAACGCTAAATACGAAACTGCAATTGATATAAAGATCGATTAATTTCAAATCGATTTCAATAAACGTCTTCTAATATATTCTATATTAGTATCGATTAATATGTTGTCGGGGACGCTAAATAGGAAACTGCAATTTAAATAAAGATCGATTAATTTCAAATCGATTTTTATATACTTCTTCCAATATATTCGATATTAGAGTCGATTATTAGGTTATCGAAGACGCTAAATACGAAACTGCAATTGATATAAAGATCGATTAATTTCAAATCGATTTCAATATACTTCTTCCAATACATTCGATATTAGTGTCGATTAATAGGTTTTCGTGGACGCTAAATATGTAACTGCAAACGATATATTGATCGTTTAATCACGAATCGATTTTTATTTACTTCTTCAAATATATTCGATATATGAATCGATCATTAGGTTACAAAGAACGCTAAATACGAAACTGCAATTGATATAAAGATCGATTAATTTCAAATCGATTTCAATAAACGTCTTCTAATATATTCTATATTAGTATCGATTAATATGTTGTCGGGGACGCTAAATACGAATCTACAATCGATATATTAATCGATTAATCATTTTTACTTCTTCCCATAAATTCGATGTTACTTTTCATTATTAGGTTATCGAGGAGGCTAATTACGGAACTAATATCGAAATAGAAATTAATTAATCACGAATAGATTTTTTTTACTTCGTTCCGAAATATTTTATGCTAGAACGCTAAATTGGTATAGATTTATACACTTCGTTTATCGTGAATCGATTATTTTATTTCTTCCGATTTTTCCCTCCTTAAAATAATTACATTATATTCACATAGAAATTTTGAGATTCGGAAGTTATTTCTGACAAAAGAAATTTTAAAGAACGTTTTTTTTATTTTGATTATATTATCGATAGTTTTTAAAAGTATAAATAGATCCGATAGTTTAATATCACTAAGACAAATAAATAATACAAATGGTGATTGTACTGAGATGTATATCAGATTAATTACATATTTTTAGAATGCACAATGTAGTCGGAAACATTATAAGATACAGACATTTTTTTAGAAGTAAGAAGGTTTTATTGTTGAAAAACTTGAATGAAACATGGCTGAAAGCCTTCAAGATAAAAATGTATTATAACAATTTTATTTTTGCCTAAATATAATTTTATCTTTTCTTTTTTATAATGATTCATGGCTAATAAAAATATTGTTTTATAAATAATAATTATATTATTTCATACCATTATACTCATTTAATCCACAGTTTTTTTGCTTTTTCTCTATTTTCTTTCGACATTTTGATATTTTTCTAGCGATTATTGGTGGATATCGATATATACTAACGAATATCGATATTTTACTTTCCATGTCCCAACCCTTCTATGCAGGAATCTTCTCTTTGAGGCCTGCAGCTGGTCCTGAAAGGTCGAGGAAAAGAATTTCCGCATCTTTTTCTTCATTGAAGATTTTACTACTGCAAAGTTCTACTTACCATCGTAGTGTGCAGCCAAATAGTTATTGGAGATGGCTAAACACAAACGCGATCAGAAAATGTTTGATAAGAGAAGATTAGTCTTTTCTAAAATCCGTAAAAATTGCTCTTATTGACCTATCCCACCCCCCCCCCTCCCTCCTCACTCCCTCATATTTCTTTAATATTTTTCTAGTGAATCTTGAATTCAGAAAGCATTTTCTAAAAGCACTTAAACTTTTTTGCATAGAAATGCTTCAATTACACAGGCCAACAAAAAAATTTTTGGTAAATTTTTTAACTTTAATAGTTGATCTTTATAGATTTTTATGTGCTGAATCTAAATCAGGCCTTAGTTTTTTTTGTATCACACATAGTTTTCCAGCAATATGCTTTGTATTATATAGTATAAACCCTATCTAAACCCCTATACGGTATACGGGGGAATTAATGAAACATTATGTTACATCATAGTTTGTTGGTCACGATAGTTGATCATAGTTAGCATGGTTTGTATTTACAGGATCTACGAGGTTTTTGCGTAGAATGTTCTTCTCACCGGGTTTTAAAGACTTCCTCACAGGCCAGTTCTTTCTGCACCAATGTTGATCCCTAGCCCTACTGTCCCATTCACACAGGAAACATGGAAATTTGGTAAAACCACCTTGCTGACCAAGGAGCATGCATGCTATTTTTAAATCACCAGATATCATCCAACCATGAGCAGAATAGCCTATTCGATTAACACTGTTTCTAGGTTTTCATAGTTTTCTTTATAATCACAATTTTTAAATTGTGGGTGATACAGCTTTTTTAATATCATATTTGGATTCAGCGCCCTAAAACCTAAAGGAATAAGGTATTTCCAGTGTAAAAGTTTTTTCATCGTTGGCCTGTGTTATTGCAACTATTTGGAGGGGCTACCATAACTTTCAAAATGTAAACATTCCTAGACCAAAGGGGTGAACATTTTTCTCGGCAATCGGCTGCATTGTTTAGAATTCGTCTCATTTCCTTTGACGTTTTCTAGGAACAGGATCAAAACGATAAAAAAATTGTCAAAAAGACAATAGAGCTTCACGTTTCTACTCTTCTTTCCCCTTAATCTCCGATCTTATTAACAAATGACGCTTTAACACAATCATTTCACAATACACATTAAATTATATTAATATAAATCAGTACTATAAAACATTTATGAATTATGAATTTAATTAAGACAAGAAATCAAATGTTGGTACTCACCAAGGTTTAAATGGATTATATCAAACAAAAAAGTTTGTACTGGTTTCTTTTCGGATTGTACTAACAATGAACGAGAAATAGGCAGGATGTTTTTAGGTAAACGGTTTAAGGGTCAGGAGTTTTTCCAGTAATGCCGGTGAGTAATAGTTTTTTCTGTTATAGATGGGAATAAATTTAAGATTAGACTATTGGAGATATTTATTTGGTTATTTAAGGAAAAAATCTGGATCGGATTTGAAGGATTTTATTATTTTTGGAAAGGGTCTATTTTGTCTTTAGGAGAAGAGAAATATGAGGATAGGGATTTTCTATTTTAAATGCGGGGTTTAATCCTAGTTTTTTCATTTCCGACTTTGGTGGATATAGGGCCGTAATATGGAATCAAAACATAATGTTTCGAGATGGGCCTATCTTCGGGGGTTGTTGAATAGATATCATTAATTGTATTTTTTCGTATTTGTTTTTTTATAATATCATTGATAGTAGTTTTATTGTACCCGTTATTTTTTTCTATGGAATATATTATTTCAATTTCTTTATTATAGTTCTTTTTATTTAATGGTATGTTCAAAAGACGGTAAATCATGCTATTAAAGGCTACGAGTTTATGTGCTATCGGTCTCCTGGCTTCATTGTTTATAACGACATCCGTGTGGGTGGGTTTCCGGTAAATTCCAAATTCACGATGTTTGTTTTTAACTGAGATTTCTAAATCTGTATTTGATTTCTTGTCTTAAATAAATCCATATTCATTAATGTTTTATAATACTGATTTATATTAATCTAATTTAATATGTATAATAATACCAAACTATATTTTGAATTGCTTATTTTTGATTTTTTTGTGTGTTTTTAGAACTGAGGATGAATGTATAACATTCGAAACCAGTTTTCAATAAAACAAATTTATAGTAGTGGCGAATAATTTATCAATCCCTAATTAGATTGATCCTTCTATACCATCAAGCGGATGTCAACTGACCAATTAGATTGATCCTTCTATACCATCATGCGGTTGTCAACTGAATAGTATTTTTGTTAGCTTTAGGTATAACATAGAAATAGTTATCAAGAAAAATATTTTTAAAGTTGCAAGTGCACGCACCTATGGGTTCGATTTCCGAGGCTTCGAATAGTGCCAAATTAAAAAAACAAAAAATAAATTTAACGAAAACTATAAATGATGGGACAAAATAATTTTGCAGGTGTTATCAGGATAACAATAGGATCAATCACTCTAAGATTCATCAAAATCCGAGGGGGTGGGTGTAAGTTCTAAATGAGCACATATATCACATGAAACATGTCTTAATGCTATTTGATCAAAATTCATCAAAAAGATAATTTATAAACAGGTAAATAAGAATTCCTAAAAACTTCTATACCCTAGTGAAAAAATACCAGCATCTACTTCAGCCAAATGATTTTTTTTTTTTTGTGAAGTATCTGAAAATCAAAAGTGAAGTATCTGAAAATCAAAATAACATCGAAATGTGATGATAACATTGATTGGATATCCCTATCTAGCATTCTTCACAGCCAAACGATCTTAAAATAGCAAAATCATTGTGTTAGTAAAATAAAGTCAATATGGAAGTGCGCTATCTATAATATCGATTGAATATTCGTACTTAGTGCCATCGATAAGGATAAAGCAATAAAAATAACTAGGCCATCTTTAACAATGCAAGTGCCTTCTTTAGTTCATTAATCAGAACTTAAATATTAAAAGGCATATAAAATTGTGAAAAAAATATTACCCGAATAATTAACAAAGATCAGGAATTACTAAATTTCATATTGATCTTAAGATTGCTACATCAATATTTACTTTATCCTTAAGAAAGATCTGAAAAGCGAATTTAGATCGCTAATTAAAAAAAAAAAAAAAATGTGTTTGCTTTGTAGGAAATAGTTCCGAGAAATAACTAAAGTTTTTTAAAGCTTTAGTATTAAATAATCAAAAGAGATACCTCGGATAATGTCCTCAGCTGTACACCAGGGATCTTGTACCGATTGGCTAAGGCAGTCATTATAGTCATCAAGTGACCGGGCAGCTTGAGGGTACCATCTCCTACCAGCCTGACGAGGAGTCCCATAGCATCCTCAATGTCAGTCCGAGAGAACAAGAAGTCTTCCAAGAGCCACACTCTGAGGTGTCTCGAGCGGAGCCTCTCGACCTTGTGGCAGATGTCGGCCAGGACTACACAAGATGTTATGTCTCCCGTCACCAGCGAGTGGAGCAGCGCCAGCAGGAGACACTGCGGTGTGCTGAGCTCCAGGTCAGCGATGGTCGCGGGTCCGAAGATGTTGGCTTCGGCTCCGTAGGCCGCTCCGGACTGCATCTTACTGACGGGAATGCCGCGGCACAAGGTCGCGACTCTCTTTATTGGCTGGCTGGACGTCATCTCTTCAAACTGACAACATGAAATTAATGATAGTAAGTAACAAGAACATAAAAATAAAAATGAAAGAATTCGCCAAATATACTGGCAATGGATAGTGTAAAATCGGAACTTCTTTTATCGTATAGAATAAGAATGCCTTCCATTTACAACGTATCACAGAAAATCATTAGAAAATTACTACTGTTTAAAATTATAAAATTTACTTTAAAAAAAAAGTCTGGCCTTATTAGAGAATGCATTCAGCCTGTGTGTTTCTTTAATTATTATATTCTTTTCATTCTAATCGAATTTACGTTATTTTAAATTAAATTTAATGATTAATGTCCTCCACGGCTAATTAAATCCGATGATGAATCATTTTCATTTGATATTTATTTTTATTTTTTAAGTAGTAATTATGTTCAATTTTCATTGATTTTTTTGTATTATAAAATGTTCTTTGCAATAATGTATGATTAAATTTTCAAAGTAAAATTTACTATGTATTTTCCATTTATAGCTAGTAATATATATTAAAATAACTAAATTAACTACTTACTGCAAAGTAATATTACAGCGGTACCAGTCACAACTCTCTACTACTGTTGAAACCAAAGTGAATTTATCGGACGGGAAATCGATAATTTATAGTCGAACCCTTATCGTTGAGTGAGCTCTTTAGATTAGATTTCGAATAAATGTGCGCAGTACTCGATTTGCTTAGAAAAATATCTTTTAAATATAAAACAGCAAATATAAAATAAAAAAATGATACAGGTTCCAAACCAAAGCCGAACATCAGGTCTCTAAATTAGCTGCAAGCAACGGACCAGTCAACGTCCTGCCAATTCAGACATCATCAGGGCTGAAACAAGATGACATAATTGCAGATGAGAGGCAGCACTTCGGCACATCTCACGTCAGCATATCAAAAACACCAATGAACTAGAAGAGACAGCTGAGGACTCTACGAAATTTCAAGTGGTGCTGGTGTTATTAATTTACTGGTGCTTTCGAGACTTAAGGTTTGGTTGTTTTATTTTTTCCAATTACAGTCTAAAAATATTTAAAAAGAAGTAAATAAGAGTACGAAACACCAGGGATATGAATCACCGAAAATTTTTAAAGAAAATATATTCATTGCAGTGACAGGCGCTGAAAATTGTCCTCTTACGATGACATCAGTAAATCACAGTCGGCTTTTTTTCAATTTTTTTATACCGATTATTTACGTAAATATTTTTGTAGTAAGGCAATCTTTAATTTTCTTTTCTTTATTTCATTGAAAATATTTAAATTCTTAAGAAAAAATTCATATTATGCTTTTGTTAAATATTTATATCAGAGGTAATCGATGTTTTTGACAATAAATTTCTTTAAAAGAAAAATATTTTGAAAAATGGAACAGATTAAAATCACATATTTTATTAGAACCAATATTTTCTAAAATACTGCATAATACAAGAAAATTTTTACAAGTGAAATCGAAGAATATTTTTCTTCAAAGTAGAAAATTATGAGCGAAAAAAAAGAAAACAACCTGGCTTGACGAACCGTTTGATTATTTCTGTAAAATAAATTAATTCCTAGTTACTCGTATATTTACATTTCGGCCCTTCCTTCCGCTGCAATACGCGTGATATCATTTTGAAACATATTTTTATAATATTTTATTTTCATTTTCAATAATTAATGGAATGTTGTTTTTGTAAAATGTGTGGATTAATTTGTTCCTATCAAATCGTAACTGTGAATATATTGTTTAGGTATTAATGGTGACCAAATGAATACAGGGCCTCTTTAAATTTAAAATTATTTTTAAATTTTAATAAGTTACTATTTCGTTTTAAGAATAATTTGTTGGGTAGATTTGTTTTCCTACCTCTGCTGATATAATAGCACTCCAGTTACTATTTCAAGAACTGATAGCGATAAGAGACCTCTCGACTACCCGAGCTCTTTTCTTCATAATATTAAAATATTCTCAATGAAATTGTTAAACATTTCAAAACTCCTTGTCCTAATGTTAGAAAATATTCCTGTACCAACATTGTTAATCATATCTTAAAACTTATTTACTTATAGGAAAAAATGATTAAAATAAAACGAACTGAAGAAATATATTAACTTTTCATTTAACATTCTATGTTTTTTTTACCGGAACCCTCACAATTTTATTATAGATTATTAATACGGCCAACCATATTGTAATTGAAGAGCTTAGTGGAAGGACATTTTAGGAAACGTTTATTCCAAGTAGAGGAAAGTGTCCTATTATGAGATACTTTTCGTAAAACTGCACTAGGAATTTCCCAATATATATATATATATATATATATATATATATATATATATATATATATATATATATATATATTTAACTCAATAACTAATAGTCTTTTGAAATATTAAGTAACTTTTAAAAAAATGGTATTTTATTATTTATTTCAAATTTTTTAAATTTATTTCAAAAATTTTCTAAAAAAGTTGTTTTGGGAAAGGATTGCCCAATATTAGAAGTTCTTTATAAAATTCAATATTTTACATGTTTATTTTACAACAGAAAGGATAAAAATACTTCTTTTCAGTTTTGATTATCTATTTGTACCAGTGCCCAAATAAATCTTGCCTAAATCTGACATTATTTGATTAGAGATAAACCAGATATCTGTATTTTCAGTTATATTAGAAGAAAAAAAAGAAGGTAACTTACCATGTAAATATAAATCTACTATTGAATGTGTAAACCTTATGAAACAAAAAGTAAAAACATATATTACTAAGTAAAATATCGATAACAGGGAAGAATCTTGCTCTGTCTATTACTAGTAACTAGTAAAAAATAAAATTTATGAAAAGCTGATTATAAACAGAAAAAATCATTTTTTTTTTAAATAACATAACTTGTGTGTTAAATTGACTGTCAGTCATATTGTCGGTCCCATGTTAAACTTATGAATATGAAAAATTCGAATTTTCGTTTATGTTATTTTTCGACAGTATTTCGGCTGATACAGCATGTAGTAAAGTTATGAATCTGTTACGGCATTAGAAAGTGCCGAAATTGCAGTAGCATTTTTACAATAAACGTCTGAAAGTCTGAAGCTTCCATGTTAAAGTAACGAATATACGTATTATTATAAATATAATACAATAAATACACACGAAACTATGAGATAGAAGAAAAATAACAACACCAAAAAAAAAATTATAATAATCGAAATTGGCTCCATTCAGAGAATGTAGCAGTTTTTTTGCTCTCCTGAAACGTAGTGATTTTCACATTCGTAAATTTACCCTGGCAACGGAGACATGTCTCAAAAACTTTTATTTAACTCTTGTTGAATAATTGGAAAGGCCTGAGTAGGGAAGGCTCCAACCGGGAAAGGTTGTATCTCGCCGGTGCCTCCATGATCATCAGTAAGAAGTTTATGACGCCGCACAGTGGGAAAGGTTGTATCTGGCCAGTGCCTCCATGATCATCAGTAAGTGGCTCCTTGATCATCAGTAAGAAGTTTATGACGCCGCACAGTGGGAAAGGTTGTATCTGGCCAGTGCCTCCATGATCATCAGTAAGTGCATCCATGATCATCAGTAAGTGCCTCCATGATCATCAGTAAGTGCCTCCATGATCATCAGTAAGAAGTTTATGACGCCGCACAGTGGGAACTGACTCTGGAACCTAGAGGAGATACTGAGGTGTCTCAAATTGAAGGCAAGTATCTCGTAATAAGGCACTATCTATATGCAACAGTTTGACAGCACTAATGTGAGTTTTTTACTTCCTCCTACGAAGTAAGTATTGTATTGTATTGAAGTAAGTAAGTAAGAAGGAAGTATTGTAATCGCGAAAATTTTCGGTTTTCAGATTTCAACGGAAATATCCATTTTGACTATCCCTGAATCCATTTTCACTAGTTTCGTCCTGACGTCTGTACGTACCTACGTATCTCGCATAACTCAAAAACAGTTATCCATAGAACGTTAAAATTTTATATTTAGGATTGCTGAAAAATCTAGTTGCGAACCTCCCTTTTTGATCACTGCATGATCACCGGAACTGGTAATTTTCTTGAAGTTCATATTAGACTTTCATCAAAAATGTATTAAAATATAATGTAAAACATCTCAAATTTGGTAAATAGGACTTTTATATCAATATGAATGTAATTATTAGATTTTGGTTAATATTCGGTGAGCCGAAAAGGGTACTTTACTTGAAGGTCATAATAAACTTACATCAAAAATTATATTTAAATTAAATACATAAATCATATATTTCGGTAATAAAGGTTACAAACGCAATTTGGTTTCCAATCCAATTAAACATTTTTATTACTTGTTTTAAGTGTTAAAATTGAGTGTAAAATACTGGTTTTCCTCCCTATTTGTGTGTGTGTGCCAATAGATGGATGTCGAGACGCCGAGTGTCGTTTTTGAGATACTGCAATCTTCGGAAACTAGTAACCAAATTCAGGATCACTTTTTGAGCCACCGATTTATAATTTAATAGGCGTACAAGGAAGTCATGTGTTGTTCACATCACATATTTTTATTTCCTTCCAATAATAAAACGTGTTCTGCGTCAAAACATCTTTGTTTGCTTTCAGTTAGCTGCTATAACAGTTAGTAAAGTTAGCTGCTATAACAGTTAGTAAAGTTAGTTGCTTTAACAGTTAGTAAAGTTAGCTGCTATAACAGTTAGTAAAGTTAGCTGCTATAACAGTTAGTAAAGTTAGTTGCTTTAACAGTTAGTAAAGTTAGCTGCTATAACAGTTAGTAAAGTTAGCTGCTATAACAGTTAGTAAAGTTAGCTGCTATGACAGTTAGTAAAGTTAGCTGCTATAACAGTTAGTAAAGTTAGCTGCTATAACAGTTAGTAAAGTTAGCTGCTATGACAGTTAGTAAAGTTAGCTGCTATAACAGTTAGTAAAGTTAGCTGCTATAACAGTTAGTAAAGTTAGCTTCTGTAACAGTTAGTAAAGTTAGCTTCTATAACAGTTAGTAAAGTTAGCTGCTATAACAGTTAGTAAAGTTAGCTACTATAACAGTTAGTAAAGTTAAATGCTATAGCAGTTAGTAATGTTAGCTGCTATACCAGTTAGTAAAGTTAGCTGATATAACAGTTATTAAAGTTAGCTGCTATAACAGTTAGTAAAGTTTAAACTGGCAGGACTTCTTGAAAAGAGATGGAGTGGTTTTGCCCCTTCATAGCGGGGGTTATGCAATGACATGAAACCAGCAACATCTATCCTTACAAAGTCCAATCAAAACTTTGAAGTTAATAATTCGGTCTCCAGTATTTACAATATTACAATCCATTAGAGGTTAAAAAAAAATTGTTTTATTGAATGAAATTTCAATAGTAGAAATTAATAAACAAAATCTGATGTGGACAACACATGACTTCCTTGTACGCCTATTAAACTATAAATCGGTGGCTCAAAAAGTGATCCTGAATTTGGTTACTAGTTTCCGAAGATTGCAGTATCTCAAAAACGACACTCGGCGTCGCGACATTCATCTATTGACACACACACGTACACACAAGCTCTTGTTTCTGGAGGTCTTATTCCGTTATTAGATGTCTTTTCTGTAGGCAACAAGTTACTAAGAGATTTCTTCGTGTTCCGTGACAACATTAGAACTGTCAATGTCATTAGATAAAGCATTGGAAATCGACGGTTTCAACATTTTAAACGGAAGAACCCACTTAACTTATATCATATTCCTCTGCTGCAACTTGTTCATTCACAAATGCGGAGAAAAGAAAAGTATTTTACACCAAATTTTAATTCTTAAAACAAGTAATAAAATTGTTTAATTAGAATGGAAAAACATCGCCTTTATAACCTTTATTACCGAACCATATGATCTCTGTTTAACTTGTCAATATAACTTTTGATAAGTTTATTAAGACCTTCGAGTAAACTGCCCCTTTTTGGCTCTTAAAATTCAACTAAAATCAATTATATTATTTATATTGATATAAAAGTTTTATTTGCCAAATTTAAGATGTTTTACATTATATTTTAATGTAATTTTTTATGAAAATTTATTAAGACCTGCAAGCAAAGTACCGCTTCCGGTTTGCCAATTTAGCCCAAAATCTATTATACTATTTACATTAATATATAAATGATAAATAAAAAATTTGAAAAGTTTTTCATTATATTTTAATATGATTTTTGATGAAAATCTATATTGACCCTTAAGTAAAGTAGCACTTCCGGTGATCAAGTAATAACAAAAAAGTAAGGTTCGTAACTAAATGTTACAAAAATCCTAAATACAAAATTTTAAATTTCTACGCCTAACCGTTTTTGAGTTATGCTAGAAACGAACGAACGTACGTAAAAGTACGTCACGACGAAACTAATCAAAAAGGATTAAGGGATTATAATCTTCCATTATAACCGAAATTTTTCGTGATTACAATACTTCCTTTACTTCGTACAAGGAAGTAAATAGAATACACAAAATCTCAAATTTTGTAAATAAACTTTGTATATCAATTTAAATAATATGTGAGATTTTGGTTAAAATTAACTGGCCTGAAGTGGTGCCTAATTTGAAGGTCGTATTAGACTTTCATCAAAAATCATATTAAAATAAAATACAAAATTTTTCAAATTTGTTATTTATGATTCGATCAAATATATATACATTATAGATTTTGGTCTAAATTGGCAAACCCGAAGCGAAGTGGCTCTTTAGTTGAAGGTCATAATAAATTTTCGTCAAAAATTGTATTATATATAATGCAAAACATCTCAAATCTGATAAATAAGACTTTTGTATCAATATAAATAATATATTAGCTTTTGATTAAAATTGGATAGCCGGAAGTGGTACTTTATATCAAACTCTTTTGTTGTTTTTTTACATCCGTCTTGTGTGTGTGTGTCAATAGATGGATGCCAATACATGTCGTTTTCGAGATACTACGATCATCGGAAACTAGTTAGAAAATTCAGATCACATTTTGAGCCGCGGATTTATAGTTTAATAGGCGTACAAGAAAGTCATGCGGGGTACAGATCAGATATTTTTAATACGGCCATTTTGATATAACTATAAAGAAGAAATATTATGAAATCCATTCTCCTCTGTGTGAGTTGGTTGAACATTATGATTTGTAAAGATCCAAGTGCCGGGGGACATGAAACCTTAAAATGCGTTGGATGGATCAGAAATGTGGACATTGCACGCTTTAATTCTGTAATTTGTTGCCTTCAATTGTCACGATAGGGTTATCTCAGGAGGGCTCAGCTATTTCTCTGTTTTCGAAATATTTTTAACATTTTTTCATGTAATTGTCTCAGCGGTAATAAATTCTCGTGGGGTCTGGGGATTTCGTGACGTACCGTTGTTTAATTGTAGGTGTGTCATTCCAGGTATGATTTGTCTTTTAATAGCACCTGTGGAATGTGCCGATTGCCATGGGACGGCCAATGCGAGGCTTTTTGACGGAAATGACGGGGCGGCCTGAATTGACTTCAGGACTCGCACTAATTAAAAGGAAAATATACTAAAAGTCTCCGGATCTAGCAGCAAAGGTAAAGAAGGGTAGAGGAGAGAGAAGGTATTTTTTTCGGTTTTTTGTTTGTATCTCGAAAACGGTAGTCCTAGCTGGAATAAATGAAGAGCATTAAATTTCCTATTATTTTTTTTTTTCGCATCTGTTCTAGTTTAAGAAATATACGCTCTTCGAAGTAACAAATTTGAAAAAAATATTGGCTCCCAACTATACTCTTCTATACTTTTTCATGTATTGTCTTTACAGTATGTTTATTTGAATTGGATATATTTCTTAAACTATAGCAGATAGGAAATAAAACTAAAAGGAACATTCTTATAGGAAATTTAATGCTTTTCAATTTTTTTCACAACCGAAAAACATGACCCTCTCTCTAAGCAATTATATATATATATATATATATATATATATATATATATATATATATATATATATATTTTAATGATATCAAAAACTTTAAAAAAATAATTATAAATTACTATTAGGTTATCACTGGAAGATTCCAAAACAAGCTTACAAGCTTTAAGTCTCTCAAATAGCAGTAAATAACTAGCCAGTCAACGTTTCGCCAATTCAGACATCATCAGAACGGAAAAATATAAAATCATACCATAGACAGCACATCTCAGACCGTATTTGTGTGAAAAGTAACACCTGCATTTGTGGTTTGTATCACAAAATTTCATTATGTGTGCTTCACTACAGCATAATTCTTCGTGTAGAATAACTTTCGATTTAAAAAAAAAAAAAAACGATCGGGCTCTTTCATCATTTAATTTTTTTATATAGTTCGAACAACTTCCTTTTTTTTTTTACTTAGGGTTATATTTATCTTTGATATTTATCTTTGAACATGTCGACGTCGTTTTTTGAAAAAAGGCTTAAGCGCCATTTGGCAAACTTTACAAGAAACTAATGAAACAATTTTTCCCCAAACTGAAGATCTTCCGAAACATTGCAAAATGCTCTTTTAAAAGATAGTTAAATTATCTACAACTTCAAATTATTCAGAAAAAAAAAATTATTCAGACCACTATTAACGAATATGTATATGTATAATACAATTATAATATGTATATATATAATTGAGGAGTTTTCTATCAAAAGTTAATATATCCTCTTCTCAAAAGCAAAGATTTTTTTAACATATTAATATTCTACACCTAAAAATTATTTAGTTTATTTCATTTTTATTATTTAAGATTTTAAAAAGAACCTTTAAGATTTTTTAAAGTAATTTGTAATAGTGATATCCTATTGAAAAGCTTGCATAGTATTTTCCTGGTATATTATGATTTAAAATTAAATAAACATTAACTATATTAAAAACAAATTATATAAATGAGTTCTCTCTATTTTACGTCATAAACAGGTTCATTTCATAACAAAGGGACGGTGGTAGAAGCATTGAAAACGAAAATGGTAAATTTATTGAGGGTCTGTTCGGAATAGATTACGGCGGGTGAGAAAATTTATGATACTTCTCGTAATTTAATAGCACCATTATATTTTAGCCCCTTCCTATTATTAATTTTTTTATATTTGTGGTTGTAATATAAAACATTAGTAACACCAATTCGTTACTGAACTACGATTTAGTTATCTTATTCAAATCATATTTTAAAAAATTATTAATAATTATATATTTTATCTAATGTCTATGTAGTAGAAGGAGAAAATCTTATTTAAGGAGGAATACTTAACTATTTAACTCAAAACGTAGGAGTTTGAATATGGACAAAAAAAATATATCATTATATATCTTATCCGTAGTTTTTGAAAATATCGAAATAGTGGATGTATAAAAATATTTCGATATATTGGCCCTCGATATTTTTATTCTTTTAAAGGATTTTAAAGGGGATCTTAAACTTATCAATATTTCTGTGTCAACATAATTAAGATATTGTTTTTATAATATCGAATTTTCTGGGACGATATTATCAAGATAGTGATATTATTAACCAATATCAATATCGATATTTAGCTATCGAGATACTATCTATAGAACACAGCCACTATAGGTAGTAACAAGAACACACCACACCACAAGATTTTATGGTTCTTTATTTGTCGAAACCGTAGTCCTTGTAAATTTGTTTTTATTTTATATTTGTTTCTCCTTTTTACTTCCTTGGTGCAGTAAAGGTAGTATTGTAATCGCGAAAATTTTCGGTTTTCAACGGAAAGATCCATTTTCACCATCACTGAATCCATTTTGACTAGTTTCGTCATGACGTCTGTACGTACGTTTCTACGTTCGTACGTATCTCGCATAACCCAAAAATGGTTAGCCGTAGTAAGTTGAAATTTTGTATCTAGGATTATTGTATAATCTAGTTGTGAACCTCCCTTTTTGGTCATTGTATGATTACCGGAAGTAGTACTTCACTTGAAGGTCATTACGGGTTTTCATCAAAAATTATATTTAAATATAATCCAAAACTTCTCACATTTAATATACCACACCTCTATATTGATATAAATAGCATAACAAATTTTGGTTAAAATTGGCAAACCGGAAGTGGTACTTTACTTGAAGGTCATATTAGGCTTTCATCAAAAAATATATTAAAATATAATGTAATACATCTCAAATTTGGTAAATTAGACTTTAGAAGCGATATGAATGTATTTACTATATTTTGGTTAAAATTGGTGAGCTGAAAAGGGTACTTTACTTGAAGCTCATAATAAGTTTATATCAAAAATTATATTAAAATTAAATACAGAAATCATATGTTTCAGTAATAAAGGTTACAAACGCAATCTGGTTTCCAATTCAATTACACATTTTTATTACTTGTTTTAAGTGTTAAAATTGAGTATAAAATACTGGTTTTCCTCACCATTTATGTGTGTGTGTCAATAGATGGATGTCGTGACGCCGAATGTCTTTTTTGAGATATTGCAATCTTCGGAAACTAGTAACCAAATTCAGGATCACTTTTTGAGCCACCGATTTATAGTTTAATAGTGTTAGAAGGAAGTCACGTGTTGTCCACATCAGATTTTTTTTTTTTTTAAATATTGGTTTTCGATACTCAAATTTTAATATCTAAATATCGGACAAAAATATCGACCTATCGATATTTTTTCAACATCCCTACTTTCAGTCGTACCAAGGAAAAGTTGAAGAAGCTTCGAGGATCTTGCTCTATCTGATCATCACATTTTATTCCATATTTCATGCACACTTTCTTCAAGAGAAAAAAATTAATAATTTTTCAGAGCTTTAATAATTGCGGTGCAAGAGTTTTTCGGCAGCCTTCGCAAGGATTGGTAGCAGCCTGGCATCGTGCAACTTCTTGTGAGATTGTTGACGACAGCGGATCACAATTGGCTATATTTCAAATATTAATTTTCTGTATTATTAAAGATATAATAATATATAAAATTTGTGTTGAAAGCCGGTTATTTTTTTTTTTTTCCATACACACCATTATATAAGGAGTATTCATTCTAATGACCGTCGTGGGCTGATATTGATGGGGCAATAGCAGACATTCTTCAAAATTTAACTAAGGTCCGGGGACAGGCTATTGAGGAACTGTTGCCGTGGCATGAAACAATTAAAGCGGAATGTTTGTGCTGTTTCTAGCAAAATAATATCAAAAGCTTCCGTCACGCGAACCATTAATTACGCTCTGTCCGAATATAAAGAACGCCTCCACATTCCTCCATTAGGCCTTTTCTTGACCATTTCGCCGAAACCTATTAATTAGCGACAATTTTTGCCTTTGAGAGTAGTCACGACGGTTTTAATGGAGTCTTAACATGTGATAGTAAGCAAATTATGCAATTTCTAACAACAGTATGTATTAATGTGTTAACTGCTACAATTTTATTAGTAATTTAGTTTCTTCCGTATGATTTATTTCCTGTGAGTTATGTAACTCATTTTTATCATAGTTATTTATTTTCTCAACAAACATACATCACACGTTTATGTCGCAACATAATAAGTAACTTTTGAATCGTGAATTGGACGCAGAAAAGAATCGATTTCATCTATCCTAACCGTCGGTTTAAACGATGGAAAATTGTGGGTGGAACACCGTCGATTTTTCACCAAGACCGATATTCCCCTACACCACCTGTTTTTTTTCATATTTTCTTTCTAATTTATTTTATTAAGTAATTTGATTGATCTGTTTAATTTATAGAGAATAATCGAAAACAATTAATTCAAAGTCTAATTATTTCTCATTTAAATTTCCACCCCGGCCAATGTTCATATTCACGTCGCTTTCAAATAGGCGTAAGCCCCATTTTGCAAACTTTTGAGGAAACACATAAAAACATTTTTCCCCAAATATTTTTTTTTTTTTTTTAAATTTTATTCTTTATTGTATGCAGCAGGAATTTATTAAGGTGACAAAACCTTTATAATTACAAAATATTTTTAAGACTTCTAACCCTGGTCAAGGCCAGAGTGACAACTGAGAGTCGTTAGTATTTGTTGCTTGCATTAGGGGCGATTTTCAGACCTTTTCTAAATTTTATTTCTCGATATATCTTGAGCGGGAATCGATAGAGGTGGTGTTTACGTCCCATAATTAATATAAACCTAAATTTCGAATTTTTTGCCTTTTTCAAAAAACGATGTTGATATTTTGAGTAAGGCAAATAATAATTAATAAAGGAGGGAAGGATTTCTAAAAAAAAATCAATACTTTATGGATTTAGTTCGGTGAGAACTTTATCGGTTCAATTTTGATAAACATATATACTAGAAATAGCAGAGAAAAAAAAAATATCGTTTCAAAACGATTATTATTCTGTTACCGGAAGTCTCTTGGAACGCTAGAAAAAAAAACTACTGTATTAATTACATGATTCGTTTTGATTTATGTGTGGAATCGTTGAAACCGATAAAATAGCCGATCGTGTAAAGGTTAAGACCACCTACCACACGGTACCTACATTCAAAAACAGTGAGGTGTGAATGCCGAACCATGCATTTGTTATCCAGGTCAGATTTGGTAAGTCCGTTTCGTTGTGATCGATGTGGTTTAAAATAACTACCCATTTCATGATGGAAGTTATTTAATTTAAAATAACTCGTTTTCCCAAAATCGGTTATTTCCATCGGTTAGAACCGATCTGCTATAATTGCAAGTAAAATAACCTTTTTTTTCTCGCAAAAACCGACAGTCCTAGCGTAGACTGCCTTGATCCCTTATTTCGTAAGTCAAGTGAAGATTTTTAGTCCAGAAGAGGAGAAAGGTGAATAATTCGTCTAATGAATTTAGTGCTTTTCTATGAATTTTCTTCTGCACCTTTTTTCTCCCCCTGCTTTGTCCTCGTTCGTGCCTCTCCGCGTGGAGCTGCTTCGATCCATGCATCCGTGCTTGTCTTCATCTCCTTCAGTTGCATGCCTCTTTTTCTGCCCTATCTTTGCGATGAAGTCCATCCATGATAATCTAGGTCTTTCCCTTTGGGAACTTTACTCTGGTCGCGGTCACGGTCATCATTCATCCGACATAAATCCCCAAACCATCTTAATTGTCTCTTTTCCAAAGAATCCTTTACTGAGACATTGTCTAGGTCCTCTCTTATCTTTTCGTTCCTGATCCGGTCACTCCTAGTTCGGCCGGCCACTCCACGTGAAGGTAAGTATATTTGTCTCCGATACCTCGAGGCGGTCTCACCTGTACAGTGGCTCTTCCCCTCCACTCGTAGACAATATTTCTTCGGTTCTTTCCTATATCAACTCCCTGCACCCTTCCTACATCTACAGCCTCCTATAATTCAAATCCTCTGTCCACTCAAAAGAAACAAGATCGTGCCTTTCTCACCTTTATACTTCTTCCCACAGAATCAAAACAT